>JASVER010000078.1:4320567-4480484 GCA_030449065.1 Oceanodroma leucorhoa
CTGCGCGGCGCGGGGGGAGCCGCGGGGCGCGGGCCGGGGCGCCGGGACTCCGGCCTGGCCCTTTAAACCTGCCGCGGCGGCGGGGCCGGGCCGGTGCGGGACACGTGAGGCGGCCGCGGCGTGCTCTGCCGCCGCTGCCCCGGCTGCCGCGCTGCTCGTGTTTCATCTGGCCGGCCGCCAGCCCCCGATCGCTGGGTTTTTCGGGTTTTCGCTCTGCCTCCTCCTCCTCCCTTTTTTTTTTTTTTCCTTGCACAGCCCCCTCCTGGTTTTTCCACCCACGGGTAAAGGTGGTTTTTCTTTTCTTTTCCTTTTTTTTTTTTTTTTTTAAACCCCTCATCCTAGTTTAGTCCGTGGGCAGGACTCGCATAATAATATTTCCAGTCCCAGCAGCTCGCATCACAGACACGAACCCAGGACCGCCCCCCCCCTTTTTTTTTCTTCCCARTCTCCCAAATCGTTTATTATTATTTTTTAAATGATCGCTCTTTTTGCCCGCTGCTCCCGCTGCTGCCGAAATCCCCGTCTTCCCAGGGTGCATGCTTCTGGCAAGATTGTGCAGTGTTCTCAGTCCATTTTCAGTGTGTCTTATCTTAATTTGTCCTGATCCGATCTAAGCGCGATAGCCACCACTTGCTTTCAATTTGTAGGATTTTTTCCCCTTCTTGGTTTGCTCCGACTACCCTCGGAGCATTTCCCTCTCTCCTTGCATTTCCAGGGTTGCAATTTACTCTGCCTTTTCTTCTTCTTCTTTTTTTTTTTTTTTTACCTCCCCTCTTTTGAATTGCTTCATGTTACTAACCATTCCTAAATTGTAAGAGAGATTCATTCCCCCTCCTCTTCCACCACCACCAGCACCACTACCACCATCACCTCCTCCTCCTCCTCCTCCCCTTCTCTTCTCCTTTTTGGCAGCACCAGGACGTCCGGTGTGGTGGTGGCAGCGAGCAGCAAAAGCAGCAAGAGCTCGTTTTGATTCCCCCCCTTCCAAGGTGCTTTGGAGAGACTGGTTTAAGGCTGAGCAGCAGAAGTCACGATGAGTGCACAAGGTGAGGGACCCGGTCAGCCTTCCACTGCTGCCCAGGAGCAACCTGCAACCGCAGAGCCTCAGAAGAGAGGACGAGGCAGACCCAGGAAGCAACCACAAGTCAGTATCGTATAGATACGTAGAGCCGCAGATCTATAGTATTATAGGCATGTACATGTACGTATTATGCTGCAAGCGAAGGAGTCCTGGAGACGGGGCGGGGGGCTTTGTTGTGCGCTGCTTCCCGGCGAGGTGGTGCAGAGGCGTAGCGAGGGGCTTCGCCGGGCGCCCCGGCGGGGGGACCCCGGAGCCCGGGAGCGGCGGGGTGCTGCCTGCCTGTGGCTGAGCCGCAGAGCCTCCTCGGGACTTTCACTATTGTGCAGGGAGCGAGCTGGGGCTTTTCAATGTAAATGGGGAACATGGAGCAGCGCGGCTCCGACCAACCAGCGCTCGCTGGGTCATTTCGAGCTGATTTTGAAATTGCGAAAGCGAGGAGCGGGGAACGGGGCTCTCCTGTCTCCCTCCTCTCCCAGCCCTTGCAATGTCTCAATCTGTGTGTGTGCGTGTGCGTGTGTGTGCGTGTGCGCGTGTGTCGGGTCCCACCGGGGGCTGCTGCCGCCTCCGATCTTGACCAGCCCAGCCCCTGACTGCCCCTAGATCTTGGGGTTGGGGGAGAGGAGGGTGTCTAGAAAGTCGCATAGGTTTTTTCGCTTTTCTTTTTTTTTCTTTGTGTTTTTTTTTTTTTTTTCTTCCTGGCGTCCCCCCCTTCCCCACCTCCTCCCTCAGCCCCGTCATCGTATGCAGAGAGGTGCCCCCGTTGCCGATGGAGGTGGGGGAGGTAGCCGGAGGGGGCTTGCCCTGCAACACCTTTTGCCTTTGCTCCGGCGCTTTCTCAGGCAGGTCGAGGCGAGGAGGACTGTTCCCGGGTCTCGGCGCGGGGAGTGGAGCCCGGCCCCCTCCCGCCCGCACCCACAGCCTCCTCCCGGGCCCCCAAAGGGACGCGCTGGGCTCCTATTTTTGACTTGCAAGAGCTGAATCCGCGCTAAGGTTGCTAGATGCGTGCATTATTTCCACCACCCCCCTCTCCTCCCCCCTTCCCTTCCTCTCCCGAAGTGCCATTGTCGCATCGCCTGGAAATGCCGAGCTGCGCGCAGCCCCCGCCGCCGGCGGGGCGGCCCCGGAGCCCCCGCGCTTTGCAGCCCCTCCGCCGGCGCCGCCGAGGGGGGATCGTGCCCRCGGATGCAACCCATTAAGTCCGCAGCTTGGCGGGGGCAGCGCGGAGTTGTTCGCAGCCCTTTCCATGCCTCCCTCGGAAGTCACGGCTGGGAAGTAGGGCTGCCTGCGGAGCTCATTTTAAAGCGAGCTTCCGCGGGCTTTAAACATGTTTACTCCATTCATTTAGCATCAGCCCACTGCCACGAGAGCCTGCGAGGGGCTCCGAAAACACGGAGGGAGCTGAACAGCATAGCCCCGAGCCGGGGGAAACCCGGCTGCTTTGCTTTCCCCTTCCCCCCGATGTGCTCCTGCAAATCGCACGGAAAAGTACTTTTTGGAGAGCCATAAAAGCGGAGCCCCTGGTTTTCCCGCTCTGCCCTCAGTGACACTCACGGAGCGAAGCGGCTCTGCCCCCCGCGCCTGCGGGCTGCCCTCGCCCAGCCCCGGCATCAGCCCTGCCAGCCTGCGCCGGGGATGCCTTGGTGTTTTTTTTCCCTATAGCCTTTGAATGTATGGAAGAGAAAGAAAAGTGCGTCTCCTTAAACGTGCTCAGCCCAGATGTGCAGTGCCTGCGAGGCTCGCCACTGAGGGCTGGAGCAGTTAGGGAGTCCCCCCTCCACCCTCCCCTTAACCTAGCCGGGAATTAAAAAGCTGAAGGGTTTTAAGCTGGTTTAAGTTAACAAACTGCATTTAATTAGTTTTATCACATCCTATAATCTGAATGAAATGTATAATATTTAAGACTAGAAGAGTTTTATAGTATTTATTATTCGCTGAATAAATATTTGGTATCTGAACTCTTAGTAATTCATACCCATTTTTAAGGACTGGTTATTTACTGTCAGGCAGAGGAGCTAGTTAAGAAAATTGCTAAAATAATCAGTGTTCCTGTCGAGTCATTTTAGAGTTGGGTTTTTGTTTCGGATGTTTTCTTTCGTCGAGTTTTTTTGGCTTGTTGGTGCTTTATTTGAAGAAACTTTTACATTTGCATTTTAATACAAATCAGTTATGTTTAGAATAGGTGTGACTATAATGCCGACTGCAGAACAAGAGAAAAAAATCCCCCCAAAATATTTGTGCCCTTGAGAAAGAAAATAGTCTAAGCTTACTTTCCAGTTTTCCAGTAGTTAACTTTTTTCTCCAAAAGTTTGTGCTAGAAACTGCATGTGATAATTGTATCTTGCTATAATGAAATGCAATTGAAATTAAATGGGTAACTATATTACTTTTTGAATAATCATTCTTCCATGAGGGAAATCATAGCCATCTTCTTTTAAAAATGTGTTTTCTGCTATAACTTATGCGCTGGAATATGCAAACTTTTCAAAGTTTTTTATGCAATTACAAGGGAAGTTAAACTCTTTATTGTGCAAAATATATTTTTTTCTTTACCTCGAGTTGTTTAATTTTTCATGTTGCATTTTAAATATTGTGTTATTTATTTATGCTGTTAATTCATATGTTTTAAGTAACTTCTCAGTTACAGTTTATCCTTCAGATCTCCTGGGTTAGTTGTAGCCTCTTGCCACAATAGCATGTTTTCCTGTATTTAGGAACCAACTGGTGAACCATCTCCTAAAAGACCAAGAGGAAGACCCAAAGGAAGCAAAAACAAGAGTCCCTCTAAAGCAGCTCAGAAGGTGAGATTATTAAAGAGAGAGAGTTCCTAATGCTGTTTTTTCATCAACTGGTAGCAAAAAATCCGGTCATTTAGAATCTGAACTGAGGGGTTGGAACCCTTTTAATAATGGAAGCTACATAAAGCATGTATATTGCATTTCTAGGATTACCATTAACATGCTGCATGAAGACCCTAGGTACAGAACCTGTAAGGGCAGCTTGCTTTTTGAATAGTGTACAGATTAGTGAAATAACATAATGTATTTGACGTATTTACTGAGATCTCCTGTATCTGTTAAGGAAATCAATATTAAGGGTATTATTTTCTCGATTAAGATTTTTGAAAGAGGAAGATTAATTTCTTGCCCACTTACAGTCGTTTACTACTACAGACCAAATCTGTATATTAAAGCTAAGTGTTTTGTCAAACATAGGTTAATTAGAAGTAAATCCAATTATGTGTTGATGGAAATAAGTGCATATATTGAAATTTACAGCTGTAAAATGTGATGGTAAAGTAAACTGTGAGTTACAGTAAAAGACTACTATATCTTGTTTAGTAATCAGTTTCAAAGAGACTTTTACTTGAAGAGCTATTAGTCTTCTGAACCACTACTGCTTGGTGATGGGAGCAAACTTTTATTCTGGTGGTTCTGAATGCATTTAGCTATAGGGAAAGCTCACTGAAGTCATTGCATTTAGTGCATGGACTTTACATCACAAATACAACGTGAAAATGTGACTTAATTTTATTTGAATTGGGGAAAGCTCAGCATTAGAAAACTGTGCTATCAAGGCAAATAATACCTTTCTGTATGAATTATTTTAGTGAAGGCAAACAGTTGTGTATAGGCTTGAAAATAAATACGGGAGTTTTGTTTATGTTGATGGTTACACAGCAGTTAGCACTAATTTACAGGTACTAAATTGGAAACAAAAGCTTACAAAATCTGGGAGTGAACTGTAGTGCTTAAGTGTATCAGTATCTTTTAAGTAGATCTGTGACAAAATGTGTGTGGAAGGTATTTGTGGCCTCATCTAATTATGGTTCATTTTTCAATATGCCTATGGTACTGACCATACTAAGTTTGATAGTTACAAATTACTGTAGCAAATACCGATACTATTAAATTATTAGAGGGGGACTATGGTTTCATGTCTGTTTCATCGTGTTTTCAACATTTGAGGGACGTTTTCCAACTCTCTTTAAATTTAAAATTGTTTTTAACTTTCTGAGCTGGAAAAAAGCAGTATATTCTGTCAATAAGTTCATGAATTAGTAAAAAATGCTTTACAGGTTAAGTATTTAAAATATATCAAAGCCACTCTGCGACCTAGTGAGCTTAAGGTGTTGATTTTTTTCTTTATATACTAAAAATGTTCCTCAGATTCACTTTAAAATAGTTTAAATTTCACTCTTCAAAAGGGAGAAAGCAATTTTTTATTAGCTCTAGCAAGTCCAAATGTGAGTTTTACTATTTTAAATATTACTCTTAGGAGTGTTGGCTTTCCTAGGAGAAATATTTGTAGTAAGATTAAATTTTAAGTAATTCATAGAAATGTGTTTTAAAAAGATATTTCTAAAAGAAATATTAACATTATTTCATTTATATGAGTGATTTGAAAATCAGTATTAATGGAAAATAACTTAAAAACATTCATACTTATGTAGGTATATCAAATCAAGAGCTTTCCAGATGATTCTGGTGCATATAGTTGTTTTTTTTAATCTAATTTACGAAYTGAGCAATTTCATTGTAACGTTTTGATTTTCAGAATGCATCAAGTTACTGCTCTAATTAAAGCAAACCCTTTTGGGTGTTGATAATATAAAAAATTGACCAAAGACCACATGTCTTTTTTGATCATTAAAAAAAAATCTTTGAGGGGTATGTAATTACAAGGCTTATTTGTTTCTAGGTTTATAGATAAAATATATAAATGTTTGATAAATCCTCTAAAACATAAAACACTTACAAAGCCTTACTAGAACGAAGTCACTGAGATCACGTTTCAAATAAATATTTCAGGTCTTTTTCCAAATTGATAATTAACCTCTCTAAAATGGTTCACCTTCTCACCAGGCATCTCAAAGTATCTTTTTATGTGATATTAATTTCGAGAGTTTTTCTAACAGTGATATGAATCAAAAGGTTTTGGCACTGTAAGAAAGCTTCATTTGGTGGTGAGGGTATCACCTCTTAAAAGAGTGAGCTATATGTTTCATTTTGTGGTAAACATATTTACACATACATATGCATACATGTATTTATTTAAGGCTTTCTACAGTCTGTCTCAAGTCTCAGGGAGCTGGCTAACTTAGCTGAAGCCCCTTTACATGTGAACCTGGGTACTATACACGCAACTGGAAATTGCTGGAATTTCTAAAGAATAGTGTGTGGCCTGTGTTTTTCAAAGGGAGCTCATTGAAATGTATTAGAGTGTTCACAACATGTAAGATAAACGTCGGCCAGGAGAACCCACCGAGCAGCCATGAGAAGGCACTCATGATTAATTGATGGGGTGTTCTCTTGCAAACCATTACACATCACAATTAAAAATGTATTGCACAAACTGGCAGCAAGTTAAAAATACTCCAGAACTGGGACTTTGTTTTGTTATACTTCAGAAAGGAAATACCCTTAAATCAGTTGAGGGACAATTTACCCTGGAATCATGGTTGTGTTGTGTATTTAAAATTTCTTAGTTCATGGGATTTTTTTTTTCTTTTTTTTTTAACTTTCAGAGCTTGTGTTTGGTCTTAGTAAACTGGCCTTGGGGCATCTGAAAACAAACTGTGCTTGTTAGGAAATTAGCAATGTGAAACTTGACAATGCATACAGAATGTTGCAAGACCAATTGGACCACTAATAATGTGGCAATTACTCTAATTTTAGGTCATATGCATTTTTTTAAAAGCCTTGCATATCACACATGCCTAACTTGCTATAAACTAGACACAAAAGGTAAACTGCATTTTACAGAAAACCAAACCATTTCTCAATTGTTTGATTTTCACTAACAGAAGGAACACAACTATTAGCAGATGAGAAGATAGAGACAAAAAGACTCTTAATCACCTTGTACTTGAGTCCCTACAATTAGACTGTTATTGAAGTCTGTATCTTTAAGCAAGTCATTCTGTTATTCATTTAAAATATTTGTAAAAAATTAGCAAAAAAGTGAAGATTTTCTTTTTTTTCTAAAGAATGACTAGTTTTGCGGGAAGGTCCTAGTAGGGATGTTCCTTTTTAGTTTCCTAGGTGTTCTGTTGTTGAGTTTTATTTGTTAGGCTGAGCTGTGTTCCCAGCCCATCGGATTTCCCTTAAGGGTTCAAGGGCTTTTCTTTGTTTAGCTCTTGTAGTTGGACTTGACAAAAATACTCTATAGGCATAAATACTCTCCTGTTTGGAAGGAGGAAACACAATTGTGAGGTTAAAAAAAGAAGGAGTAGTAGCTACTATGTGTTTGTCTAAAAAGAAAATGTCAAGGGATATCCCAGAAGTATCCAAAAGTAAACACTCTTTAGTAAAATTCACCTTCAGTTAAAATATTTTGAGTTTTGTTGTGGTTATTGATGTAGTGAAATTCACTGAAAATACCTCCAGATCTTGAAATATCATCTTCTGAAAACCAGAACTTGTGGTACTGTGTGTGATTACACTTACTACTGTCTCTACATTACATGGCCAGAGTTTGGTATGTAGAAAGGCATGTCCCTGAGTTAAGCAGTCCAAAGGTAAAAAAAAAAAAGCGCGTGTGACCAGGACTCTGCCCTAAATTGGTTCGTGAAAATCTGTTTGGCTTCTCCATGCTTCATTCATTCTCACCAACACCAGTCATTACAGGCTTAAAGGGAAAACAAGATCAGATTTATCAAGTGATCGTAGCATGGTTACTGTACCTAAAAAATAAGAGACCTCAAAATCAGGGGTTCTGAGCAAGATGGGAGAAGCAGGAGAAGACTGACTCCTGTTTATAATTAAAATGGATAAAACAGGACATGGGAAGTGTGATATTTTTGTATCTAGCCAATGCCTAAGTTTCTTTTAAAAGTTCTTTTTTTTAACAAAGCAACTTCTTTTTAGGAGAGGGAGACATTCCTGGGCAAGGTCTTTTGACGTGGTTTGACAACAATGATCTTCCTCCCGAGAACTCTTGGATATTTCACCTGTCTTACGGCTCTGACACATTTTATCTGAGGTCTCCAGCAGATCATTTTGCCAAGTGGATAGAGTTCTCCAAATTTGGATTCTATTGCATTTGAGGTCTTCCTTGAGACTAGATAAATGCCCAAAGAGCACTTTAGAGCTGTTCAATTATTTATACTTGTCTTGTTAATTGCTTTCAGTAGTACAGCCTCAGTTTCTGTCTGGCATGGCACATTTATGCAACAAGGAGGGAGGGATGATGGGCAGTCAAGTCCTACAGTTGCTGACAGCAGCTGTTTGGAAGCATGGTTTGATGGCCCTGTGGTACAGGGGCTTAGGTGAACTGCAAATCTGCCTGGGGCCTGTTAGCTCTCCTCCAGACGGCAGTGACTGGAATGGTCATCTTTCTCACCTTTTTTTGTCTGGGGACAAAAAAAAATATTTCCCATATAGATCATGCACTTAAAAGTGAGTAAATCTAGTTCTGTTCCTAAAATGTGACGTAGCAAAAAAGATGTATTCATATTATTGGTTTTAAGAAATGTCATAATTTTTCATGAAATATCATAAACTTGTGTTTGGTAACATACCCGACCCTCCTTTAAGTTTGGTGATTTCGTGTCTTAGCTGTATCGAGCAAGGTCATGCCTCATAGTGTAGCACCAAATGTTAAGAAACCCCTGACCAAACACATCTCAATTTCAAAAAGCGCTTTAGAGGATGAAGGCAGCAGCTTTCTTCCTGACTAAGCAGGTACCAGCTGCTGCGTGGAGGGTGACAGCGAACATGCGCATCTTGCTGCCCGGATGAGAATCCGTGTTACCTCTGGGTGGCTTGGGGCTGTCTCTGGATTTGTTCCTAGCTTCAGAGGCAATATTTCAGTTAAAGCAAAGAGCCAACAGACTGGCATGTTTCTGATTATGCAAATACCTGTTTCAGAGGAAAGGCAATGCTTTGGCACTTACATGTTCCTTTTCTTATTAGTTCTTTGAAAATTATATGGAGAAACATTGAATTATTTGTCTGATATGCAATAAAACCTTTCTTCAAGTGCTTAAATTAAAAGACGGTCTTGTGCTGTGGGAGAAAATATAGGCTGTGTTTGCAAAATGCAAAGTAAAAAAAACCCAGAGGGAAAGAGGTGGGATATTTTCCTAAACTTCATGTCTTTATCATCACCACTGGACTGCCACTACTCCTTGTGGTTGTTCCAGAAGTGTTTTGTCTTTCTCTTCCCTTGGAATGGAGATAAAAATGTCCACTTTGGAGGTTCTTGTCGTTCATTTTCTGCAGTTTAGTCTGTGGAAACTTTCCTATTTACTTACAGAATCGCTCTGTACCAAAACATCGTCTCTGGCATGCCCCGCTGTTTGCTCAGCTCACCTCTGGGAAAGATTTGGTTTTGATAAGAACTATGGAAATGTTTTTCTTCTAACATGAGGTGGAAATCATATACAGCAGGAATATAGTGCCTTTCAATCTGAAAGGTCCCCAAGCACTTGACAAACTGTTACCCAAACTAGCCAGCGGGAACACTAGCCACTTCTGACATGGACCTTCCTCAGGGGTAAAGCGCAGCATTGTTCGTGGCAAGCGGCCACGCTGCGTGACAGTTTATGGCAGGAAGCAAAGATTAGTTATTCAAAGAAATCTCTCATGTTCTCTTTCCCATCAAACTAGATTAGACGCTGTAGTTAAACTTACAGTTTGTGTCAGGTTTGTAGGAACTTTAATTGTGAGACCAAAGTAGTTTTTGTTTCCAAAAAGTTAATTTTTTTTCCGTAGAGTTTCGGAAAAGGGTCTTTCCTTCAGATGCGGTAAAATACAGAAGAAAATAAATGGCATTTGTGCTTTGATAACATGGCAGGTGTTGATTTGTTAAGAACAATTTTAGCCAATATTTTCTTTTAAGATTTATGCCCAGTGTTTCGTGAAATAAACATAAATGCAGGGGGCTACCGCTTGTCGAAACTAAACCACATTTTTTTTTTGCATCCTTCAGGTTATAAGGTATAAAGAAATGAATGCTTTAAAAGGAAACAAAACTCTGAAATAGACAGCTACAGTATATAGTAAATGCACTTTAACAAGTATTCTCATAAGAGGGTTTCACCTTACATGTAACACTGGTATAAACGATTAAAGAGCAAGTTTACTCTTTTAACAAGTCTGAGTGATAATTTTGCCCTTTAGGAGTGTGAATTTTATTTTTCACAGCTTTCTTCTTGGTGAGGTATTTATTTCAAAGTAATTGCATTTAACTCGTAGGGCAGTTTTTTTGTAGAGATTCCTCCACTACTTCCTCAGCTCAAGTTCTCTTTTAGAGGGATCCGCTTTACACAGCATTAGGTTACAGTATATGTTACAGAGATTGATCAGCAAGTGATTTATTTAGTGATGCAGTTGATTTCTAAGGGCAAATCAAATACACATACAGTTAACTGGAAAAAAAACAATTCATGGAAATGTGGAAGCACGTTTACTGAATGTGTACTAAAAGTCTTCATTCTCAGGGACTTTGTATGCAGCGAAAGTCCAGCTGTCACTAAAGCTGATGGCAAAATCCTCATCACCCTCAGTGGGACGGGATTATTTACCTGATGAGGGTATGGATGGGCAGAGCCTATCTAGAGAAAATAACCTGCAATTTTCATTTTAAAGCCTTTAAGTATTTTAGTGTAGCGCCTAAGTAGTAGTACTCACAGTGTCATGCAGTGAATTAATGGAAGAGTCTGTTAAGAGAACCTATATTTCCTTTAAGTTGAGCTCCAGGACCGACTGCTGGGCTTACATAAATATAGCTGTCACTTCTAGGGCACCTTCTGTGCTGTTTCTTTAAACCTGAAAAGGGAAGGTGTATTTTGGACCAGTGAAAGGCTTGCTTACAGCTCAAGGATGCGTTTTTACCTGGAAAACTTCACATGACGTAGAGAAGTTATCTCCGAATGTGAACACACACACACACTTTCATGGTAATAGTCTGTCCAAATCCATTTCATGCATGGGCATCATGAGACTAAAAGAAGAAATTGTGGCTGCTATAAACTGCTTTGTTCAGGCTTGAAACAGTCTGTATTTTTCATTTAGTATCTACAGGTAATTTCTGACAGCCCGTGAAATACTAAATTTGATGTTATTGGGGGTTCTCGGGTTCCCAAGCTGCTCTGCACCCCCATCCACAGCCTGCATGCCCCACGGCGGGCACTGAGTGGCTGGGTGTGCGTGGGCACCCTGCTCTGTGCCCCTGGACACAGCGGGCATCAGGGCTGGGGGCACCCTTGGGCGCAGGCGAGGCATCCCCTGGCCACACTGGCTAGGACATGTCAGAAAAAACAGCATAAACACATTCCACCAGAAAACCCATAGAGCGAGAGGGGGCTTGGTACCACCCGAGAGACATGGATAATGTTACAGGAAAGGAGTTCCTAGTTACTGAGGCTGTTAAATAATGCTGAGGTATAAAATATTGTTGTGTTTCTTTTCCCTTTACAGAAAGCAGAAGCCACTGGTGAAAAGCGACCCAGAGGCCGGCCCAGAAAATGGGTAGGTATTTCACTTCCAATCATTTGATTTATATGCTGTGTTATAAAGCATGTTATAAAGTCCATTCTTTTAGAGAACAATTATTTCTGCTTCATTTGTAAGAAAGAGCATCCATCTTCTGTGTCTGTTTGTTTTGGTGGATTGACTAAAGGGTTAAGATAGCAGAGAAGTTAACCACAGCTTCCTACCTTTAGACTCTGGTAGTTTGCTCAAGACACTTTACTATTAAATGTTTGCTGGGAGTGAATATTTATGTGTCTCTTATCAGCATGAAAAGAGGCTCAACTCTTCCTTCAAAAGAGAGTAACAATGAGATAACTTGTTCAGTAATTGAGTAACAAAGGTTAAAGGGGCACTATCAGACATCAGAAAGTGATTAAGAGAGGTGATAACATTCAGATGTAGTATGCACAAGATAAAGTTTAAAAACCGAAATGTCTTTGTCCTGCATTGCCTGGAAACACAGCATATTTTCCTTAAATCCAGTGAGAAAGAGCAAAAATGAACGGCAGGATACTTGCACTTAGAATTTAGTTTTGCCATTCTGGGCCATCTTCATGCCTCATATAATTGTAGTGACTGGTAATATGTTTCATTGAAAGTTTCCTCTTTCCCTGGCTGTTTAGTCTGTAGATGTGGCTATCAGACACGGGTTTTGATTCTTTGGCCATGAAAAGATTTCAGTCTCAGATACTTGAAATTCTGTGTTCTCACTGGTGTTTACAGCTAATGAGATTCTGCCTTGTGCACCTCTCCTCTGCAAGAGTTTCACTTACGCAGAGGCTTTCAAAAGAAAAGTGATGGGGATGTCACTTGGAAAACATGATCGGGTATTAGAAGATACGAAGGTGTGGCGTGTGCACCATCACAAGTTAACATTTCTGATTTCCCTTCTCCAGTTCCCTTTCCCTTTATCTGGTCAACATTTTTCTTTAAACTTCTTTTTCAAATCCATCCCTCTCCATCTCAATTTTGTTCCCTTATTTTACTCCGCCTTCTCTTTCCTCTCTGCAGTCCCATCATTTTTTCCCTCATTTTGTTCAGTTCTTTTGCATAGATGTTAACACAGCTGTAAAAGTATATGCTTGCAAAAGCTCAAACAGCACCAGAAGGTACTTAAAACTACAGCTGAGGTTTCCCAGAGTATCAGCAGCTAAACACAGGAGAGATGGTTCAGACAGTCTCTTTAAGAACTAGTTCTGTAGTGATGAACTTAGTCCAGTGTTGAAGTACCCCAGGATATTTCTTTGGAGAAAACAGACCATTACATTCTAGATGTATTGCTTATGCCTGTAGTTTTTAAGTCAGGCAGATTTCAGGTACGTGAAGAGGCTCATTGGCGTTAGGAGAAAGGTGGCGTATGCAAACATACCTGTGCTGGTGATCTTCTCAAAGGCAGCTTGCAGAAGGCAAATGCCAAGTGCAGAAAAACATGGATCAGTTACTGTCAGCTTCCTCCCATCCGGCTCGGACCCTGCACATGTGGATCCTGAGTGTTGCTTGCTTGATCCTCACCTTGGGTGCAATCCCAGGGGAAGCAGCAGAAATAGCTGGTTTATGAGAGTAATTTATAACAGGCAGGCCATCCCCAACTGAATTAGGAATGTGTGACAGTTGAATAGGGATGGTTGAAGAGCTCTGTGAAAAGGGAAAATGTAGCAGTCTGAAAAGTTAAAGATTTTCTCTCCCAAGCACTCATAGTCAGAAACTAAAGTGAGTTTTCAGTGAAAAGGGCTCAATATAATGCTTGTGGCATCTTTCAGGCTAGAATGTTTCCCTTTTATTTTTGTATCTTTATGGGGAAGAAAGAATAGGCAGTATCAGTGGAGCATTAAGTTTAGTATGGACTGTTTGTTGGGTGAAGAATCTGATTTGCAGAATGGGAATTATTGGTTCTCTGGGGGGCGTATCCATTACTTTATTGTGAGACCGATATTTACAACAGTTTCACTCATTTTTTTGAAACTGAGGCATATTTTCAAACTCGGTATTACTTTGCTGTTGTGCCTGTTGAAAGCACAGTCTTTTTGTTTGCTTATTCCGATGATGTGATTGCTGCTTGTGATTTTCAGAGATAACGCTCCTATCTGTAGCTTGCATTGAGATAATTCTGTAGACTGTGAGAACCAAATAGGCCTTTTTTTCCCCTCTCTTTCTTCTCTCCAGTTTAAATTAGGTTCATGGGTTCCTCCTCTGTGCATGATGAAATGGAGTGATGTTATATTTCGCTGCAGAAAGAAATGTGGTTAAATTATTATAAGCCATTATGGTGCCAACTATAACCAAAGCTTATAGTTGAAATCAAGGGAGGATTCTGCCTAAAAGCAGATGGCACAGTATCATCCTTTCTGTTTTGACATCCAGCATGTACTCAGAAAATGTCCCATTTTATCACCCAAACTTCAGTTAAGTCCTTAGTGATTATTTTCTTCTTTAATCCAATTTAGGTATATATCAGGCCTTAATGATGATGGTTCTGTATCAGTGAAAGTGAGGAGTGTGTAGGTTTTTTTTCTTGGAGAGGGCAGAATTCTCTATGGCAGGTATTTTCCTAAGTTTGTAACCCTTTTTTGCGAATCTAGAGGTTCTGTGTCATATGTTGTTCATCAAATTGTAAAGTATTATTTCTGCTGTTTCCTTCAATATGCACATGCAGAGACATACGAGCTAACAGACCACTGTAGAATTCCGGTAGCTGGTCTTTCTGCCGGTTCAAATTAAGTATTTAATGTTTGTGACTTGCAATGTATTTATTTATATATTATTTTTTAGAAGAGAAGTAAATCTTTTTGACTAGTATAAAACTGGCAAGGGGGAGGGAGAACCCAAGGGAAGAGGGCAAGGAGCCCAGTTTATCACAAGCGTATGAGACATCGGATGATCTTTTTAATGCAATAATGTGTACTTTGCAAAGTTGTCAAGGAAAAGAAGACCCTTGTCRGTAGAAGAGACAGTAAAATTGACAAACTCTTCTGAAAAGAAAATATTCAGCTACATAGAAAAGCTTTCTAAATGTGGAGGGCTAATTGAATAAAAATCCTGACGATAACAAGGTCAAGCAGGTGGGAAATGAACATATTTGGAATCAGAAACACAGTGCCTGCTGCTGTAAAACTCATCTTCACTATGGGTTGCTGCGCGTGTGTGAAGCGCTTTGAAGGCTGTGAGTCCTATTAACTGAGAGGGAGGTAAACCTCTTCATGACCTTGGTACTCCTTAATTTTAGAGGTTTTGCTGCAGGAATGCGTTCTAAGCTCTTTGGATGTATCTACATTAGCTTGTTAGGTCAAATCAGGAGTGTGCTTTGGAAATGCATCTCCTAATTGTCCCCATGTACTGTATGCATTGTGGAGCAGTCCCAGAGCTCGTGGGCTGGACTCCTTTCAGATGAAACAAAATTGGAAGATGTGCTGCAGGAGCACAGTCCGGTAGGCATTCAACTCATAGGACTAGGCTAGAGTGAAATAAAAACCTCTTAAAAGGTGTGTAGTGTGGACCTTAGGTCCTCAGCACCAGCCTTTTTTCTCCTGATGGTCCACATTGTCTATGTATTGTAGACATAGCCCTTGATGCTTGAAGAAGGCAAATGAAGCACCCTCGGTTTTATTAGCAGAATTATTTTACGTAGCATAGGCATAAAGTCAAATTCACAGCCATGGAGATTCACATTCCCAGAAGTCAGTGGAAGGTTTGTCATTGACTTCATCAGTGCCAGGTTTTTGCCACTGAGACCTGATGCTGCTACTCGTGGAATCGGCCACAGTTTTGCTGATCGCTTCACGTAACCCTTTGTAAAGAGCTCGCATCAAAGCTTTTTTATTTTATTTTTATTTAATTTGTGTATGTCTGGAAGTTGACTGAAAGGAGGGGACTGAAGCGTTATGAGTAGAGCAGGAGACTGAATAATCAATTTTTCTCATGTTTGTTCCAAAGAACTGCATTGAAAACCCCTGGAAATTTCATAGCCTTCTAGTGCTCTCAGGTGTCAGTTTAATGGAGAAACCTGAAACCCAGTTCTGAAGTTGATGCTTAAAAGGGTATTTGGTTTTTATTTTCATTGTTTTTGTTACGGCTTTAGATAGAATTTTTTGGCATTGTCTGATTTCACCTCCACGTTGTTTAACCCGAACCACAGATTCACTGCATGACATGCCAGAATTGCTCAAAACCCGCAAGGAACAGTGCAGAGCTTTCTACGGCTTTGAGCAGGACTTTGGTGGGGAGGAGAGATGGCTGATGCCAGGCCATGAAACTGTTTTAAAGGATGGAAAGATGCAGTTCTGGAAGCCACATGATTGTAACAGTGGAAGAGAATCAGTGACTTTCCAAGTGTAGGGTGCATGTGAAGCATCCGCTTACACATCTTGTCACTGATGCCCAAGTAACAGCTGTGACTTGTTCAGAAAACTTCTCTCTCTTTCAAGAATTTTGCTTTCTGCTGGGTAGTCTAGATGACACATTTCAGGTTGATAGAAGATAAAAGATAATCAGAAATGAACTTAATTTCCTTAAGCAGGAGCTTTATCTGATCCAATCACGATTAGCTAGACATTATAGTGCTTTTGAAGCTCAGGTTTTCCCCTTTTTAATGAGGGCAGAATTTCACTTTATACTGAAAGTCAGTTTAAGCGGTGCCAAACCACGTTTAAAGAAATCATTACAAAAATGCTTTCTTCTAGTAACTTTTTCTTCAGATGATTTCCCACTGCAGTTTTGACATAGCTGAGATATCAAACCTTAAAAGTGGAATTTGCGAAATGTTTCTATGCCAGCAGTTCCAGAAGGCCTGTGTCAGGGCAAGGAGTCCTAATGCTCATTCACTTGTAAGATTTTGAAAATGAGGTTCTGAATTTTGAAGAAATACGTATAAAGAGAACCCCGTTGCCTCAGAAGACACATCAACGTTTTGAGGCTGTATCTTGCCCATAATGAGGCTTTGCAAACCATTATCTAAGTAGAAGTTTCTGTCTGGTAGTGCCATGCTCTGTGATGTGAAGCCATTTAACTGATTTTGCAAATTTCTCATTCAGTGCAGTCATTTTTGTCTCATATGAAGTCATAGTCTAGGAGGTGCTTGCAGTCACGCAGGCTTCTTCACTAGGTGGTGGAGAGAGAAGGATGTTCTGAGATCATAGTCCATCCTGCCCTAAAAAAGGCTTTGCTATAGGTGTGGTGAATTCTTGTCTGGAGATAGCAATCTTTTGACATTGGGAAGGACAACCTAGATGATAAAATAAGACATGTATCTGACTTTTAGATAGCAAAAGCTATGTGTGAGAGATTCCCCTGGTGCTTACCAGTGCATCCCTAAGCTAGGCTAGAGATTCCATTGTTACGAGAACATGTATTTGTTTGAGTGAATTACTTCATGGTCCATTTGGAGCAAACCATGATTGAGGTAAAACTTAAATCACATCTATTTGATGATGAATGAAAAAGGAAGTTGCTATTTATGTAATTATAGAAGATAGCAGGGATAAAAATTCAGTTTCTTGTACTTGGAAGAATAATGTAATCTCAGTTACTTTACGTCTTTCCAACTTTTGACTGCAATATCTGTGGTGTTACTGCTCGTGTGAAGCACATAATGAAAATTTGCACATGTTGCTGTTATTTTAATCCTCCAAACTACCTTACCTTCTTTGTGAAGGTCATATATATTATTTTGTAACATGGTAATATAAAATACCTTCTTCCATGAATATGTTTTACATCTGTGTGGGCAAGACTGTTGCCTGGGAGGGGTCATTGTTTCAGTTGTATAAAGAGCTTGAAGGGGCTTTTATAATTACAAAAAGCAGACTATTGACCTCTCTCCTTCAAAATTCCTAAACTTAAGAAGTGGATGAAGGACATGAATTGAAAGCCTTAAAAGCTTTATACCTATACATTTACTTTCCAGTTCCATGATCTGTAAACGAAATCATCTCTCAAAACCTGAAAATTTTGACAAAAGCAGTGATTGTTGAACATTTCTCCTCTGACTAACAGATATTTAATGCTTTTTTTTTGCCAATTTTTGTCTTTGTTTTCTATTCAACATTCTGGAAAGGAAAAAACATCTTGCGTGCTTGTACCGAATGCATAAAAATTCACTAAAAATATGTTCTGTCTCACCTGTGTTCAGAGAGGTATGTGTCTTCATTTCTCTAGAAGCTTATCTAAGCAAATAGTGTCATTCCTTGGAATCTGAGAGTACTGTTCCTTGTTGGGGTAAGTAGATGTGGCACCAGTTATTTCAAGTGCAGGTCTTCCTATAGACTACAACAGAAAATTTAGCCATGATATTTCTTTTCTAAAATTGATTTATATTACCAAAAGAGTATTTAACTCATTCTCTAATTTATTTCCACTTCTGTTAAGGTATATTAAAAGATACTCAGTTTAGCTAAAAAATATTTTGACTTCAGCTGTCACTTCAGAATCCTTAAAGGAAATCTTATTCTGTTTGAGGTTCAAAGAGGAAATTTTAACAGGCAAAAAATGCAGAAGGTAAAAATGCAGCATCTGTACTGAAAGGTAAACTGAAATTCTGAGCTGTTTCTTTTTTATGATCTCAGATAACGGGTGTTCAAGAACTTTAAAATTTAGTTTTCCGTTTGGCTGTGTATTTTGATTTTATAAGCCTCATTGCCCATTTTACATACGAGGAAACTGAGCACTGAGGCTGGTCATGGCAGCATCAGTAGGCATTTTTGCACCTGCGGTGTTTGAATTCTTGGTTTTCTTGCTAGCACAGTTATCAGCAATTGTGCATCCAACTACCTGACAGAGAAAACTTATCAAGTTGTGAAAAGTACAGGCACTCATTCTTGCTCCTACAATTCCATTTGCACTGTTGAAAATGTTATGAATGCAGAAAGAGAAGCTGGGCCTCACCTCCATTGAAAATGTACTCCACAAGGTTAATTGCCTTGCCCAAGGAAATCTGTAGAAGAGCCAGGAATAGAACTCGGATTTCCTGGCAGCCTGCCCTGTGCCTTCAGCTCAAGGCCATCCTCCTCCAGTAAAGCTTGCTTGCGAACAGGTTGGATGAAGGAGGGAAACAGGCATTTCAATTCTGTATCTTAACCCAATATAAGGTTTTTACCTTTTCTGTAAACTCAGATGGGAGTATCTCGGTATCTCTAGCGTACGTCTAGCTGGTAGGCAGTGAGGGGTAGGAGTAAGATATTAAAAAAGTCTGTGTAATTCTCTATATACAGGATAGACTGGAGAGGTTTGGGACCAGAAGGGTTTTGAATCAAACCCAAATTTGTCTGAAAAATGCCTGAACGGTGTTTGATGCGTATTGATGGTATTTTCTCATCTTTGTACCTTACTGTCCAATACTGATCCAGTAAATGACAAACGTAGTCAAGAAACCAAGGTGCCTAGTTCCTTGAATGTTTTGAATGTAGTTACTCGGCTTTTCAGGACTAGCTGATCTGAGCCATAGCTGCAGGACAGGGCCATTCCAGGTCACCTCATCCAGAGATGGTATTTCCATTCCCTGTCCTCTTGAAAGGTAGTGGTGCAGAGGGTAGGAAAACCCATGTGTTAAAGTGTGATCCAGGACAGAAGATTCAGAGTCAAGACTTCTAGGTTTTCTTATAATTTCTGACTAATTGTGCAGCTTATTTAATGTAATTTAATTTAATTCTGCTTTATACTGCAAACCCCAGCAATGCAGTAGCCTTACAATAAAATACCACATTTTTTCTCTGCCAGTGATAGAAAAAGGCCATCTTATAAATGGCAGTCAGTCCCTGTGTGGGTGAATTCACTCCTCTCAATTAAGAGTTACGATAATAATTAAAGAGGAGTAATACTTCTGGCTTCGCTCTGCATTCTTTACAGACCCAAGCAGGTGATGTGGATGCTGAAGGAATGCAGGGTTGATCCTCTCTTGGAAGGGTTGGGTGGAGGTTAGTACTGTGATAATTAATATTTGGAGAGTGCTTTCAGGTGTTTGAATGAAAGTCATTACATGCTTTAAGTGCAAGTATTGTTATTTCCTCTACCTTAATCCTGGGACTAAGCCTCACTTCAAATTGCAGTTCAGTATTACATGTTAGGTACGAAGCTAGATTTTCAACAAGAAAGTGGGCTGCAAAATATCCTCACTGGGAGTGGCTTCTAATTCTGTAGCACACAACTCTGAGCGAGGAAAAAAATGTTTTTTGTATCAACAGTAATGTACTTTATACGTGATTTAGTTAGCATGATGCATTCTTGCTCTGCTGTCTTGAATTTATTTTGTGCTAGGAACCAATTTAAAATACAAAGGGAACATAGTTTACAAAGTGCACCTGTTTTTCTGCCCCAAGACCTATCTGAGGTATTCATCAGACTGCAAATGAAAAGCAAAATAAAAATAGAGGGACAAGAACCTGAAATTTGAAAATTGAAATTTCACAGGCTTTACTGTTTGAATAGTCAGATTGGGATGCGCAGTTTAGTGGTTTAAAGACGCAGTAGTGACGCTGCTGCTAAAAGAGGAAGAGATCTTTTCAGGTCCAAGAGAATCCAGATATTTTCAGTCTTCGGGGGAACCCTGAAACGGGAAATACCGAGGCCTGGGAAGATGACAGACTGAATGAGAAAGCCATATGTTGAGGAGCATGTAATTGTGGTGTTGAGGCTGATAATGCTCATAGTGCGCTGTTTGTTTTGCAATCTTTCCTTACTCCCTGTTCAGAATGATTCTGGTTGCACAGAAAATGCTTATCAGCCTTGCTGTTACTGGAGGCTGTTGATGGGGTATGATTTCCTTCTTTGCAATACAGCGAGGCGGGGAGGCTTCTCCTCTGTTGTTTTGATGTTGTAGTGATTTCTTTCTAGGAAGGAAATCGTTCTGCTGCCCAAGGGCAGCCACTGGCCACCCTGAGCTGAGAGACAGGAGAAGAAGGTGGGTTTGTTTCCTGAACACAGGCATCTCTGGGTTTCACCCTTTTTCTTTTGTAGCCTGACATTGTGGAAATCCATTCCACCCAAGCTACACGCTGCCTCACTAGGATTTAGGAGCCTGTCCTGGAAGGGGACAGATGATATAATCTACCTGACAAAACCCATTCTTATTTACTCTTTATACAGTCAGTGCGGTGAAATAGGTGCTGCAGAGAGGGATCCATTCACCTAGCTTATGTGCTTCCCGCTCTCCACAAGGTGATCCACTGAGCTTACATTGAATTAATGCATCTACTCCTCCACTCTGTGTACGGGGAACCAGAAATGTGGCGCTTCCCCTCATGCTACTCAGGACCAATTTGCTTAGCCGTCTCGTAAGGGTGGACACTTCGTGGAGGAGGACTGTGAGTCCATCTTTAGTATAAGAGAATAATAACTGAATAATAACAGCCTAATAACTGAGGCACTGAGAGACCCTAGGTACTGCTCAGCYAGGGCTGAACCTTTGTGCCGAGAAAAGTGATGTGCCATGAGCTGGTGTGGGTGACAGCTCTTTAGAACCAGGGCTGCTATTCAGCGATTTAAGGTAGTGAGGCCACATGAGAGAAGGAGAAGACAAGAAGTCTGGCCTGGTGCTTTAGGCATCCATGTAGCGGTCTGAGGTGACATCCCTAGGGCTGCTTTTTGTCTGATCTAAAATGCAGCCTGGAACCCCACTTCTGTCTCAATTTGAGAATGGGCCTTAACTGATACTCAAAAGATACTCAAAAGATACTCAAAAGATACTCTTTTCTTCCTTGTTTTTCTTCTGGAGCCTTTGCATGGCATTTCAGCTTCAAGAGAAGGGGTGGAGAATGCTTCTCATCCAGGAAAGCATAGGAGCTGGTGGTTAGGACACTTGTGTAGGAGGTGTGGGTTTAAATCTTCATCATGTTTACTAAAGGGCAGACCCCCTGTGAGCACTCTCGCTCCAAGACGCTAATGTACGAGTTGAGCGTGAGCACTATGAATGGAGCTTAGCTCTGTCCTGACCTTACATAGCTCTGAAGGGTTCTCCAGGGGGTGGAGCTGGATTTTGGAGGTAAGGCTTGCTACCTTAGACTAACAATTTTGAGCATGTTCAGCTAATTAAACTTCAGTCTGCAGAGGGCTTTCAGTTTAAGCAGGAAAATACTAGGCAGCTGAGGAACTTACAGAGATAGGCCGTTGTGGAGAATAGATGGATCAAATCCCACCCTAGAGAAATCTCCACACACAYAAGACATCATTTGTGTGTTTTATAGCGTGGCTGCAAGAATTCTGCAGGCAACAGCTTGCTGTAATCTATTTGCATGTAATTTTAATTCTTTCTCTTACCAGTTCAAATGGTATTGCCTGTTATTATTGCACGTATTGTAGAGTTTCAGAGGTTTTTTGGCAGTTCAGTTATATATCTGTGTGTGTACTATTTCCATGACAGTTTTAGGAGGCTAGTAATGCATAATGTCTGTCTTTATTCTGCTTTTTCTTTTTACTTTTTAAAAATAAACTTGCTAGTTTTAGTTTGTTTTATTCTAGCCTGTCAATCCTGAGAACTGTTGAACTGCGGAACTGCAGGGTCAGACTTTGGCGCTACTTATGATGATTTAAATAATAGTACTGATAAATTACATTTGAAGTAATATGTTACATGTGTATCTGTATCAGTGTCAATGAGAATGGAGTCTGGTCCACCGAGCTTGGTTTGCTTTGATTAAAAGTGATTTACCAGTAGTGGCAGTCTCCGTTTTGGAGCCTTTAAGATTATCAGTGAATTGGCAAGATTTAGGATTTTTACATCCTGTCTGTTCAGAGTAACTGGGAGCTGGGAGCTTAAAAAACAGCCAGACTGGTAGTTCCTGTATACAGCAGAAATCTSACTTTACCCAATACATTATCCTAATCCATTTTGACTGTTATATCAATTATCCTAATAGACAGCAACTGGGGCCTTTTACAAGACGTAATACAAACACATATGTAAGCTTCACTATTATGATCTTATCAAAGTTGCATTGTGTTAACATGTTCTTGGGGTTTCCTTAGTATTCACACAGAACCCATTCATGTTCTGGCTGTTCCTCCTGCATTGTTTCCTGTTAATGATGCTAAATGCCTTGAGAAATCTGCCTGGGGACTCTCCTTGCACAGACAACTGTCTGTTTGGGTCTCGAAAAAACAGCTTGCACAACACATTGATGAAGTGCATACAGTACTTGGATGGCAGTATTAAAAATGTAGAGGAGACAAGGCTATCTCTGCCATGGCATGCACCCTTGCATTCATTAACATTCATAAACCATTTGGAGGAGGCAGAGGTGTATGCAGTTTTTAAGGTGCTTCTTTTGCAAACTTCAATTCAAGTCAGGGATGACCATTCAAGCATGCAACAATTGTTTTATCAAGCTTTATATGAGCTTGATAAAAGTTTGTATGTCTGATTGAGATACGTAGACAGACAAATGGTCTGTCAGTGACACATGGTGGCTCTGGACTAGTAGATTGAATATGCAGGCAGGAGATGCATGATAAAATCTTAGGCTTATTGAAGGCAGTGGCCAAAGTCCTAATGAAATCGCTTGCCTGGATTTCAGCCCTTCACCATCTGCCAATATTGTGATATATAACTGTGTCTGCTGGTTGGTTATAAGCTCTATAAATTGTGCAAATAGCCATGTTTGCACAAAACGCAGGTCATTTGAGGAAGAAGATCTATACATGTTCAAGTTAGGCACCAGATGAACAGAAACTTTACGGTGACTCTCACATAGTGAGAATAGTATTTGAATTGATCTGTGAATATGATAAATTTGTTATTTACGTCAGTAAGTTGAAGCAGTCACTGCATGAGTAACAGGTGGGCTAGACTTGTACAGAGACACAGACAGAAGATTTTTATTGATGCTTTTTTTAATTATAAAGGAACTTGTATGCCATATAAACAGTATTGCTTCTTAAAAGTAGAAGTTTTTTCTTGTTTAATCGTTTTAGTGCACTATTTGAAACCTCGAATATGGACACTTCTGTACTTTAACCTTCAGCAAATTTTTCGAAGATACACAAAGACATGGTTTTGAAAATGCCTGAGTGATCTTGCTTTTTCCAGATGTATAACTTTCATTAAGGATATGCTCAGCTGTGGTCATGGGTAGGTACATACATAGGGTATATTACTCACTGAAACAAATTCTTTTTAAGGCAAATATATGTAGAGTAGTGGCTCCATTGATGTGAATTCAATAGCAAGACTCCAACTGACTTGGTTGGAGTTAGGATTTTCTCTCCAAATACTTGTACATGGTGGTACATATGAATTGGAAACCCTTTCTTAGTTATGCTATCAAAAAGCCACTGATTATGGTTTTGAGTAAGGGAAAGAATTTGCCCTTTAATCTGCAGCATATCTTGAGGGAGAAGGTTTTGTGCATCGTACTTTTTGTTTACACTAGATCAAAATTCCTTAGGTAAAGGCAATATCCATTGCACAGAGAGCAACAGAGAGAAATTATGTTATAGTTGAAGTTCACACATGCACACAAAAACGTTTCAAAATTATATACTTAATAATGATTTTGCTCCAAGCAGAAGATACTTCATCTCTTTCATTGCTGATTTCAGGAAGTAGAAGGTCTCAGAGCCTCTGCAGGCAAACCAGATGCCATTGGTTTCCAAGAAAGAGATTATTAATCCTATCCTTCCAAATCACTAAGAAGGCTATTTACAGGAGAAGGTAGAGCCATCACGATCTTTTTGCATAATTGTAAATCATTGCGGTTTGCTTTGCATGATTAAAATTTCAAATAGTTAATTAAATAATGTCCCAGAGCAAGCTTTGTACATTGCAAAGCTCTGTACACCCTTCTTCACACCCCCAAAAGCCATTGAGTGTGGAATAACTGGGAGGCAGAACTCTATTGATTTATTTCGCTTCCTCATTTTTTGTTGACTTCTTAGTTTTCATAAAAGTTTTTAGTGGCTTTATAATAAAAAGCCAGGGGAGGGATTCTGTCCTTCCTTTGCACTTTTGCAATGTGAGCATTCCAGACACTTTGTACAAATGTAGAGGGAGGGGAGAACTGTAGCTGCATCCATTCTCAGTTTGTCTTCTCCAGGTCGATGTTTGAATACTTAGCTTGTCCACTCTCCTCATTCAGGGCTACATAAATGTCATGGATAGAAGCTTTTAAAAAGTTCTCATTTTGAGTAATTTAAGCATGATAAGGCAGCTGGAAAATTGAAAAGGGCATTTTTTTAATTAAAAAATGTTTGACTGGATTTATTTGGAAGCTATCCAACAAAATAAACATCTGGTCCAAGACTAAATATGAGAAATTTCAGGTAAGCTTTGAGAAGACCTTACAGCAAGGAGTAGAAGATGGGCAAAAAGAATGAACATAGAGCCCAAGTCTCTATAAGACTTGGAGCAACGGGGAGTTGTCACTCTTGGGTTCTTGGGTTGAATCTGACTTCACCAGCTATCAGCTCAGTTGTGTCCCATGCGCTGATATCAGAGTTTTCAGTGTAGGTGGGGTGAGAGAGTGCCTGTTATCCATCTCTTATTTTGCACGTCTGTGTGGGGTCAGTAATAGCCCCTCTGCCTCTTGCAGTCTAGGAAATTGAAAGGAAAAATCATTTTTCCTCTTTCAGAAACGAACGTGATGTGGAAGGCTCTTTTGTTTACAGCAATTCTGCTCTGTATCTCAGGGCTCGGGGTAGTTGTCGTACGTACCTGGGTTAACTGTGGAAAGATACAGTTCAGGAGGTTGCATCCTGTCTTCCCTTCTTCCAGTTTTCCCCATCACATTCCTTTTTTGGATCCTATTGCTCAGCCAGATACCTGGGGATCTTCTAGTAACTAGTTCATTATGGCTATCTTGCTCTGTCAGGGAGGGAATAGCCAGACCCCAGAGCCAAAAACCATGTCAGCTTGAGGATGAGGGCAGAATCATGGGAAGTTTGAGGGCAGTTCAAAATCACTTCATTCCCTTCATATCCTGTCTTAAGCTGTGCGTTTGATTTTGCGCTTCCAGAGAGTGCAGCAAAGAACTGGACCCGCAGTGTATGATTTAAACTGCTGCTGACATCAAGCTTGGCCCACACAGCTCTAGCACCAAGGCTGAGTTTGAGTGGCAACACATCAGCACCATGAATGACTTATGAATGAAACAGAAGTTTTTAAGGGGCATTTTCATACTTGGCTCGAGCGAAGAGTTAGCGAATATTATGTATGCGGATGGAAATGTCCGTGCCCAGTGAGGTGCAGTGTTGTCTTTGCTAATCTCAGATATATTTGTATTTGAGTGTGGATTTTCTCCTTTGCACAGAGCTTCTCCTTCTAGTCGGTCTGTCAATGAAGTCATAACCCCATGATTGACATCATAGTCTATAATCATGGAAACTATTGCGATCTCAGAAATTCAGTTTTATAGCAGCCTCTGAACGATGGGAAAATGAGCTGTAAGAGAGGAAGTTGCTGTTTAAACTCAAATATCTTTGGTAATTATCAGAAATAGAGAAAGTATTAAGACATAGTTCTTTAGGGCCAAATTGATTCTTGGTGTAGTACTGCTGAAGGCACTTGAGTTACCCCGGGGAGGAACTTACCCCCTGTGTCTGGAATGACTTGATGGCAAACATGTGAAGAGGAAGTGAATTTATGTTCCAGTTTAATATATTGGAAAGTTTTCCCTCGTCTGAAAGTCTTTCTTTATCTCTGAATTTCCTGGCTTTTGTGGATTTATATTAGATCCTTAATGTTATTTCAATGTATTTTTTCTGCTGTTTGATGTCTTTTGGGTTGTTTTTACTGGGGATAAAATATATATATTTAATGAAAGTCAAAGCAATCTTCCACTGAGGAGGTCACAAAGCTTTCATGAACACTGCGTAGCTACCAAGTGCAAGGCGTCTCCTTATTTCAGATCTGTGGTTGTTGTTTGTGTAGCTAAAGCATTCATTTCAATGAGAAGACGCAAATACCTCTTAAAGAACATTTTAGCACCTATTATCCAAAGGTAAATTCTTTACAAAAGAATTACCTCTCCAGCTCTATATGCAGAGTGCTTGTAACCTCTTAAAATTAATGATCCGCAGTATAACTAGAACATCAATACATTATGCTGGTCGGAACCTTGAAAAAAATTATTTTTAAGACACGTGGAAAGATGGGATAAACAATTACGTGCTGTACCTATGTGCAA
Source organism: Oceanodroma leucorhoa (assembly GCA_030449065.1). NCBI lineage: Eukaryota > Metazoa > Chordata > Aves > Procellariiformes > Oceanodroma > Oceanodroma leucorhoa. The sequence continues at coordinate 4,347,228 of JASVER010000078.1, forward strand.
GTTGCTCACCCTTACTCTTTATCAGAATTCCCTATTCTCAGCCTGCTGGGAGGCACAGAGTATGTACAAAGTCAGGCCATGGGGAGTGGAGGCTTTTGAGGATGCATGTGAATGGAGAGTGTCATTGGTGCACTAGCCAAATTCCTAACAGAAACAGAACTCAGCACAGGTCTACTGAGGAAATTCCCATGGAGCAGGGGAAAAAAATCCACATTAGAAGGGGATGAGCATGGGACACGCTCTGCAGAGAGGCCGAGGAATCTCCCTCCTCTCTCTCCAACGAGAGAAAGCCCAGACCACCCTGGTCGAATTTTTGATTTAGAAGTTAGTCCAGCTTTGAACAGGAGGTTGGACTAGATAAGCTCTAGGCACCACCCAAACCAAATTTTTGATTTTTTACGCTGTACCTGTCAATGTACTTGAGCCCGTTGTATCTTAAATCTTTTAATGACTGAGAATGACACCAGGGTGAATAAGTTGATAATAGGGCCCAATTTTTGAACAAATTGTTTGTTGATCTGTTTGGAATGCATCAGGCTTAAGGCTTTTCCATTAGGTTTTTATGGAAGTATCTAGTAAGATATTAGACTTGGTCAGCATAAAGCCTTTCTGGTGCATAAGAGGAGAACAGCTGTGTGCTGGGTTCCTCCCCATCAAGCACAGGCCTGTCAGCTTTGCTCTGTTTTACCTGGGAGGGGAGGGAGAAGAAGGATTTGAGAATGGCCAGAGCATGCTAGGGCAGCTCTTTTTGCCAAGCAGCTGGGTAGAGTAATTTGTTGTGGAGCTGACCGGCTTTCCTCATGTTCTTCCTGATTTACAGTAGTGAAACGATAGGTATTTGAGTCTTGGCTACTTACAGGTTTTCTTTTGTGGCAGATCAAGCCTGGAATGAATAGTAGAGTTGCCCCAGCTTTAACTGTCCATCACGCTCAGCAGTAAGTGAAGGGAGGAGGACAGAGAGCCCTGATTCTGGAAAATCTTGGTGAGAGCCAGATGGCATCCCAGCACTGTATGTGCTCTTTGCTTCAAAGAGGAAGAGGTTTTCCCCCATTATTAAGTGGATTTTTACCCCTTGTGCTGAGAATCTGCTGCTCTTTATCTTAAATCCTGAAACAAAGGTGAAAGGCAATTTCATCTGTGTTTCTGTTGTGTCACCTAGAAGAGCAGGGCCAGGGGACCAAAGTCTATCCAAGCACCCTGTGCTTGTTCTGTGAGCAGTAAGTCACATCTSCGTTAGAAATGCTGAAGTTGCTATTTAAAGCTCATGTGTTTGTCAGAAAGAAGTTACCTCTTGACTTGTACGTTGTTTCAAAACAACACAAACCCCCAAGGTGTAACTATTATTGAAAAAGACACTATTCCTTCCTCAAGAACTTTGTTGCGAGTGTGATCCATGTGTAGCTGACAACCATGATGAATTTCCTGCAAAAGCTTCCTCAGATTGTCAGCAGCAAACATTTCTGAAGAACTTCATTGCATTCACTGTTGGAGTGACACGGTGAAGGGATTCTGCCAGGAATAATCTTACCTTTGATGTTCCCAAATATTTTTGATGATGTTTCCTACTTCCAACTTCACTTTTGGGTTTATGGCTCTTCTTTCACTTCTGCTGCTTAGTGGGGCTCATAAACCCCACTTGAAGGAGTCATGACACTTCTCAAGGTTCAGGAATGTTTGCCTTATGTCCTCACCAACAGACAGATTTTTAATTCCTCCCCAATACACTGGAATCATTAGTTTAGACAAGACAAGAGATGCAGGACTGAGTCTGTAACAACCAAGTAGTTTCTGTGGCCATCCTTTGTGTTCGTATCCCTGTAGTCCTCGTTCTTCTTCCTTCTGCAAGTTGCTGGGGAAGCTGACAAATCACAGCAGCTCTGGGAGCTTGTTTCTTATGCTTCTTTCTGGCTGCTAACAGAGATGGAAGTCTGTCCGTGCCCGTGCTTTGGCCTCAGTTCAAGGCTCTGTGCAGAGTTCATGGCCTCGGCTCACTTCAGGCGGGTAACTGCCACCCTGCAACCACTTCATCTCCCTGTGGCAGCCATCTTCTCCCCCTACCTTGTCCCTGGGCATCTTTACCAAAAGCACCTGGAAAGGGATGGCAAGTTTATGAAGACTTCATTAAATGGGCAGCATATCCTGTGTGCAACTTCCCTTTCTCCTTGCTTTTTCTTCAGCTTCTTCCTATATCAGACCTTAAGACAGGATTCATAGTTATGGACATGTCAATTAATAAAGTTGATGAGTTACGGTAGGTCTTGCCTTATTTAATTGTGTTTGTGTTCTTCAGGCATCTTTGTCTTACTCTCATTTCCCTCTTCTGATAACAACAGGAGGGGTTTCTGTGTGGGCCAGTCGTTCTAACCCTAAATGCTTTCCAAATTTCTTTTCCCCTTTAGTTTCCCACGGGCACTATTTCTTAGTTTCTCAGAAATATTTCCCCTAGGATTTGTCTCGTTTTTTTTCTACCATTTCAAAGTTTGGACAGGGACTCTCCGCTTCCTGGAGTTATAATAATTACATCCTCTGTGCCCAGCCGTGGCCTGTTAATGGAGTCTTACACACTGGGTTTCATACAGGAATTTTCTGTTTGCTGCTCCCGAGACAGCAGAAAGACTTCTCACAACTGGTATTGGAGTAAGAACAGCAAATGCACGGGGCTTTTTCCTGGGCAGCAGGGCTGGCTGTGAGGGGTTGCTGGCTCCTGATTTATCCATCCTGAGGAAACAGCCGGTGTGAGCTTGCTCTTCGTTTTGATGAGCTGAGAGGAGAAGAGGTAGAGCAGTCCTTCTGGGGAGTGGGATGTATTGTGCAGACCACTGTAATCAGATTTCTTGTGTAACCTTTACAATTGTTTGTCAAGATGGTACCTTTTCTCTTTTGAACGTTAGCCATCTTTAGTACCTTTTCCCTTTCGAACATCAGGCATTTTTAGTAACTCTGGCCCCAGTACAGTTTCTTCAGGTGCTTGAAAATTAAGGTTTTATAAAGGTAAATGTAAGGTAAAGGCAGAAGTAGTTTTTAGGGTTGTTAAAGTGGTACTGACATCCCACTTCAGGGATGTGGACTATTTTCAGGCTCTGGGGGCAATATTCAGCTAACTAGGGTAGATGTATAATTGAGGTGATTAACCACTTTTCCTCATTGGCTAATGAGTCAAGATGAGAGGTGATCAGCCATCCCTTGAGCTGCCTGTGTGGTCCGAATATAAAGCCATGCCATGAAGAAATGAGAGGACTAGTTGTAGGGTTCTTGTTTGCTTCCTCTTCCCCCTGTTGCCTTTTTTCCACCCTGGGCCAGGTCTTCCAGCCAGCTGCAGGTTGCTGTAGGCACCCCTTTCCAGTTCTTTTTCACCTAAGTAAACCTGATGTATGAGAATGGTGCTCTTAGAAATATTTACCCTAGTAGGCACTGTTTTCCCTGGGCCTTGTAGATAAAAGAGCAAATCCTTCAGCTTTGTGAGGAGATGTGCAGATATCAACAGGTAGTGTCTGCTGAGGTTTTTGCATACCGGAAGGGACAAAGAGGATAAAAAGAAAACCTGTTGCTTTTATCAGTACCTATAAAATCTGTGGTTGTCAATGGATAAATGCAAACATACACACTCTTCACATTCCTGGTCTGTGCACACACCCGAAGCACTCCGACATACTGCTTGCAGTTGTTGCAAAGTCATTCACCTTTATACGCACAGAGCCGTATTTTAGCCGTGATGTGGGTGGTTATTTTAGTCTCAGTTTCATAGTAACTGTACCTGGAATGATTACACCAGCAACAATGCAAAACATCTTAATGCAAATGACAGTGATGAGTGGCGTAGGCTGGAATCCTGCGTACCCACACCTCCGCCGCAGCCGTGCTGCACGTCGGGGCTTTCCGCAGCTGGGAGTGCTTAGCTCACAGGCTCCAAGTAAGTAGCTTCTATTTCATTTTGAGCACTGTAACATCTCTGCTAAAAAAGAAACCGACTTTCCTGCAGCTTGTGGAGCTAGGATTGGAGACAAACACATTCACTAAGAGGTTTAAGTGTTAAAAAATTGAGATTAGTCTCACGTTTTGGGTTTGATTTTTTTCAGCCTCTCCTTAGCTGCTTCTCTTTCTTAAATGAGTCTTTTATTCCATTAGCCTTGGTGAAGAGTACTTCCAGAGGCTAGTGGGAATGCATTTTAGTGTTCATTGGTTAAATATTCGTCAGATGTTACATATGTAAAACCTCCGTGGCCGATGAGTACATCTTAGTATATTTTTATAAGTTACCAAAAACACTTCAGGGCCTGCAGTCATTTTGTAACACCTGAATAATGCCTTCATCTGTTTGAAGGAGATGTCAGCTGTGAGTGGCTGTGGTGAGGAGTCATGTAAGGATCAGTCAGGCCTGATTTGATCAGAATGAGATGCTGAATGAGAAATGAGAAAGAGAGAGATTTTGTGTGAATTGGATCCCATCTGAGAAAGAACAGATTGACCGGTATGGGGCTAGTGAGGTCCTCAGAAGTGCCTGTATTTGAGGCATTCTTCGATATACCTATACACACAGGCTCACATACATATTTTTAAACTGAAGAAATTCCAAGGCAAGAATCTTTTGTTGTAAATAATAGAAATAGATAGAACATAGAAATAGAAAATATTAAATTGTACAGAAAATTAAATTGTATTAAATTGTAGAGAAATAGAAAATAATAATTTGTATAGAAAATGAAATAATATTGCAGCTAAAACTTTTCTATTTTAATGTTTGTAAGCCTGAGAGATTCAAAATTCAGGTTATATTTGGAAAAAACCCCACGAACAACCCAAAGCCCCACCATTTGCTATTTCCCAAAGCTTGGAAAATATGCAAATGCTTACTTAAGGTTAATCAACTTTATCTCCTCCTGGTGTTCCTTTCCTCATGACCAGAATTTTAGTACCTTTCCTGTAGAGACACTGCAGTAGTGACCCCTAATACTAAACCCATATTTTTTAATAAGTTACGTTTCATTACAGCTCTGGCAGACATTAGTGAGGACAAAATTCTAACCTCCCCAGTGAAATTACTTGGTTTCTTTTCTCTTTTTGTGATCTTTACTTCATCCTCGAATAGCTTGACTTTGAACCCTAAGTGTGTACCGTGCTATCGTTTGAAAAGAGGTGGCCAACCTTTCTGACTCCCTTTCAGCTGATGGAGTCCCTGCAGCAGCTCCTGTTTATGCCCAGCTGTGCGGGGAACGTACTCAGGTCTGGAGACAGAGTTATCTGTGGGTCAAGTTCAACTCGCAGGTTGTGAGGAGGGCATCGCTGGTTTGTACCCGGTGGCAGCAAGGTTACTAAATTTCATATTTCTTTGCAAAAAGAAGTCCGTCTTGCTCCTGAAGCCATACACAACCCGACAACATTTATCAACAATTACTTCTATGTCCTTAGTCACAAAAATGTTGTATCTCTAAATAGAAAATGATGATAAAAATCCTTAAATTATGGAATAATATATATGGAATAAATAATATGGAGTGCTATGTACAGAATATATAAAATATATGGAATGCACTAGGAACCGTGTTTAATGATTTGGCAAACAATCTGACTCTCCGTGCATGCAGCTGGGGCTACATTTAATGCGGCGTGTCCTACATGTGGCATTCAGCTCCCTGTGACTTTTCCATTAAGTTCACTGACATGTGCTCTGGTTTTCTTGAAGTGCTTAGGAAAAGGAAGTTTTGCAGCAACTAATCTCTTTCAGGAAAATAATGATAACGTAACACTTTTCACAAAATAAATATGAAAGGTAAATGTTTGGCAGGATTAGTGAGAAGAGTTAAGGTTAGGTAGATAATCAGAATTGAACAATCCTGTCTTTTACCTGTTTGCATGCTTATAGTGCTGGTTGCTGCCTCAGTTTTTATTTTAAAAATTGCAAGTTGATACACTGCTTTGAAAGGCATCAATTGACCTTACCGAGCAAATGAGCAATGATACACTTTCAAGAATACTTGTTAAAACGAGTCATTTCCTAGTACCAGAAACCAAGGAAGTAATTTTAAATGAGTAACTAACTAGTCGATTTAATAAGTCAGCTAATGTACTCTTTAAAGGAATGGAAATAATTTAATATCAAACTAAAATATTTGATAAAGAACCTATTGTACCTTCATCTCTCAGGCTCGACTCAAGTATTTAAAATCTGTGGAAGTGTTTTCTGTGACTTTACTGTGGGTTAATCAGATTTTTACAAAAACATTAAACAATTAGACTGGTTGATCCTTTACAGTACAGTTCTTACAGGAGATTATGCAGATAGATGGTAATTTTGACCTTTATTAACATTGCTTTCTGTGATGGTCAGTGGAGATTTGTGAATAGTAATGAGGTGCTGATGTAAAATTGTCAGTTTGCTATTACTACTAAAATGGCTCTTTAGTACTAGAATGCAGTTAGCAGAGCTAAGTAATAAAAGCTGTTTGTTCAGCTAAAGTCCAAAACTTTTATTTGAATATGTTTGTCTTTTAGGTTGGGTTGCAAAATGTTTTTGTGCTTGAATTGAAGATGACAAGCTCTTTTACATGAAAACCATTTCCCTTCACTTGGTCTTCCAAGTGTTTCTCTCGTCTATTTGTAAGTGGCTTTTGTAGGTCAGACAGGAAAAGTATTGCTGAGTGATCTTAGCCTGTTGCGATTAAAATCACCTCCTTCACGTAGCAGTAACTGAATTTTATGGCTTTTAAAAATTTCCTTTTTATGTATTAAAAATCAGCATAACAACAGTAATAGATGCACTAGTAGTAACGAGTTGTAAAATGAATGGAGAAAACCCCCAATGGATATGTAGCTGGTTTTCAGTACTTATTTTCAGTGATTTTTGCTACTTTCTTCCCCACGAAGGAATTCTGCACATGTTAAATGAGCAGGGCTGAAAATTCACTTCCTAGAAAAGTCATAACGATTGATTATAGTAGAAATTGATGTGGCTATAGAGTTTGTTTCTGTAGCAATTTTCCTAACAGAGGTAGCRAATAATAGAAAAAGACATTCTTTTTAAAGTATCCTGTATAATGCAGTGGCAAAGATATAATGATTTATTAAGTATACTAGGATTTGGTTGGGTTTTTTTTTCCTTTTGCTGCTATTGATATTTTTTTACAGTAATGAAATTAATGATTCAAAGATTTTTGTAATTAAAGTTTTTTTTCTATCAGGGACTTGGGAGTGAGTATGCGGAACAGGATCTGAAATGCTTATAGCTTTATTCTGTAAAAGCTGTCAGCAGAGGTTCAGCACTTTCGGCACATTTAATATAAAGGTGAACAAGGACCCAATAAAAACTAAGAGATAAAGTGGATGTAATAGGAAAAACTGAACAAAGGAAAATTTAAATTTAATATCAGGAATATTTCCAAAAAAGCGAAATATATTAGGCCATGGAGCAGACTCCCCAGGGTCGTACTGGAAACCCCATTGCTTTGGGACACTTGAAGGAGAGTACCAAACTGAAATGAAATTGGAGTTAAGCTCAACTGTGTCTGCTGATACACCGCTAGCTGAGCTGTGGTCAGCAGAGATCACAGCAAGTTTAGCTGCTTAATTTCCCCTTTCGCTGTCTTTTGCTGCTCTGGTGGAATCCAACCCACTCATCTCAGATGCTCACCTAGAAGCACGCCAGGTTGCTGTGTAGATGCACCAGTACAGTCACTCCCACGCTTTCTCAGTCTAGGAAGGTTTCTACAGCAGTATTTCTCAAGGTCTGCCTGAGTCTCTCCCACTGTTACAGCTGTGACTTTTCACAGATGTGAAGCCAGATGGCCTCTGCAGCCACTGATTTCCCTTACTCTTTCTCAGGTTGATGCTGTCCCAGAGGGCCACTCCTGACAGCAGTACGATATTCTCATTCACTCTTAGAGACGTATGCTCTGTGGAAGAAAATGGACATAAAAGGTGTCTTAAGGTGCCCTATCTTACAGGGACCTAACTAAAATAATGAATGCCCATGCATATTTCCCTGCCTCAGTTTCCTCATAGGTTTATGGGGAAGGAGCAAAGTCATGTGAGAAGTCTGTGATGTCCTTTCTGATGCTTTTGTTCTCTTATGATCCATGAAGTCACTTTCTTCTTGGCAGTGGATTTCCGTCTTCCTCGGCTAGTTCAGCACACGTTTCCCTCCTAGGAAGGCATGTTTCTCTTTCCTGCTAAAGCCTCCTGTTCACATGAGTACTGTTCCTGTCTGCCTTACCTTCTTATTTTTAAAAGCTTTTCCCAACACCTAGTTTCTCCGTTCTGCTTTTTCTTTAGACCCTGGCTTTCTTCTCAGAAATTAGAAAAAATGTGGTTGAGAAGAGGTAGAGTAAGAAAGAGCATCTGACTGTGGACAAGTCAGAAAAGCTCAGTGGGACTGGGCATGCACAAAAAAGAAGGGGCAAGCAAGAACATGGTCTTTATCTCTTTCTGAGCAAGACAGGCTGAAAGGGCTGATAGAGAAGGATTCATACTCTTTTAGACAGTCAAAAACCTGAGGATAATGTATAAAAGTAAAGTAATCAGTGTCATACTTGGGATTGCAGAGACACAATGACTCTTTCCGCTGTGTCTTTGATTAGGAGACCTAGCTCTCGGGTGTGAAGATGGGGTGATAAAATGGGATTGAGTGGCAAAGATTTAGTGTGAGAAAGAGGAAAAGAGAAAATGCAGGGGTAGTGTGGAAGAAGCATCACAGAAAGAAAAAGAGAAAAAAGAGAGGGTGGATGAAAAGGAAAGGAAAGGGGAAACAGACACTAAGGACAAATGGAAAGAAAGATAGGCCGTAATCTACTGTACAACATAAAAGAAAGGAAAAATGGAGCAAAGCCAGAGAGGGTAAGAAAAAGCAAGAGATTACATTGCATTATAAAAAAATGTATTAGAAAGTCAGCGGGCTTTCCTGCAGTCGGTGGACTAGATGAGGTGAAGAGTCTTTCACAGTCCAGACTTCTGTGGTTCTGTGACATTAAAGCAGCAGAATGAGGGAGGGAAGCTCAAAGAAAGCACAGAGAAAATAAGAATGAGTGGAATAAAAAGGACAAAGCTCCAGAGGAAACCTCAGAGTTTATGAGTATAAACTCACAGAACTCTGGGTTTATACTTGCATATTTAGATGGAGAGTCAGTGAAGCTATCCGCTGATTAAGATGTTATTCATTTGGGAAGCTGTACTGAGCAGTCCTGAAGACAATGCTCACAAAGCTGATCAGGAGCTCAATGCGGTCAGCAGAACTGTCCCACTCTACGTTGGCTTGTTTCCAGAGCCTCCAGACCACTCAGCCCGAAAGGCAAATGCAAAACTTTTGCCATTACAATTTGGCAAGTGTTTCTGAAGCAAAGGAAATAGTCATGAGCGTGTTTTGCCCACTGACCTGCCCTCTGACTAAAATGTTGGTGTAGGAGGAGAACTCTTGTATAAGAGCAATGAGACAGAATATTTCTGCTATTAGTGTCCATGGTTAAGGGGAAAAGGAAATAACACAGAACTGGTTCAAGCATCATCACCCAGCAAACTCTGCACGCTAGAATCACTCAAGGAGTATTTAGATAGCATTCCTGTCTTAGGTACTCAACACTGCAACATACTTCTGTCCTTTAATAATACCAGCTAGAAAGGCAGCCACTACTAAGAGTCCAGATACTATTTTCCAGTTTCTCTTTTGTTTCCTTCCCTTTCAGTAGAGATGGGTTGATTCTTTATAACGGGTTTAACCCTAATGGGTACCAGATAACCAACAATTGTAAGCAAGTTTAAATCTCTGTAACTAATCAGCAGTTGCTAAAACTCTGACATTCCTTGACCATATCTGGTGTGCTGTGAGTTTCCAGCTTCATTTGATCAGTAAGTTACTCTTCATAGTCTTTCTGGAAAGAGAACTGTATCTGTATTTTCACATCCAGGCTCTCCACCCACTTGTGCCATATGTTCCATTTAAAGTTCCAGGACAGGAAGTATAGTAGAGATACCTTTCACTTTTACATCTAATGACAATTAAGTGCTTTACATTGAGTCAGATTTTCAGTTTCCCAGTTCCAGCATTCCACAGATGGGACTTTCAGTTAAAGAAGTGGGAGTTAGAGAAGGCTTTGCCTCTGTACTCAAGAGTGTTGATCTTGTAATTTTCCTTCGTTACTATCCAAGGCAAAAACAGGCAAAATGCCTTTTATCTGTTGTGGATTTTTACTCCCATGGAAAGATTTTGCAGGCATAGTCTAATGTTTTCGGAGAATCTAGGGGTCTGTGTTATTGTGACCTTCCCTTATGCAAGGGTGCTAAGCTCTAGGGGCAGAAGCCAGGTTGTAAGTGAGTGGAGTTAGAGAAGGGTTTGCACAAGATTTCTTAGCTGCAGCAAGCTGCAATAGCTCCACCGAGTTATTACATTTTATACTAATTGAGGATTCCAGCATGCTGCACTCATATTTAAAAACATTTTTTATAAGTTGGAATAAATCATCAGAAAACTGAAGAGCAGCAACGCTGAGGTCTACCGGGGTAGGTGCTGCCAGCAGGGTCACTAGTCAGCTCCCATAACCAAACCTCATATTTTTAAGGAATCTTGATGTCAATGCAAGGTATTATGCTGTGTACAGCCCAAATATCCTGTAGAAGGATGACTATATCTGACTATATATGTCTATATATGACTATATATCTGACAAATATGCCTATATATGTCTATCCTGCATGCTATTTGCCTTTTATTCTTTTAATCTACAGAAGATAAAGACCTGAGGATGGTAGCCTATGATGCTATTGAAATTGCCAGAAGTTGAAAGGGAGTAACTCGGAGTAGCATTTGTACCAGACTCATTGTCTTCATACCTCGTGTAGTTAGAAGGAGGGGAGGCTTCACTTTTATTACACAGGTATACATGCAAGAGACACCGTGCAGTGAAGTACAAATAGGCAAACAGATTTTAGGTGCATTTGCACAATTTTTTTTAGGTTTGATAATCAGTCCATAATAATTAAGAAAAGGTTTGACAAGGCCAAGCATAAAGTAGTACTTGTCACCACGTAACATTTACAGCTTCACTAAACGTAGCCAATAGCTAACAATTACGAACCTAGCCTTTGCCACTTTGGGCGTGACACCTCTAGCTGTATTTTAGTGCTGCTGGGGATGCTTTTCTCTACAATTAAAAACACATTTCTAGTCTGTTTCTGAAAAATGGCCTTCCTTTTTTTGCCTGCAAGTTTGCTTCAGGAAATAATTGTGGTTGCCATTTATGGTACTTGGAACACTAACTACCTGATCACATCTACAAATTAGGCAATTAGACATCTAAGAACTAGAAAATGAACCTGTGAAATAATCCTCACAGGTATTTCTGGAAGCAAAATTCCAACCAAAGAATTAATGAGGTGAAGCCCTTTCAAAAACAGCAAAAAGCTCAGCGCCTCTAAATTAGTTTTCTCACAAAATGGTTATTGCCACAGTTTTTGTTAGGTGAATGATGATGCAAATATTTGATTAATCTGGAAAGGCAATGACCTAAAGCAGTGATTAACAGTATTGACAAAAGCAATACATGTGTAGAATATAAATCTCTTAATGAAACTAAAGGTATTAATTAAAGGTGCTGGATAAATGGCCTCTGAAATAGTATTCTGCATGCAACTACAAATTTGATCATAGCTGGAAGAATTGCAGGTTGGCCCACACGGCTCTACCAGTTTGCCTAAAGCTATTGAAGGGTAGATTTAAATACAGGCCCCAGAGTCTTTTCTCTGAAATCCTCAGAAACGTATATTTGAACCGAGGGATAATATTCATGAGGAGCTGAAGCTGATACCACAGACTCATTTGATGTAAGCTAATCAACCAGCGTTTAAAGCCCAGCAATACTCAGTCACTCATCATTGGGTCTGTACATGAATGCACGATTCCAGAGCAAAGAGCGTTTTATTGGTCCTTGGGAAAAGGAACCTCAAATTATCCTATATAAAAATAGCAAATATAAAATCCATACAGCCATAGTCATACTGGGCAAAGATGTCCTCCTGAATCATCCCTATTCTTCTGCTTGACTGTAATGTCTCCACAGTTATATCTGAGTTCATAAGGAGGAGCAACATAACACTGAGGTTAAAAGGGAATTAAAAGGAAGAGCCAACAGAGTGAAGTGACTTTCACTCGGGAGGAAGATTGCTTACAGACATCTTAAGTGTTCAAAGTATGTATATACCAGCTATCAAAAATACTTCAGAAGGATTATGAAAAGGCTGCCATTTTTAAGGAGGTGAGTGGAGAGGACAATTTTTAAATAAATAGTCTTCAAAAAGTAGAAGTCATGTCCAAATGAAGGAGAAAGGAAAACATGTTTATGTTAAATGGGAAGCATGTTAAATGGGAAGCATTGATGAAGCAGGCCTGAAAAGGTGCTAAGGAACAGCTTGTTAAAAGCTTGGAAGTACTAATAAAAACACTTTCAAACATGCTGGAAACAGGAGGTCATTGAAGTGTCTGTTAGAGGCAGTGAATCTTGAATAAGTAAAAGGAGAGCTCGAGTAAGGCAAGGCCACAGGAGTAGAGAGATACAGATTCTCTAGGCACCTTAGAAGAACTTAAGAACATTTCCACCCCAGAACCTTTCTTTACAGGGAATGATTTGGGGGAGCTGTCTAATGTTGAAATGCAGGTGAAGGAGTTTTCRAACAGATCAATAAATTAGTAGTGACAAATTGTCAGGACCAAATACTGTTCTCCGAAGGAGTCAGCTCAAACTGAAATATGAAATTGCCAAACTTTCTACAGCAAAGCCCTAGCTGTAGGGAATAGTGTAGGTGGCTCAGCCCCAGAGGAGGTGGTAGCAGCCATTCGGACGCCAAGAGARCTCCTGGAACTACAGGCTAGTAGGTCTGGTCACCACACCAGGCAAATAGATATAAGCTACGAAAAAGAATAAAATTGAGGAGACTTAGGTAAGTATAATATTGATAGGAAAAATGAGTAAAAAAAAATAAGAAAAGCAATAAGCTTTTTTGAAAGGAATTGTGTATCACAAACCTGTTGGAATTCTCTGAAAGAAAACTGGTAAGTGTGTGGCTAGGGACAGTTCAATCAATATGTGATGTGTCTGGTTTTCCAAAATAGTTTTTTTCAATGTTATTCATTGAGTGCTTTAAAGGAATTAAGTGGTCAGGGAATGAGAGAGAAGGTCGTCTTCTCGGCTACTTTGATAATGGAGGGGAGATGTCAGTATACTTCCAGCAGGAATTGTGCTGGAACCTATGCTGCTCAAAATTCACGATTTTGAAACTATAGTTGTGTGAAATTATGATTTGGTGATGATAAAAAATTAATTAGGTAGTTAATACTAAAATGGATTGTGAGCAGTTGAAGAAGGAACCCACGTTACTGAATGGCTTGGCAATGACAATGGAAAGGCAGGCGACGCTTCGTGTTGCTGTGTTCAAGGTAATGAGAAGAAGCTCTGCCTTTGCAAAGGTGAGCTCTGAGATAGTTATTTCCAAACAGGAAAGAGAACTTCGAGGCATGATGGATCGTTCTTGCAAAATGCCAGTTCTGTGACAGCAGTGGTCAAAAGAAGGGAATAAAATACTAGTAATTGTTAGAAAAGGACTAGAGAACAAAATGTAAGACATAATTCTGGCACATATAACTCAGTGGTGCACTTGGATTTTGGATGGATTTGAACGCTACAAATAATAAAGGACCTGAAGAAGCGCAGATGAATATTAGATTGTTCAGAGGTACAGAATTATTTCCCTGCAAGGGGACATAAATAGACCAGGTCTTCTCAACTAAAAATGAGAGAGAACTGAAGAAGAAATATGACAGAGACCTGTAAATCTAATTAATTCTGTATAGGACATGAATGGAAAATCATTATTTATTGCTTCTCAAAGTATAACAACTAGAAGACTAATAGAAATGTTTAGGGTAAAAACAAACAAAAGGAAGTGTTTTTTTCACAACACAGTTAAATTGTTGCGCTCATTAGCATAGAAGTTCTTCATGTCAGATGTGTAAATTGGTTTACAAAACTGTTAGACAAATTCATAGAAAAAAGTAAGATACAGAAGAAGGATTTTTACAGACCTTGTGCAGAAGATATTTTTAAACTCAGTGGACTTAATGCCATCTCCCACTTCAAAAATGCAGGAAATGTCATTCCATATTTCCACATGTATTTTTCCTCAGCATCCATTATTAGCCACTGTCTGAGCTGGCACTACTCTAGAAATAGATTTTTATTCTGACTCACTGCAAGTGCTCTTGAGGTCTTGATTTCTGGTTCAGTATGCTTCTATATATAGTTAATATTTCAATAATAAGAAATTTCAGCTGAAATAGCAATTCCAACATATTCTACAATAAGGAATATGTTTTTTGATGGATTTAAAGTGTCTGGGACCCCTGGACTGGAAGTGTGTCTCTAACTTTAATGTCTTTTCACATGACACAAATCAAGATTATAATTTCTCTTATATGCAGAGAAACTGCAGTTGTTTCTGTGTGCTTTCTGTCAGTTCTTTACCTGCTTTAGATATGCCAGTATATGGTAGTATGCTGTAGGAGAACTTTTCTGAACACTGAATAGAAATACTGGCATTTTTAATGAACGTGAGTGTAGGACAATTTGTCCCATAACAGTTCATCTTCAATTCCATAGCAGCATATCTACGTTTCCATTATCGTACAAATATATACCCATCTGTATGTGTCTGTGAGGGAGAATAACCCTTAGCATGTTCCAAATAAGTTCTGTAGGTGAAAAACTTTTCATATTAATACCCAAACATTTCCGTATGTTTAGGGTTAGTTATGCATGATGAAGTGTATTTATTAGTCAGATAGGAAGAATTGTGAACATGCTGAATTTCGGGTAGTATTGTGGTAGAGGTTACATTTGGATTCACTGCAATTCATCCCAATATCCTGAGATAATGAATACAGGCAGAGTAAGAAAATAACGCCCTTACCACACTGCTCTTCTCCCTCCTCAAAAAAACCCCAAACCAATAAAAAAAAGCAAAGATAGGAATTAAAAGCACCTTTGCAAAACAGGTCAGATATACTTGTGGTAGAAGTCTGTTGGGTCAGTTGAGTTATTCCACAGATGATTTTGCACAAACACAATGCACGAAATTTAAATTCCGTGGTGCAGACCCGAGTGCCCTCAGTGGGTGCTGGGAGGTGAACTGCACCCGGCAAGGAGGCAGGTCCCCAAGCAGATGCGGTCGCAGAGGTACCTCTGTCGCAGCTCTCCTCCAGGGCTTACAGGGAGGGCAGCAGCAGCTTTCCCTTGTGCAGGGTAAGTCCTGCTGGCAGCAGGGATGGTAGGGAAGTGTTGGGTTTGGGGGTGTTCTGCAGTACTGTACAGTCATTGTCTCTACCTATAATTAGAAGGGGTTTTTTTTTCCCCTTTTCTCTGGTTTGTGTCAGTGGAAGATTGCATGAATTAGAGGTTTTTTTCTAATATATTGAACCCGTACAGACTCTTTAGCCCCTATAACATTTGAAAACGTAGTCTTTGCTTATTGCAGCAATGTCTGAGCACTTCCATGAAGGTTTGTGACCTAACCTGGAATAGGCGGTAATATCCCATTATAGTCAGCAAAAATTAGGATCATTGTCTTGCTTAGAGAAGTATAGAAGGTCTTTAGCACAACCAGGAGCAGCATGGAGATCTGTCATCAGTCTTGTTCCCTACAGGATTGTTCCTCCTCCATCAACTACTGCACCGTAGGCACAAAGCCTTTAAACATCAATATGTGAAATTGTGCACATTACAGTAGATTTATATAATATTTTACGGAGGTTCCAGTCAAAGACGGGGGCCCAGTTACACATTTTTAAAGATATGTTTATGGTCAGGTTAATTCAAGCCATGAAAGCATTGCCAAATAATGGAGTGCCTGCCTCTGTCATGTTAATGTAATGTAGCTCATTGGCAGTTTAATTTCCCCATGTTTTTTAACCCCCTGGAGAAAGCAGGTGTTAAAGTGGACATAAAAATCTACTGAGTGCACAAATCTATCTAGGGATCTATGTAGAATCACTGTGATGATAGTGCTTCTGTTCTCACCAAGAAATCCCACTCTTACTTTAGGTCCAGTTACTGAAGCTATCAAAAGAGAAACCAGATCCTTTGAGCTCCTGTCTCCTTGGCTGAAGGGGACAGTTTAACAGCAGGAAGACCATGTTACCATTTGACAGATCCTGGGTTTCCCAAAACAACTGGAATGTCGTCAGGAGCAATTTAGAGCAGCTCAGGGCAAAAGTGGGTTGCTGCAAAACTAATTTAACTGGGATTGCATATGCAGTGCATGATTCTTTAATGGGGATTGAAGAAGCTTAGTTTAAAAAGCAAACAAACCATAAACAAAAATAAATCCTCGAGAATACGTACTTTGCATGCTTTGCACGAGTCTTGGAAACACTGGTAACTAGGTAAAACAGCCACAGGCTGTATTTTTGTTTCTGGTTATCTCTGTAGATCTATAAAGAGAACAAGGTAAAACCTGCATGACTGTCCCCAGTTTTACCTTATCTCATCTGCCTTCTGCAGAATGAACCTTTGGGGAAGCCAGAGGTCCTGAGGAAAGATTGCAGCTGAGCTGATGTTTTGTGGGGGACAGAGACTTGGTGTGCGGTGATTTGAGTGCAGGTGTTTCCAAAACGTGCTATGTTCTATACAGTCACAGGAAAGGCTTGCAGTCAACAAACCAGAAGAGGAGAGGGACAAAAGGGATGAGCTGGCACCAGGTTTCAAGCCACTGCCATATAGTTCATCCCCTGTCTTTGGGGTAAAATTATGTGACTGACACTGGGAACTCTTCCTAGAGCTGTGTGCTGAAAGGGCATGCAGGATTTTTAGGATGCCTGAGTTCATGCTGTCATCAGAAAAGCATCGCCACTCTACATGGAGTTGTAAAGGACAAAGTCAGGGTGACTTCACGTGTGCTGCTTGACCCTCAGAGCAACAGGAATTGTTACTTACCCAAGCAGCTAGGCCAGTCATTAACAGTGTTATGAGAATAAAAAGTTTACATATAACTTAGTGGATTTGAGAGTGTTTGTGAGCTCCTATCTCCAGATGTGCACCCCAGCCATGTTGCAAATCAATGTCCAGGCAAGAGCCAGGAGCGGACCAGCCTCCGACTCTTTCCTCCCCCAAAACACACACACTTTTCTCCGTGCAAAGGAAACCAGAACCCATGGGCCAGAAGGGAGCCATGGTGTGCTCAAGCCACATCTCTGATCTGGACAATTGGCATTCAGCCGCCACTCAGTCTAGACACAGCCAAAGGAAACTTCAGGTCTCCTCCAGACTCCACTGAGCATTCCTCAGCCATCCTGGAGGCTCTCCTCTGCTAGCCAAAAATTGAGAGCGTGGAGGGTGCGAGGAATTAAGAAGAGAGTAGGACCGGAAAAGACACACAGGAGAGGAAAATGGATAATTAAAGGTGTAGAATGAATTTCAGGTGACGAATCAAACAGAGCAGGGCTCTTTGGCCAGGAGGGAAGATGACTGTAGGTAGGATGTGTTTCGGAGGTCTCAAAAATCAGTCATGGCACACAGAAGGGGAAATGTTCACTGCCATTCTGATAACAGAACTGGGAGTCATTTAATGAAAGTAGTAGCTGGTAGGTCTGAAAGAAGCAAAAGAAGATGCCTTATCACACCAGGCATATTGAAACCCCTTATTACAGGATGTTGCAGAAACTGAAAGTTTTTATGTGACTTCAACAATTAATTGGACAGATTCAAAGAATGTGATTTTTATCTTGGGCTATTCAATACCAGAGCTTAGGTTCAGGAAGTCCCAGAGCCATAAATCATTGAAAACTGAGGCAGCATTATGGGAAGTATCACTACCTGATTGTTTTACTTGTATTCTCTTCCCGAAGTGTTCCTCGTTGGCAACCATTTCAGAAAGGATACTGGCCTCGATAGTCTAAGTGGAATACCTGTTCTCACCTTTTTACGAAAGAGGTAATGGAGAAAAGATAGTGTTTGAGATCTGAATAATGATGCAGAGATTTTGCTAATAACATGATATTAGTAACAAACTAAACAAGGCGTTACCGTAGTTAACAGCAGAGGATCGAGCATACCATATTACCAGTCACTCGTTTTCATTATGAGAGACCTTTGCAGCCCTGCTTCAGCTGTTTGGAAACTCTGTGAGGTCTCTGAGCTCCAGGTGCCAAGTACTGTCGGTTGTCAGTGGAGTCCTTCTGAGAGCACGGTGAATTCAAATTGGCAACAAGCAGGATTAGGTCATTTATCCCTCTTCCCCCCAGATGAAAGTGCTTATTTAGGTCACATGGAAAATGAGTTTCTCCTTAACAGACATCACAAAATTAGTATATGATAAACTGCATACAGGATTTTGTTAAATATTACTTTTGAGCTGTAATTTTGTTAGGCGGTCAGTTGACTCTTCTTTGACACTATTTCAGAAGTGTAAATTGATAATCACACTGCATCATTTGTTTATATTAAAAATGTGCATTCATTTGCTATGCAAATATGTATTTATTTGAGTACGATGCTGCAGCAGAACATACCTGTGTTAGGCACAGGAGATAGTGCTCATGATGGCAGGCTGTTTACTACAATTCAGCCCCAGCCTGTGACATCTGCTTTAATGTCATTTGGGGCCTTTCTTGAGCTGGGAGATGTGTGCCAAAGTGCATATTCACTTGTTTGTTTTATGAAGTGAGAATAAGAGGATGCTAAAGAGCATTTCTGCTTGTAGTCTGCTAAGACCTGGTGCAGTTGAGGTGAAATGGATTAACATACTGTCTCTGTTAGCTTAAATTCCCTTGGTGTTATTAAAGCTTGATATAAAAAAGTGATTTAATAGAAAAATTGAGCTAATTTCAAATTTTTTAGGCTTTTTTATCTTTATGTTGTGTAGATGAATAATTTAGTATGGTCTGAATTACAATTAAAAGGCAAAAGTGAATTAAGAGCATGATAAAATTACATATTTTACTTGAAAGTGCTTTATGTTTTTGTAATTTCTACTTAGCTAGGCCAGCAGACTGTAGAGCAGATGGAGATAGTCAACACTTCATAAGTAACGTAAAATGTAAATGTATAGTGATAATGTAAAAATAGTTTCTGTTTCTTGGTGTTCCTCTTCTTTGCCCCTTAGTTGTCGTCTCTCTTAAAACATCAAAAGCTCTCTCATATAAAAACTGTATATGTGATTTTGAAAAGTGCCTCGGTGCCTTCTGTATGTAATTTCTGTAGCTGTACAGAAGTTTTTCTAAAAGAGAACGTACACACCAGGCTTCATGAGATTGGCTGAGAATCATAAGAGACTTAAAAGAGAAGCTGCTTTTATATTTGCCTTCAGGATTTTGAGCTCTTCCTTTAAAAATAGCTTAATGATGATGTATTTTAATATTTTTATATATGCATTTGGCTCCAGCATCTGAGAGTTTAAGAAGCTCACCAAGTACCACAGGACATGTCATGGAACTTATTGCGCCAGTCTTTCAAGGTAGTAGCTCCCAGCTGTTCTTCTCTCAGCCTTCATTGCCATCCTCTGTCCTCTTCAGCATCCCGTTCACTCCCAGTCTGGACTGCTGCTTCTATAACCTACCTTGCTGGCCCCAGTAGCCCAGCTGTCCTCTCTTCCTCCCGTTCCCTGCCTCTCCCCCAGTCCCACCAAAGTGGCACAGAGCTCAGCCTGATCATGATGTCTCAGGGAATGAGCTTGGGCTCTGTGCCACGTCTCACCTCTGTTCTTGCCACACCTCACCCATCAGGAATGCTGCATTTCTGGAATGATGGTTTTGACTGGCATAATCCAGGGGTGCTCATATCCATGAGTATTTCCAGGTTCAGATCCATGCCCACATGTATTCCGACAGTCAGTACAAGTGGCAAGGTGAATATCAGAAGGGAACCTTTCCCATTCTGCTAGAATAACTTTTACATCAGAATCTCTGAGGAGGACTTTTTCCTGACCCATACGACATGTTCAGCAGACTACAGCAGTTCCAAATAAGTCATTTCAACCCAGCATATGAATTAATTACTTGAATGCTTTGGTATGTTGTATAAAATATGTATTTAGGGCAGGGATTTTTTTTTTTTGGAAACATATCTGTGCGTACTTAAATGGCAAGTCTGTCCATTAAAGATGGAGGACCAAGTCCTGTTTCAATTGAAGCCATTTTAAGAGGTGGCCAGTAGGCTGGAGCCTCACACAACGCCAACTCTGTCTCTCCCCATTCGTTAGGAAAAATGTAGTAATCCAGAGCCACAGTAAGATTTCTCATTACAGAGATGTCATAGCTTTTTTCAGTACTCTGCAGCACATTTGCTAGTGCATTATCTTATTAACACAAGCAGTAAAAGTTGATCTGAAAAGCACCATGCTCCATCAGTCACATATGTTATTTCTTCCTCTTTACTGTGTTTCTTACTCACTAGATGACAAACATAGCCAACTTAGACCCAGGAAATCCAGCAAAGCCTTGTTGCCACAGGCTAATAGCAAGAGATACAGTGGTGCTTTTTTTTTGCTGAGGATACATAGGCAAGACAGGGATGCATGGATTTAGTGTACCTCTTGCAACTGGCATCCCAATGGTATGTATACTGGTGGGGCAGGATGTAGATGAGGTAGATGATGGAGCAGGAGCAGTGCTGGAGTGTCTGCCAAGTAGTGTGTCTCCTGAGCAGAGCTGAGGTGATGTAAGATAGGAAAAATCCATCTGTGGTGAAGATGTTCTCTGCACCAACGAAGCAGGATTATGTTGAAGAGCTGCAGGCAGAGAGCTGGATGCCCCAGGTGTAGCACCAACAAAGCTTTTCATCCTAATATAGGTTAGTGCTGAGGGGCAGGGTTGGGGAGGTATGACAAATCCACACTGGCAAGCTGTAAGCCATTATTTCCTACAGCCCCCTGCCTTGGGTGAGAACGGCGGTGCGGGGTTGTGGCCATGGAGGGCCTCGGCTCCAGCAGGCGGATTCCCCCTCTGCAGCCATTCCGTGCTCACTCCACACAGAGCTGGCCCAGTGAAGTCCGTGCAGGTCTCTGGCCAAGAAAAGGGTCCACTGTGTGAACCATTTTAAACACCTGTTATTTTTCAAATGACTGGTTTGGTGTGGCAACGTTAGAAATACATGAGAAAGTTTGATGGTGAGTCACGGGTGGTTGTTCCAGAAAGTTTGCTCCCTAGGGCCAAAGCTGTGCTGTACATACCAGTAATCGCACACAGGCTTTTCCAGAGGGCTACCCAGTTGCTGCCTGCACAGCTGAGCACCTCGTGCCTGTGCACTGTGCCTGCACAGGGCTGGACACTGCTGCTGCACCCTTAGGGATGCATGGGCAAAACCAAACTGAGGAGCCCCTAACTTACGGCAAGGCTAGGCGTGCCTCATTTCAATCACTGGCTGGTAAAGAGCCCATATGTGGGCTGAGCATCTTAGACACCTGCTTGCCATTCTGTCTGAACTGTGAATTTTCACCAGCGTGCATGTAATTTAGCATGAAACAATTCTTCTAATTTCTTCAGTGTCAAGCATCATGTGAATTCTGTCTAGAAGGCATATTGTCCAAGGAAAGAGGGAGACATCTGAATCCTTGCACACACAGAATATGTGCCTGCTAAGCTGCCTTTTTATGACTGAATATGTTGGTCATTATTTTTTTATTTTCCCAATCAGACTAGCTGACTAGGAGATCAGTGTTTCTTTGTAGAAATGGAAGATATATACTAAAAAGCATCCAGACGTGGTAACCTCTTTTTTTTTTTAAAACATTAGTACCATTTTAAAAGAGCCAAACCAATTATTTTTGAAATATGGTAAAAATCATTTGCTCCCTGGCTGACAGCTGTGTGCGCCAACTTCTACTCAGTGAGCCAGTTTTACAGCCAGTTGTAAACTCTCGAATATAGGGGTTTATAATGGAAACTGCAACTCTGCCTTTACCAAGGCTGGGCAGACACACCGCTGTAATATCAATTTAATTAGACGCTGCACAGTTATTTCTGGTAACAAAAGCAAAGGGCATGCAGCATTTCAGCATCACACATACTGCTTTTATTCAGGATACTTGGCAGGTGAAAATCTGAAGGGGAGAACTAGAAATAGAGGCTCTAAGCTGTTTGAATTCCCTCCTTGCAGCACTGGTTTGTGAAGTGATTTATTTGAGCTGCAGCCTATAGACCATACATCACCTTCCTGGTTGGCTTTGTTGGCACCTTGTCACATTCTTGCGGGCTTGAGGAATTCATTGTTCTTGTTTGAACTGATAAGAACAAAAAAGGATTTTCTGCCGGAGACCTTGGGAAAGGCAGAGGGGGAGGAATGTTGACATGAAACAGCAGGGCTGCACTTTCCCAAGCCTTTCAGCCAGCGCAGCAGCCCGCGTTCTTCCCTAGCTGGGGAGCCCGGGCTTGAGGTGTGCCGAGTGCCGCTTTACTTGCTGCTGCCCGCAAGCGTGGCCCAGGGTGGTGGCAGAGCAAGGAGGGAGCAGGGCGATAGATGCTTTCGGGGCCCAGGGTAGGATTGCTTTGAAGGGAATCTCGCATGGTGGCAGGAGATCACAATCACCGAGAGGAATGCGAAACGCAGGGTGTCGCTTGATTTGAGCCAGCCCTCCAAAATGCACCTCGCTGCGTGTGTGCCTTCTGGGAAAGGTGCCGCACTGATCCTTCTTCCTCTGCTGTATCCTTGAATGTTCAACTCGGGAAGGTGGCCTAAAGCTGTTGGTTCCAGCTGTCACATGAATCATTCTTGAAAGGTGGAACGTGTAATGGATATTGAGAGCATCACTTTGCCTCTTACAGGCTTGGTAGCAAGCCCTGTTACAGACATAGCATCTCATCACTATCCTAGGGGTCACCATCCTGGATGAAAACTCTAGCTGTTTTTTTCCCACATTTCCTCAACATTATGAAAAAGATGCATTTTCTTGCTCCTCCTGAAAGCGCAAAAGGTCACCGCAAGGGCTTGAGGCTTGCAAAGATGTGCCAGTATGAACCATATTGGTACTGATGAACAGTGAGCTACGAAAAATACCAATTAAAACCAGAATTTTTGCTCTGAGAATATGAAAGCCAACCATCTGCTCCAAAGTTTTGCACCTGCTATGTGCACAGAGGAGTGTTTTGCTCTTTTTATGCCCTCCAGGTATCTCAGGAAAGGCGGTCACTGCCTCTTCAACCTCTCTTATTGAGGGAGTATCAGAAAACCCTAACAGAGGCTATCCTTAAAATAGTATCAGCTCTCTTCATAATAATAATAAAAATAAAGGCAGCTCTTTACCTTTCCACTTGGTGCCAGACTTAAATTTCAAAATGCTGATGACAAATAGATAGACTTGTATCATTTTTAAATTCAAACAGAAACGGGGATGTTGGTTGCAAGGGAAGGGTGTAAGGTCAGGGTATGGCAAAGGATCTGATCATAAAAGTCCTTCATTTCTGATTTCATGATTATTTTTCTAACCATTTAGGCTACTGATCTGCTGATTACAGGCTACATAGTGTCTACAGGGCCATCTAGCATGTTTCATAGATACAACATGCCACTGGCAGTAGAGCCCAGGCTGACAGACAAAGCAAGGGTTTCCTTCTCCTTACTGCTGTTGCCCAGTCATGGGCAAGGCTGGGCACCATTACAGAAGACAAAGCTCTCTCTCAGGTCCTTTTCATTCATGCTGTATCCTGCAGGGTCATGTGCCCACAAGATGCAGAAAGAGTATGTGGTTATTTGAGTAAAAAGGAATTGCGCCCACATGCATACTTTGAGACCGAAAAGCGTAGGATTACTTCAGGCAGGATATGGTGAAATGAGAGGAGAAAACAGCAGAATCCCGTATTTACTGCTGTGGAATTCTGTCCTGGTGTAATTCTTACATGTTTCTGTTGCCTCAACAGTTTTACAGATAAGTTTTATAGTAGATGCTGACCTGGAAATATCTTGGGGCTACCAAGGTAGGAACGAGGAGGAGGAAAGTAGGAAGAATCAAGATGAGCTCCTCGTTTGGAGCCAGTGGCCAGCATCTCTCTGGGTTACTGCAGAGGAGGATACAAGCTTGCCTGTACCCCCCAGCCCTGCCACCACCCAGATAGACTCTAGCAAAAGGAGAGCCAGTCTGGTTCCTACCAGCACCAGCAAGGCTCTCACCACCACCCTTTCTCCTACACCCCGGCCATCCCCTGCAACGGGGGGTGTAGCAGGATTCACAAGCTTTCCTTATCTTGCACATGGGTGGAAAGAGAGACTGGCTAGCCAGGTTCTACAGCTATATATAACCCAGAGCCAGCTCTGACTTGAACCGTCATTGCTTAAAGAGCAGTTCCTGCCTGGGTTTCATTAAGACAAGAAGGACTCCTTTGCGGCTCTAGGCAAGGTGAAGTGGCCATGGTGAGGGGTGGAGGGTGTGTGTACGCATGCGTACTCTTGATTGACAAAGCTGCCCGCTGACATAACAGCCTTCTTTTGGTGGTAGCTGGTGCGAAATAGCCTCATAGCTCAAATATTAAGGCTGACCTAACAGTGCTTTTCAGAGAATACAGTATGTGTGGTATAATGGATGCTCTGTGTTTTCTTCCACTGTAAGAGCAGACTTGTGTCTACATGTGGGACACAAAGCCAGAAGAGACGAGTTATGATTTAAGTCATCCAAGGAGGTGGCTCTCACTAGACCAGCTCGTCTGCCGAGCCAGGGTGCTGCGGGGAGCACTGGCTTGAAAGCTCTGCAGAGAGTATGAGCATCCCCACTGACGCTACTGTCACGGGAGGGTGAGGGAGAGATGAGGTAGCAGCCCGGGAGGAGGGAGCAGGCTGACGTCAACAGGACAGAGGGGAAGGAGTAAAGTGGCGAGGGATGTTGAGGAAGCAGTGGCAGAGAGCCGAGGTGACGTGGCAGGCAAAAAAGCAGTGGCAAGGTGTCCTGCCTACAAGCAGGTTGGGAAGCATCAGTGTACGACGCAAAAGTTGCCTGCCCAGCTTCATGTCCTCAGTCCAGACAATGTATTTTGTGTGCTTCAGTTTTCATCATGTGTAGAATAGGAATGGTAATCCTGGTCTTTGTGAAACATTTTGAGGTCTTCAGATGAAAAACAAATATTTTATGAGCACAGGGGACAGAGGAAAACCTTTCCACCTGGGAAGGCTTGCTTGTAGGGGTCCAGATCAGTTCCTTTGGGGTTGGGACAGGTAAGGCCATCATCTGCCTGCTTCTTAGACCATGGCAATGAAATATGTAATTTAACATTCAGTACCTTTTATTGCCTAAGAGGGGTTCACATTTTGACTTTTTTACTACTAGTAGTGGCTATTGGGAATATATGCAAGGATAAAATACATACAAGGTGTAAAGGGTGAAGTGGCCATGTGTGTGGATGTATGTGTAAGCCTATCTTTTTAATAAGTGAAGGCAGCTTATATACAGGGCAAAGCTTGAGACAAGTTTGTCATTTTTTTTAAGTCAGTGTTGGCTGGTCTATTAAAAGAGCCTTTCTGCCTGCAAATCTTGCCTTGCTCACAACCTGAGCTGGTCAAATTTACAGTGACTATGCTATTTCAAACAGAGTTTGTAAGATAGATGCTATTCTCTTGGCAGCATGGTGTCTTCTCCTTGATATCACTTGAACAGGTATAAGCATCTTTAGCAATGGCTGCCAGAGAGTATTAGACACTAATTTGGAGGCAGGTGGAGTTTATGGTACAAATGCCCCCTGCACTTCTTGGCTTGTAGTGCAAAATGCTGCAAGGATGACGTATCTGATCTGAGAGCTCTTGCTCACGTGAGTATTCCTCCTGAAGCGAGGACTGCAGGCTCAGGCACTGCCTTTGCAGGTGTTTTTAATGGTTTTCTTTTCAGATGACCCCACATTGTCATCTATTTCTCCAAGCCCAGCTCCTCTGACATTCACACTGGCAAGCTTGCCAGCTTTGAGCTTTGCCTTTTCTCAAGCTTGGAAGCTGCCCTGCTTTCCAGGGCTGAGCTCACTGACAGTGTATCACTGCTCTCTGCTGGAGAAGCACTGAGCTGGGCCAGGCCTCTCTGGGTCTCCAGCTGTTTGTCAGGAATGCAGGTGTGATGGCCGAACCGATAACCTCTGAGCCTTCAAGAGCAAACTTAATGTACAGCTTACTCCTGTTCCCCATACAGTACAATTTAGGGTCTTTGTTGTGCAGGCTGGAGACAAGAGTTTTCAGAAGATGAGAGAGATAAATACAGTGATGCTGGCTGAACATAAACATCTGTGGTCACATGGGCTCGCTCCCTGGTAGTGCGGGATAACAGACACCAGAGTAATTTCACAGGTTTCTGCTCTAGCCTGGAGTATGATTTCCTGATTGTATTTACGGTCATATAATGTTCCATCTGTAAAATGTTTTGTCTGGTCAGATGCAATGTCCAGTTATGAGTGTATTGTTTCTCTACTCAAGGGGTGTAGCAAGCATGAGGTCCTAAGAGTTAATGTTGAAAGAGACTCGTTCCGGTCATCTTGATTAGGTTTTGGTAGTTGCAGAAGTTAATCTGGTTGTTGCATTGAGTCATTTTTCAAAGACACAGGCAACTGATCAGATCTTTCCCACAAAATTAAAATTATTTAAAATAGTCTCTCCCACTTGAGCCACACACATACATACAATGTACATGCACACATGATACATCTTCTAATTTCATATACTTCTGTAGCTCTGGCATCTTTTTTGCTTGAAAACAACTCAAACATAAATCACAAAAAGGCAGCTTTACAACAGCTTTAAAGTGCTATTATATTCTGCAGCATTCCGAGTGAATTATTGCTGTGCTGTCAAAGAAAACAAAAACATTTGGGAAGGACTGTTTATTTTACAGTGGTTGACCAAAAGTATGCAAGTGGTTATAAAAAATGTAGACAGCTAAAGATGGGAGGTGCCATTGCTCATTCTGTAACCCATTCACAAACCTTTGACACTGATTTTAGATCACTAGAGATAGAGCAAGGCACTTCCCACAGGAAAATACACACACTTCCAAATCACTCCAGTTATAAACAAAACACACCGTTCTCCCCTCCCTCACTCCACCCTGATCCTTCTTCCGCACCCACCCACATAGCCAAGCAAAAAGCACGGGATTTCTGTATGTGTAGTGAGGCCTATTCAACCAACTGTTTCTTTGAACTGTTTCCACTACGACAAGGTGTAACTTGTAGAGCTGTGTATTTAAATTTGACTTGTCTTTCAGAGAAACCTTTTTATTAAGGTGGTACCATCTGTGGTGCTAAGGGTACTATTTCCTATAATTAGACTCCCTTTGTATTGACCTCCCCACCAAAATTGTGGCATGCAAGTTGGAGGTAAGTTGGAGCCTGTATGCCGACGTGTTTGTCAACATCTTGGAAATACGGCATGCGGTTCTGGTCTGCTCATCCTAGAAAGTAGTAGAACAGAAGACGGCTCAAAGGGTGATCAAGGAGACTGCCATGAGTGGCTACCCTGTGATGAATGACCGAGTAAGCTGGGACTCTTCAGCCTGGGGAGGAGATGATTTAGAATAGTCTACAAAATGATGAGAGGCATGGAGAGAGTTGGTAGGGATTGGCTGTTGACTAGCTTTTCTAAGACAGGAGTGAGTGGAATCAACTAAAACCAGTATTAGCATATTTCAGAACAAGCAGAGATGGTTCTTCCCACTGCAGGTTGTAGATCAGTGGAACTCCTTGCCACAGGACGTTGGATGCTAACATTTTATGAGGGTTCAAGGGAAGACTGAAGAAATTCATGGAAGGGAGATCCTTTGAGGGTTAGTAAACACACACAGACCGCATCTGGCTGAGGAGCCCCCACAACTTAAAATAACTAAAGGCTTGGAGAGTACCAGGGGATTATCCTTTCTCTGTACGTCCTTTTTCTAGGCATCTCCTTAYAGAAAAAGAATACAGGGATAGATCAACATTTGTTCTGTCTTAGTAGGACCATTCCTGTATACATAGCCTAAGTCTAATAGTGGAGATATCTTGTAAGTGCGCTCAGCTTCTCTTGCCTTCCCTCTTAACAATAGTAATGCAGGCAGGAATGAATTCTTGAAGATGCAACACCTTATGATGAGCATTCTTACTTTTCTGTATGTTCTTCTTATGTGAGCACCATACAGCCTCCAATGACACGATACTAAAGGCTCAATCTTCAGCACCATGTTGACTTCATTGGAAATCTGCCTGGATGGGGGACCAATCCTAGAACAGTCTTAAATCCTTTGGTCAGGATTCTCATGAGCTAAGTACTGACCTTGGCATCCTCAAATACATCTCACAGTTGCCATCTTTTAATAACATCAGAAGCCATATACATTCTTCAGTGAATCTAAACATCAAGTTGCCTGTGTTTGTCTATCAAAATAGATGTTGTAGAAGCTCATACTGTACTTGAGCACATTTATTATGGCTTGTGTGTAAGTAAGTGCATTTATCAGGCTGATGCAGAGCCCACCAAAGTCAGTGGAAGGTTGACTTTATTGAGGATTAGATCAAGCCCTTGGTGCTGCCCTCAGGCGCTTAGTGGTCTCCCAATGTGCAGACACCAAATTAGTACTTCAGGAGAGTGCATGTCTTCCTAGAATCTGTACCAGTTGTCACTGCCCAGCGTGAAACGCTTCACCAATCACCATCCCTTTCTGCTCAATCCCTCCTGCGACAAAACATCTCCCAGAGGCTTTTAAAAGAAATAACAATTGTGATTTTTATTAAATGAGCCCATTAAGAAATGGGAGATGGCAGAAAAAGAAAGAAATAATAGAAAAGTCACCTCTGATTTGGGAATGATCTTACGTTATGTTTTCTTGCTCTGTGGAGTCCCTGAATTAACCATCTTGCTTTGGTTGGTCACAGTGTAAATGTTGGTTGGGTGGGAGAGGAAGTCTTAAAAGCAAAGCAGTAATAGTCATAGTAATAGTCATAATCATAATAACAATCATAATCATAAGAATAATAATTTATGAAAAAATCCCCCTGCAAGTCCTCATACTCATTGCAAAGTGGTAGAAAGATCAGCCTTGGCCTTCATCAGTTTTCAGCTGCCAATATCCTGCAGGAAACTAAAAAAGAGAAAGAAAGAAAGAAAACAGTTAAAAGAATATTGTCCACCCACTGCCATACTCTATACACGCTGAAACATGCGCGGGCTCCGTGCAGTTGCTGATGAAGATCTGTTGATGAAGGAAGCGTGTGAATCCCAGTGAACCTGCCTTTCATAAATGTGCCTGGATTACTGCGTCACTGCTGTTGACACATTTCCCTTCCCTGTAGGTGCACACCCTTTCCCATGTGTTCCTGCAGTGCATGTGAATTGGTCTGAGGAGTCCTCCAGCTACGCCCCTTATGTGGAATTTCATTGGGAAGCCGAGGTGGGGAGGATCTGTGAGCTGCTTAACAGCTGATCAGTCCTTTTGCCCTCTATTTACTACCCTAGTATGTCATCAGTGCCAGAGACTGTACAGTATTACCTTGCATGGCTACATAATTAAAGCTATCTTCCCTGACCAGAGGGAAATAAGCATGCAAAAGCCTGCTGCTGTTTGCCAAAATCAACCTTAGTCAATGGGAGAGCAAGAGATGTTTTCTGCTTGGTCTTTTTGCTGCTTGTATTAGAATCATGCGCTGCTATTTCTATCTGTTCCGCCARTTGGCATCCATCCACCTTTTCTGTTCATGCTCAAGCAGCCAGGAACACTACGGCGGGAGAGGAAGCCCCTTCTCATATGTTGCGAGCTGAGCTGCCAATGGCTTGTGTTTGTAGTGGATCCAGCAAACAAAACAAAACAACCCCATCAAATCAGCTGTGTTCGCTAATGAATAGGTCCGCTGAATAGTATTGCAGCAGTGTCCCGGAGCTTCCCTTCCTCTTCAGTCACAATAAAGGCATTAGATTTATTGAATGTCAAAAGCAAAAATGGGCATATGTTTCTCTAAACTTGAATAGCTATTTTGTTAGACAAAAAAAACACCAGAAGGAAAACCCTGAGTCGCTTACTACTCAAATGTAGGTGGAGGTGAATGAACTTGGTCTGAACTGATCAAGTTGGTTAGATGCTTTAATTGAGCTCTGGTATAGCAGAAAAGTAGAAATTTCTTCTAATCAGGAAATGGGAAAAGCTGCTGATAAACTGCCTGTAATGAGAGAATCCGAATCATTAACTTGCATGTGCAGATGGAGTATACACTTAGGTGTCTCATGCCCAAGTTATAGCCACAACAGAAATACTTTTATAGGGACTGAATAATAGTTGGGAGAAACAGAGGGGGTAGCAAAGCAAGAAAAACAGCCAAGTAACTGAAAACATCCTCTGTAGAGGTAGCCTACGAATGACATTTGGGATGCTGAATGTGAACTGGCAATATGAATACAGCTGTTACTGAAAAGCTGTTTGTGGAGGTAGTCATCATTTCGGGCCTGCTTGATTTGAAAGGATACACTTGCTGATAGAAACAGGCTTATCCCAGCCTTCCCCTGTGGGAGCAGTACCTACTGATGCTGGGGCTGAATTCTGCTCTTGGTGTCTCGCTGAAAAATGATCTTTCATTTTTTCTGCCACCCACTCGTTCTGAACCACCTACTTACGCGATCACCATGGGAGTCAAGGTATACCCAAGGTGCTGTGTCCTATGCTAACCTTAGTGGAACCACTTACTAGCTTTAGTTCAAAGACTCAGGTCAGTCTGTTACGTTTTCTAAAGCAACTTGCTATCAAGAATGATGGAAGGGAATATTTCTAACATGAATAGTAAGGTCTTGTTGTAGTTGGACACTTTTATTTCCAGAATTTATTGGTGCCTACAAATACTGCTTTCTCCCATTAAGACAGAGGTAACAATGACTTATTCAGCTTTCTGAAAATTCTAGACTAAGAGGCTGTAATGTAGTTAGGGAAAGTTAATAATCATTTATTTAAAATGGAGTGACCCACATTTTAAATAGTCTCTTTTTCTTCTGAATTAGCTGGTGTTTCTGTTCTCAATCCTCTGGACCTCGTGATTGTGGAAGTACTTTTTACAAGACTGAAAAATTGAATATCTTCTATGTGTACCACATTTCTGATGTGTAGATCTCTTGGGCATTGTATAAAGGAGAATGCCATTGTCCCATTTAGGAAATTAGGCAGCAGAAAGTGAATTGGTGGGGTGTTCCAACTCTTCATTCCCTTCCTGATAGACTCTGCTGCTTCTATTACCCAGGAGTGTGTTTCAGGAGTTTAAATTATTTTATAAGGTACATAATGTATTTTCCTATTGGTTGCAAGAAAAATAACGTATTTTGAAAAGTTTTATCCTTCAGCTGGGAGAAAAGAGTATCATGAAGGTGTTTCAGAAACCGACAGTATGTTTTCTCAAAGACTGTCCTTTCTCTTCTGTGGAAACTTGCCAGCGGTTTCTGCCTCGGCTCCATACCAAGGAATACTTTGAAAATGGAAAATCTGGTCAATGAGGTGCTCACATTACAGAAAAGGAGCAAGGGTTGACCCCGGGTGTTTCACGTGTTCTTATTCAGTGTCTTTTTCCCGCAAAGCCAGTCAGGGCTGTGATAGCCACGGTGTGTTGCTTCGTCGAGAAAGCTCACAAAAGGAGTGGGACCTAGGATCCGTTTTGCCTGTTGGCTGACCTGCGGTAGCCAGCCACATGTGTGTCGTTAGCTGGCTGCAAATGGAAGGTAAAAGGCATCACTTAAACTGGTCTCAGAGAGCAAACATGTGGTCAGTAACTTGACTGTGTGTCTGTGATTCCTATTTTGAACTGACCCAGAGACAGTCAGTTGGTAGTAAAAATCTACCTGGGAGTCATTTGGACAGAGAAAGTTTAAGACATAACCGATATGGGAACAGGCTTAGTAAAAAGGCGATTAATTCAATGTAAACTGGAAGAAGTCAGTCTAAGCTTTTCATCCTAGTGTTAGCAGCGTTCTCAGTGTAGCTGCAATGTCTCGGGAAGGTGGGCATTCACTTCTGGGAAGTCCCTGAGCCTGGGGTCTCTGGGCGTGGGAACGCTGTGTACACAGAAGAAAGAACCAGAGCTCTGAGATTCCAGAGTTTAATATCCTTTGGGGTGCTTTTCCTTCCTTGTTTTTATGGACAATGAATAAACCTGAGAGAACAATATAAGTCTAGATTTACTGTACATGTTTAAGTCTCATATTCTTTATGGCACAAGGTAAGCTGTAAAAGTTCAAGGTTTGAACTCTGTGTAAATCAGTGTAGAGCCATCAAAGAGATTGGGACAGTGCTTGTGTATAAGAATCAGGGCATAATTTGGAAAAAAAAATAAATCTAGTTCTGTATTATTTAACTAGAACCTTTTTACTACCCTAAAGCAAGTAAAAACATCCAAGATTAGTAAAGCTTTTCCAGTGGCCAAATGTTCATCTTGATCATTTTTCAGTCATTTAGAAGCAGACCAGTAATCTGTAAGGCCAGGTACAGATGCTTTTAGTTGTGCCTTAGAAGAATGAACCTTTTACGATCCTGAATCTCCAATCTTGCGCCTATGTCTAGTGTTCTGAGCTGTCACAGCCATTCTTCTTGTGAAAAGGAAATACTTTCTTTAAGATGGGCAGTGATTTTTGCACAGGTAAATAATA
This sequence comes from Oceanodroma leucorhoa, assembly GCA_030449065.1. Taxonomy (NCBI): domain Eukaryota; kingdom Metazoa; phylum Chordata; class Aves; order Procellariiformes; genus Oceanodroma; species Oceanodroma leucorhoa. Next base: position 4,379,795 of record JASVER010000078.1, read on the forward strand.
TTGGCACATTATTTGAAAAGCATCTGAAAGGCAGGATTCTTTTATCTGAAAGCTCTGCATTAGAGTTCATGGATTTTCCATTATTTTATTTTTACCAGGGATACTCACTGTATTCTTTGTACTGTAGGTACTCAATAGCAGCTAGCGGGTGGATTCAGGTGATGATGACTTGCAAGTGCTATGCACTATCTTTTTTTCTTTGCTTAAAACCCTGTTTCAGGATTTTGTATTGTCATCCCTTACTGCAGTTCCTGGGTGCCTTCTGCATAAAATCAATGCTAGTAGCAGAGACCCTAGAGGAGGGCACAGAACCTCTCATTCCTATCTGCAGCTGAGGTTAAAACCTTTGTCAGAGGCATGGGTTTGTGAGCTTGGCTGGCAGGAGGGCTGGTGGCTGGGCAGATTGGGGGTGAGTCTGTGAGTGCCGCTCTTGCACCCTTCTGAGAAGAGTGCTTGCTGATCCTGCCAGATCCCTCCAGCCCTCACCTCAGCCCTCGGTGATGGGGTGTGCAGCTCTCAGAAACAAAGGAAAAACTCCCATCCGTGGCTCTGCACATTTTTGTGCATGTCCACTGCTTGTTGAAACATCCAGAAGGCCATGTGCTTTAATTGCAGCATGCCCCGCCTTCACATGTAAAGTGTATTTATTCTTGCCTCAGCTGCAAGCGTGAACCTGGCACTCAGAACAGTATTACGCATGATACCCTCTTTTCTCGCCTTTTGCAAAGTGAAATGATGTGACCTGTGTGTTCGTGTTCCTCAAGCTCCTCTCAGTTAATACCTTTCTTCCCACTCCCTGGTCCACCGTAGACTGCGTCCCTGATGCTACAGCCTCGGAAAATAGGTTATGATAGAGTTAGGCAGCCTCCCAGCTCTGTTGTGCAGGGGTCTCTGTTGCTGAAGAAACGTGCCCAGTTGAAAGCAGCATCGTACTGATCAGCCGCTATGGGACGGACAGATTAAGAGTGTGTCCATGGGTGGGTGGGAGGGAGGATGCGGTGCTTGGCCATCTTGCAGCACTGTGCGGGCCGCCACGTCCAGCCGGCCCCACATGTCCCCCTTCCCCTCTCTCTCCCTCCATTTCAGCTTCCTGCTTACTCCTTTTCTCGTTCTTGACCTACTCTACCACCTATTTAGTTAGCGCCGTGATTACAGGTCTCTAATGCTGCGCCTGCTTGTTTCCCCAGAGGAGAAGGAGTGAGGGAGGGAGGGAGGGAGGGAGGGAGGGAGCCCCGTCTCTCCCGCTGACACTCGCCCCCCCCGTGGTCTTGCCTGGGGGACAGCCGCTGCTGGCAGCCGTCTGGGAGGAACTCGCCGTGGTAGCAGAAGAAAAGAATTTGGCAGGGAGGTGAGCCACATGATTGTGATTCATCCTGCACTCTTGAAATGTGGCAGGAGGCCTAGGAAAGGCTTCGGGTGCCAGCACCGACAGCAGAGACACTCACGTTCAAACATCACATTCTTTTTATAGTAAGGCATGCCTCATAGGAAAAATATTGAACTTGGCCTTCCAGGATGAAGAAAATAGGCCCAACTGTGATTTTACTGCTTGAGTCACTCACTTAATCAGTTACTGGTTGCATGTAGGAAGCCTTCTATTAGGCTGACTTGGAAAAATTGTTTTTAATTAATTAGTAGTGACACTGAGCTGTTTTTCAATTTGCTCAAAACTGCTTTCATTTGTAGTTCCCTTTATGTAAGAACACTCTTAAGATACCATAAATCAGAAAAGTAATCGCCTTAATCCAGTCACTTAATGGAACTGCCTTCTAGATAGGGCTCTTTTTTTTATCAGGGGTTACAAGTTTGCTGGAAAGGTGAACAAAGTTGTACTGGAATCATGATGGCTTTGTGGACCTGATTCTTCCACCTTTCCTCATAGGGGATGGCCCCTTAGCCCTGGGTTGCATGCCTGTCCCATTCCCATCCCACATAGGAATGACGTCATTTCATACGCATGGAGGTGCAGGGCGGCAGTTTGAAGACCATGTAACAAATCAATTCCAGTCCAGCTTAAAAATTCTGGCTTTCCTTTTGTAGACCGCCTTGTTGTGAAAATCCAAAGTAATGAGACCATCTCCGTAGCCTTATTTTGACCCAGCTCCCTCGTCCGGCAGGAGGTGGTTACAAATGCAGTTATGGAAGTGCAGCTGAGTTGAGGAACACCACTCTGCACAGCCCTGTGCACTCACAAGGCCCACGTTAGCTCAAAGGCTTATTGCTTCCCACGTGCCATAAATCTGCATCTGCATCCAAAAATGTAGAGGCCACAGTGTATGGAAGTTCCTCTTCCTCGCTGAGTGTGTTTATGACAGATTTATATTGATGGCAGCAGTGCACCACAGCCACAGGCTTCTATTATATTCAGGCTCTCCTAACTCAGTCCCTATTTCCTGTTGAAGGTGAGACAAGGTCCTATATGAATGAGGGGTGAAATTACAGCTGAACTTTCTAATTGCTGTTAGTACAGGAGAACCTTTAAGAAATAGAGCAAGACCTTTTGTATTCGGAGCTACCTCTGCCCTCTCTTCGCCGGTTTGCTTTATGCTCAGTTCACTTTTTTCCCCCTACAAAAAGCCAGTAAATGTGTGCCTATATCTCTGATGATGTTTACAGAGGGTATTTGAAAAGAATGTCAGAAGTGCTTTATTTCTTGAAAAAAAACAGCCAGTTTCAGCTACCCAGAACTTTCAAAGTGTATACAAAAACACAAATGCTGGTAACTGTTATTTCAGGCCTCGGGCTTAGACATGGTAAATTAACACTGTCCAGATTTCATTTTGGAAACAGTGCCTGCTTCTGCACAGACATATTCATATCCTGATGAACTCCGGGGCGGCTCGGAGCAGCAATCACCACATCCTCTGTCTGACCTTGACAGTGACTGCTTCGTCCTGCTTCCCGCCCTGGGGCTGAGCAGCCGAGCCCGGGTGCAAACACCGGCCACGGCTCCAAAAGCCGAGCAAACGTCAAGTTTAGCTCTGCCAGAATATTCTAGGACCAGATACTCCTTCATCCCATCCTCCTTTCCCTCTGCCCTCTCCCTGTTTCGCTGTGACAGCGGAGGAGGAACAATCTAATGTTTACAGTAAGGGCCTCAGAGGTTCCTGGCGTGTGTTAGGAGTGGTGCCAGCATCTTCGGGGCTTTGAAGAATCCCATCATGAAGCTGCTCTGATAAACCACAGTCCTCCTTCTGGTGTCATACTGATTTGACACCACTGTTTTAATTGGGATAATTCCTTCTCAATTCTAAGTCTAAATTGGGAACCAGAAGGAGGCAATGCTAAGTGGTAACCAGAAAGAGGCAGTGACACGTTGACCCTTTCTCTGTCCTCTGTAAAAGTTCTTCCTTCTTACGTTTGTTGGACAAACATCCATTTTACTTAGCTTGCTGTTGTGCAATCTCGCCACTTCACCAAGAGACCGGAGGAGAAGTGGGTCTCCCATGGACGCAAGCAGTACCTAACTTCTTGGAAGAGGCTATCGAAGAAACTGAACCAGCCCCAGAAATCACGGGGTGCAGAAATAACTCTAAGCTGCCTTTCCGCTTCTCTTTTCATATGTACCAGCCTCTGGATCTAGGCCAGTCACTTATTTCTTGCTTCAATCCTTGTTTCATTACAGGATTTAATGGCTTAGGACTTAATGGTGGTTTGCAGTGGTAAATAACTCTGCCTTTGATTGAAAGGAGAGTTCAAAATCTTCTGAACCAAATCCCCTCTTTAAACAGCCAGTCTTTATTTTTTCCTTTAGAGCAGAAATCACCGGGGTGTTACTGTCTGTGTTTGCCATGATTCACCCATCGGCCACCTCATGCAGGGTGGTTTCATGCTGTTCCTGCCTCGAGCCTCTGTGTCACCCCTTGTGCGGGAGGTTGTGCTGCTGGCTGAGCCGGCCAAGGTGTCTGCTGCTGGATTAACACAGGTTTTTTTGGTCTGACATATTATTGCAAACATCTGTCTGTGCCTTTATGTTCCTAAAATATCTTTAAATGCCTGGGTGTACACGTCTTCCCGAAGACACAGAGGAAGTCTGTGGTAGAGCAGGAACTTCTCCCTGGGGGAGGGACCCTGACGGTGCAGAACAGCAAGTAGATCAGTACGTCGCTCGTGGATGTTCTTGAAGGGAGCTCAAAACACCGGTTAGTAAAAGGAGCATGTGTGAGATGATGTAACCCTGGCTCGGGAGGAAGAGCCCAGGGCTTCACACTGCTCCGTGGCAGCGTGTCAAGTCAGGCTTCCAGTGACAGTCATTTACCCTGCTAGCCTGGATTTTAATGGATTATGGCTGGAGTTGTTACGGTCCGTTTGGTGGAAAACAAACAAACAAACAAACAATCAGATCTGTAGTTTTAGGAGCCTATTTTAAAAAGTAAGCCATCTGCCAGGCAGAGGCTCAATAAATCAAGGTTGCAGGAGAAGGTTAGTGCGCACACGTGTGCGCGTGTGTTCTGCAGGCTTTGCATACTTCTCCAATGCATACTTCTCTTGGGGAAGAGTGGCTGGAAAGCTGCCCGGCGGAAAAGGACCTGGGGGTGCTGGTCGACAGCCGGCTGAACATGAGCCGGCAGTGTGCCCAGGTGGCCAAGAAGGCCAACGGCATCCTGGCCTGTATCAGGAATAGTGTGGCCAGTAGGCGGAGGGAGGTGATCGTGCCCCTGTACTCGGCACTGGTGAGGCCGTACCTCGAATCCTGTGTTCAGTTTTGGGCCCCTCGCTACAAGAAGGACATTGAGGTGCTGGAGCGTGTCCAGAGAAGGGCGACGAGGCTGGTGAAGGGTCTGGAGAACAGGTCTTATGAGGAGCGGCTGAGGGAGCTGGGGTTGTTTAGCCTGGAGAAGAGGAGGCTGAGGGGAGACCTTATCACTCTCTACAACTACCTGAAAGGAGGCTGTAGAGAGGCGGGTGTTGGTCTCTTCTCCCAAGTAACAAGTGATAGGACGAGAGGAAATGGCCTCAAGTTGTGCCAGGGAAGGTTTAGATTGGATATTAGGAAAAATTTCTTCATTGAAAGGGTAGTCAGGCATTGGAACAGGCTGTCCAGGGAAGTGGTGGAGTCACCATCCCTGGAGGTGTTCAAAAAATGTGTGRATGTGGCGCTTCGGGACATGGTTTAGTGGGCATGGGTACTGGGTTGATGGTTGGACACGATGATCTTAGAGGTCTTTTCCAACCTTAATGATTCTATGATTCTATGATTCTATGATTCTATGACCGGTTTTCTAAGTTGGTACTTACTTTGCAGAAGATGCTCCTAGGATTTACGCAGACGATGGCAATTAAAGAACTACGCTGGGGAGACGTGCCCTGTTTGGAGGGAATTTAATTACTATCTCTCAGCGTATTTCTTTTTTTACTATAGCTAACTGTGCTTTGATTGTCTAACCTTGGAAGGTGCTGAATATCTGCACTTCCCATTGTATTTAAGTGGCACTGTAGGTGTTGTATGCATGGAATGATGCACCTTGAGACCTGTTGTCTCGCTCAGTGTCAGCGTTAAGTGGGGGGGTGTGAGTGGCACAGCCCTTCCAACCTTCTGCCTTAATGCCATTTTTTTTCCTCGAGGCCCTGTTCTCAGGGCATCTCACCTGTGAAGAGCAGTTTGGTGTCTTACCCTCAAAGGAATCCCTTTGAAGTAAACAAGCCAACGTCAATGAGGGTGAGAGACTCCAGCTCTCCCTTTCCTACTGGAGAAGGAGATACTGTCCCGAGTTTTGCTGTCGATTACAGCACCAGTGTTCCCACTGACACTGAGGGAAGCTAGAGCATCCCCTAACCAGCTTGCTTGGGAATATTCAAGAGAAAGCAGAACCTAATTGTTAGTAGAAAACTTTGGTTGCTTTTGTTCCTTAAAAACAGAGGAAAAGAGCTTTTTTAACGTTACTGCTTTTTCACACACCAATGGTGCTCTGCACAGCCCAGCTTTGTACACCCAGCTTAGCTCTTTATCCCTTCGCTGCCACTGCGCTGCTGTATGAAGGAAAATCCACTTGGACCAGTAAAAGATCATTTAAAACAAATAGTAAAATGAACAGCATTTGCAGAGCAATAAAGGAAACAGCTTTGCGAACAATTCATTCGCATTTTGAAAAATGTCAGAGTATCAGTCTCCAAAGTTGCAAATAATATTTTTATTAGGTTTCAGATGCATGCACACAAACAGATGCAGCATACACCCATAGATGCTTACAGAGCCTGCTTCCAACTGCATGATTATTACTTCACTCCTTCATCATCACAGCAAATTCTTTAATGTGGGACATAAAATAAAAGTCATTAATGATGTTTATGAGGAAGCATATTGTGTTTAAGTGCACATTGTGAAGAAAAAAGGCATTAAGATTGTTCAGAGCATAGGAAGTGAGGAGGGGAGGAGGAAATCATGTTTGTTGAATGTGTTTATGTGAGGATTACATGCAGTTTATGCAATTCAAGATTGCAGAAGCAGATAAGATCTTCTAAATCAGCCATAAAATCTGTATCTGATTTTTCACACCAAAGAAATAACAAAAAATGGTTTTGTTTTCTCTGGAGGAAAACAGGGAAGGAGGCATAGGGCCAAATTCTGATCTCACTTTCACTGGTGGTCAATGAAATTGTTGGAAATGTACTGGATTTACACTGATGTAAGTGAGATTAGAGCCTTGCCTGTGGCAGACAGAAGATTGCCTCTGTACGTTTAGTATGGTTTGGGGCTATTTTAATAGAAAAACTATATTGCTGTAATGTAATTGACAAGGTCATGGTAAGCAAATACGGACAAACATTACATAACAATTTGCAGCTTTAATATAATTTGGCTGAGTTCTTTGGGTCTCTGTATAATTTTGCTAGTTTAAATGTGTTTCTTATGAACGAGTTCTTCACTTAGAAGAAGTAAAAGAGCATCCACCATGTGAGTCTGAAATGAATCAACATCCACATGTCATGTCCCTTTCAGTTGCTAAGTGACAGCTTGTCTTGTCCAATCTTGTGAATTTAATTTCTGGCTGGAAGTGTTTATACTCTCAAGACAAATCTATCCAGGCAAACCCTTCGTTCTACAGCGCAGTCTTAGCTGCCGCCGCGTATCTCATAGGTGATGCCTATTCCTTTGGCACAGACATGAACAAGGTGGGGTGAATCAGAGATGGGGCATCAACGTCCCTTCTCCACTGGCTGTAGGTCCATTCTCTTGTTTGGGTGCATTTCTTCTTTTTTACGTGCTAAATCTGAGGTCGAATTCTATACCACTGTAAGCCGGCGGAGATCCTTTTATTTCAGTGGATCTGTAGCAATTTGCACTGGCTGAAAATTTGGCCCCTAAAAGCTTATGTCAACAAAAGTTTTAACTGGGGAAAAAGCAGTAGAAAAAACTAAGTAAGTAAAGCTGTTGCTGTCGGGAGACATTTCTATTATGTAATCCTAAAATAGTAGTGTTTTGAGTATAGCCCGTTCAGTCATCCTAAACAGAATTAGTACAGTTGGGAAAGGGGGGGGAGGTGTGAATGTTTCAAGGAGGTCTTTGAGCGTTTTCTTCAAATGTTCATTGCATCTAAGATCCCGTTTTTTGTGTGCCTTTATTTGCTCCAGAATACCGCCAGACTGCCAACAAAGGAGGGCCTGTCCTCCCAGGAATTTTCTGCATTCCTCTCTGGAGTAGGCATTTTTCTCAGCTACAAAGGCCCTTTGGCAAATTCCCTCTAATCATTGGATTTACCCTGGGCTCTGATAGGTGCCATTCATGAACTTGGTCTGCTGTTTGATGGGGCTGAAGCATTAATGGGGTCTTTTCATGGTAAACAAAACAGAGTAACATTACTGGAGGAATCACAAAGCTGCTCTTGTAGGGCAGTGCGGTTCCTTCTCCCTCCTTCTCTCTCTGTTTCCCTCCATTCTCCATTTTCCTTTCGCTTTTTCCTCATCCTTCCCTTGCTTTTTTGAACATACATTCTTTTTTGTCTGTGGGACCATTTTTAGTGGCAGATCTTGCCAACTTGCTCACCTCAGCAGGCAGCAGGCTAGCTCACTGCCCGTGCTCGACCCCAGGAGATTCAGTAAACCCGTACAAACTGCCCAGCTTTAGCAGCTCCGTGGTTTCTCCAGGACGTCTTATACACCATCAGAGTGGAGATGTCTTCCCCTCCCATGGGTTTCATTCCCATCAATGGGTTTCATTCCCATCAATAACTGGCGTTCAAGGGAGGAGGGAAAGGAAAAGAAGTTAAAGAAGGACTCACCTTGGTATCAAAATAAAAGCCAAAGTTGCCACTGCTTTTAAAAACCATTGGTAATAGTGACTTTGTAGTGTTTTAGACAACACATTTGCAGGTTTTTTTTCTCTAGTAACTTTTTAAGAAGTGCTATACCGTCCTAGTAATGGATGTGTTGTGAGTGAAAAGTAATATTCTGAGATCACAGAGGTGATACAAAAGTAGTTGTATTTATAATAAGCTCAGCAACAAAAGATAAGGCAGAACTGCATCTTTTCTTTGAAGTTGTTTCTGCTCATCTTTGTGGGGTGATGGGACCCATTAAAATGTAAACACTACGATGCTCTTTCTAACAACTTTTGAGCCGAAGGTTGGTTAATGTGCAGAAGTGTTTTCTCAGTCTGAGGGAAGGTTCAGTTGAGCTGCCAGAGTCTGTGTAGAGCACGCTGAGCCCCAGCCTCCAAAGTGCCCTGCCTGAGCTAAAGGCCTAGAGAGCCTGGAGCCTGGAGCCATCTAGACTCCAGCAGGATTCCGGGGAGCAGGCTGTTCCCTGCAGAAACAACCAGCCATGAGACCTGCCCCTCCTTCATGTCTTCTAATGAAACATCACACCCGTGGCTTGGGTGAGCAGTACAGCTCCTTTTGAAAAACAAGAATTGCACAATTTTTCTTCAAAAAAAAAATTTATTTTAAAATTCTGGGTTCAAAAAACATTACATTTCCAACCAGCAGTTTCAAACCAATTCATTTTCACATTCACTACCTAAAATGTCAATTCATCTATTTTTGAAGCTGATAATCAATTAAGTAAACATAAACCAGGTATTTTTGTTTCAGAATTTCCTAAAGTCAACTGATCTTATTCCACCAAAAAAAAAAAAAAAATTTTCCAGAATTTTCCTCTCCAAAATTAAAAGAGGAAGGAATCAGACAGAAGAGAAATGAGCATTTTGTCTTCCATGTGTCGCACATAACTTCTCACACTTCCATCCCGCTGAACAACACTGTGTTTGGAAAGTGTTGGGGGAAAAGCTGGATGTATTGCAAGTATGTTAGAGACCTCTTCTTAGAGTCATAAACAGTAGATCAACAGGCTGCATGTGAAGGCATTGCAGTCCATAACTCCTTTCTTTGGTACCCTGGAGAACCCTCCTAGATTTTCAGATAAGAGCCTTAACCTTAAGCAACCTGGAACTGTTTAGCTTGGAGGAAACATCAGAGACCTACTGTAACTGGACCTAGTTAGAATCATAGAATCATAGGATTGTTTAGGTTGGAAAAGATGTTTAAGATCATCGAATCCAACCGTAAAGCTAACGCTGCCAAGTCCACCACTAAACCATGTCCCTAAGTGCCATATTGCTGAAAAAATACATTGGACCTCTGGCTTTGCTGGGCGGAGTGAACTAGCAGATGGGGATCTGCTGAGGGTCTTCTCCATAGCTATACCCTTTGGGTGATCTGATTCCTCCCAGTGAAAAAAAACTTGAAGGAGAATATGTGCACTATGTGGGAGATGAGAGTTATAGCTCTTTTCGGGAAAACTCCCCAAATCAATCCTTCCTTCCTTCCTTCCTTCCTTCCTTCCTTCCTTCCTTCCTTCCTTCCTTCCTTCCTTCCTTCCTTCCTTCCTTCCTTCCTTCCTTCCTTCNCCTTCCTTCCTTCCTTCCTTCCTTCCTTCCTTCCTTCCTTCCTTCCTTCCTTCCTTCCTTCCTTCCTTCCTTCGTTCCTCCGTCCATCTGTCTATCCATCTACCCATCTCGGTCTCATTGCAAAGCTATCAGAGAAGGCAGGGCTTTTCTGATGTACTTGGGAAACGGAAAAGGCTGCCTGAGCTGACAGTCACGGGAATGGAAAGCCTCCATAGATACAGCTGACAACTCTGAAGGGGAAGTGAATGTGAACAAGTGAGAGTAAGAGGTTGCATCTCTGACAAATTAAGGGAAAACTGGGGTGAGAATGACTGCGGTGCTGTGTAAGCTAACCAGGCTGCCTGGCCTGGCCGTAACAGACACCCTGGTGGGACACCTGCCTTGGTCATGCCGTGGCCAGGACCTGTTGGGTGTATTTCACCAGCTTCCAAGTGCTGTGCTTCCAAGGCGACCACACCTGATAGCGTGCGCTTGTGGAAATTTGGCAGCTACTGAGGGTTGGGAGAGTGCAGAAGGGAGTCAAGGCAGTGGCTTGACAAAAATTCAGTCTCCTTAACTGTAAGGAGACACAAGATACGAATGACCTCAAGGCCCCAGAGCCCCTCAGCTCTTCCGTATCGGCTTCCAAACCTGGAGTGCACGATGTTTTATTAACAGTTGCTATAACTATAAACACTTACTTGGCACCAATCACTGTAGTGACCAAGGACCTCCGTGCATTTTAGTGAATTAATTAAACATATTACAGCGTTTAATGCCCACGGTGGGAGATTCAGCCCTGGGCCATGTGGACTCAGAGTTGCATGGTTTGAGTGGGCACATGATTAAAGGATGCGTGGTCATAACTCCAATCAGTGCACTGACAACTTTATTTTGTATTTGTTCTCTTTTTTATATTCACCTTCCAAAACACTCGTTGCCAAAAATACCGCAGGGATAATGAAATAATGTGAAAGCAACTTTATGTTCAAAATTTTATATTTCATACCTCCTGAGAATATCTTGATGGTATAGAAATTAGAGATACCTTTAAATAATGGAGTCGTCTTCTCAAAGACTAGTGGTAAGAATGAGCTTTGCTGTCCTCAAAGAACTAGTGCTATAAAATGCCAATCATGGTTTAATTGTGATTCAGTATGTTAATTACACGTGACAGACTAAAGGTCTTTGAAGTCTAATTCTTGATTGTGTCTAATAATCTCGTTTTTTGTAGTGCTGAACTTTAAAACATAAGCCTGCAGCTAAACCAATGCAGGCAAATATAGTCGTGAGGTCACATTTAAGAGTGATTGAAGGTAAAGTCCTTCTAGTGTTCACTTGGAGACTGGAGTAGAGTCATGAAGGGCTTACCCCAGAGGTCAGGATCCAGCCACAAGCTCAGGTTTTCTGCAGATCTATTTCCCATGTATTTGACTGAAAAAGATTAAGAATAACCATTTGAAAACTGTGGTGACTCAAGTAAAGTGCTGCCCTTCCCATCAAACATAGGAAATACTGGCATGAGGAGGGGGAAGGCTGTGCCTCCGTGTGCCGATTGGCCTCTTCCAGCTCACTGAGAAGAGACCTCTGCCTCTGCTGGATGGAGTGAACCAGCAGATGAGGGTCTGCTGAGGGCCTTCTCCATAGCCATACCCTTTGGGTGATCTGATTCCTCCAGGTGAAAAAAAAACTGAAGGAGAATACGTGCACTGTGTGGGAGATAAGATTTACATTGCAAAAAACTTTCTGGTGTTACAGAAAGAGCACGATGACAGTTATCTTCTTAGTTGCCAGCGATGCTAACGGGTTGACATCTTCTTCAAGGGAAGAGCAGATGACAGCACACATAAGTGCTTGTTTTGGACTTTATTCCAAGTTAAGAAAACAAAAGACACGCAACACTTACTCCCCCCCCAAAAAGGATGTCCCTTACTGCTCATTGCTTCCCTCCTGTCTGTGGCTCCTGTGCAGATGGGCCGTGAGCAGCTGTGTCCCACCGTTGCTGTGAGTTGGCAGCACCGGCTCTCCATGCCCTCTCTGTTACACAGGTGTAGTTCATGAGCGATACAAATTGAGTGTGGGGAGCTGCAGCCTCTCTCAGTTACGTGCAGGGCTGTGATTACAACTGCAGCAAAATTTGAGGCACGCTAGCTGGGGTTGAGCTCGGGTAAGAGTTTACTGGAGCTGATTTGGAATTTTTGGAGGATTATTTTTTCAATCCAGAAACACTACAGGTGAGACCCCACCTGGAGTGCTGCATCCAGCTCTGGAGTCCTCAGTACAGGAAAGACATGGACCTGATGGAGCAGGTCCAGAGGAGGGCCACAAAAATGGTCAGAGGGCTGGAACACTTCTCTGTGAGGACAGGCTGAGAGAGATGGGGTTGTTCAGACTGAAGAAGAGACTCCAGGGAGACCTAAAGGGGCTTGTAAGAAAGATGGGGACAAACTTTTTAGTAGGGCCTGTTGCGACAGGACAAGGGGGAATGGTTTTAAACTAAAAGAGGGTAGATTCAGACTAGATATAAAGAAGAAATTTTTTATGATGAGGGTGGTGAAACACTGGAACAGGTTGCCCAGAGAGGTGATAGATGACCCATCCCTGGAAATATTCAGGGTCAGGTTGGATGGGGCTCTGGGCAACCTGATCTAGTTGAAGATGTCCCTGCTCGTTGCAGGGGGGATTGGACTAGATGACCTTTAAAGGTCCCTTCCAACCCAAACTATTCTATGATTCTATGAATTCCTTTAGAGGAAAGGTCCATTTCAACGAATTTCCCATTTTAATTAAAACAAAAGAAAAATTACATGTCCTGTTCCGGCATTTTCTAAATGAAAAAGTTGCTTTTCTGTTTGAAATATGAATCAGTCTATGATTAAAACAAACATGAAAGATCAGAACTGAGTACCAATACCTGAAATGAGAAATTTCAGTTTATTCATTGTGTTGGTGTTTTTATTTTGATGGTTTTATTTTTAAAGGACTTTCAATTACTTTTCTTCCTCAGTCCTTGAAATACCAGCTTCTGGGTCATACAACTTCCAATTCTCTGACCTTTAGCATGGCATTTGTCAGATTGGAAGGCAAAGTCACTCCTCTCCAGTTGCATGGCAGTGGTGCGTCCTCTGTCTTCGTTCATATGGAGGAACCAGAGCTATAACTGGGAAGAAAAAAGTGCTCTTTGATTAATAGCACCATGGTCTCTTTTAACTTTTCAGCCCCAGCTGCTTGGCAAGCAAGCCGGTCTGGGGGCCAGAGAAGAGCCATGGTACCACTACCATTGTGGTGGTTGTTGTAGATCATGTACCTTGTGCAAAAATTATGTAACTTGTCAAGTCTGGTTTAGTCTTGAGAAGGAAACGTAGTCTGAAAATTTCTGACAAAGTGGGGAAAACGTTTTCTGATCAGTGCTAAATTCTGCACGAGATCTTCCAGAAAGATAGTATGGCCTCTTATGTGGAGCTATAATAAACTCATAAAACTGATATGAGGTTGATTCTTCACTTGTGCCAGAGCACCAGAACTTGGCTCACTCACCCTTTGCGTTTTCAGTTCCCACATGCACATGAGGTATACATTTTGAAGAATGAAGGCAATTGATCATGGGAACAGCTTGCTTAGGGGATGTGGTGAATTCTTCAAGACTTGCAGTCTTTAAATCACAATTGGATGTTTTTCTAAAAGATATGCAATACTTCAGCCTGAAATTATGATGTTGATGCAAGAATTGCTGGGCAAAACTCTGTGACTTGTGCTGTGCCGGAGGTCAGACTAGGTGATAGCAATGGCACCTTCTGGTCTTCCTGGTGTCTGTTGGGGGTGTTTGGGGATTTATTAGTTACTACAACCCTGTGCCTCAGTTCAGTGTTTTATTCAGTTTGCTGTTATCACGAAGACTATTCACATTGCTGTAGCAGTAAAAATGATCTGAAAGCAAAGCTTGATCCCTTCCAGAGCTGTGTGCTCGCGAGAAGGGAATGATTCCCTGGGTGAGGGATTTCCCTGGGAAAGAGGACAAGTCATCCTGGCTGCCCATTGCCGGTGGAGGACCCTGCGTAGTTAAGCTGTAGGATGATGTCCCCTTCGAGATCCAGCTGTGCTGGTGGAAGAGGTCACTGCCCTCTGCTGCTCGTCACAGTCTCCCGGCCAGAGGTTACTGACCCCGCTAGCTGCCGCCGAGCGCTGTCTGTGAGCGCTTCCTAATCTGCTCCAAGCAAAATCAGCCGGATTAGTTCGGTCAGTTTAAATGGTTGATCTCAGCGAGCCTGGCCAATTTTGTCTGAAGGGGATGAGAAGCCGTGCCACAATGCACGCCGGTGGCAGAGCAGGGAGAGTGGCAGTCAGCAGCGGTGCCATCTTCCCGCGGGAAGAGGATGCCTGTCCTCAGGTTCAGGGCTGGCTCTCCCTTCCCCTTTCCGCTGCCCAGTTCCCACCTTGGAGACTGTCTCATTGGGAACAGATGATTAGGCTCCTTACATTACATGTCTAATTATCCTGTGGCATGAGGCTTTTTGCTGCCGTATTTGCATGCACCCGAGCCCCACCTGAATTCCACTGTAATTATCTTCACTGCACCTCCGCCATATCGAGTCCGGGTTACAGGCACATCCTTTTGAAAAGGATTTGTTTTATTTACTCGTCTAGGAAACAGAAGTTCACATCCTGTGAGTTGTACTGGCCTTGTTTTTCCTGCTCATTTCTGGCATTACTCTGCCACTCCTGTGAAAATCTGTTTAACTTGTTAGCTCCCAGCAAGCAATAAGTGCATTATCAGCTCTATCAAGTTATCAGCGAACCTATAAAGCAGCATCTTTTCATGAACCCCTATGCCTTGCAGCCTCAGTGCTTGCAAAGCAGCACACATGAAAGAGATTGCTGTGCCTGGCATCAGTACAGACTTGTGCTGAGACCGGCCTCGTTTAGTGCAAGTTTTATTACCTGTGGAATTTAAAAAGGATGTTCAGTGTAGCATGTCCGATGGGCAGGAAGAAAACTAGGGCTTGATTTTTAACTCTGGTTAATATCCAAATATTTTGTTGTACAGGAACTGCTAATTCTGGTTTAATCTTTTCAACAGCTACCAAGCCAAAGTCAGCTGTAGTCACAACCTCAGGAAGGAGGCTGAGGGCTTGCGTATCCGGGTAGTTTCTGTTGATTTGAAGAAGGTGCATTGGTTTATAAAACCTGCTACTCTCTGGGAGGAATTTGAGGATGGCGGTCTTCGAGAACTGACAGAAGCCAGTCCACGCTAGTTTTATTTTATTCTGAGCATAATGTTAGTTGACATGTGATGAGATCAGAGTTTCTATTAGATGTTAATTGAATTTACTACAACAGCCCTTGCTGGTATCGCTTTGGTGGAGGTCCTGTCAATGTTTCCCTTATAAACTTTGTTTATTAGCAATAACACAATCATAAAAATTCTCTCCAGATTGAAATGTTCTCAGCCGAGATCCAAGAACATTTCTTTTTTCCTTAAAAATTGAAGGAAATTGGTTTGGCCATGGTTTAGTTAGAATAAGACAAAATTAGGATTTTTGGCTGCATTTGGACGTGTTTTACATTTCTTTTGCTAAAACAGAAACAAACATTTTATAGGCAATAATTTTCTGTACTGTTTTTATATATAACAAAATTAAGGAACTGGACAGTAAAAAGATTTTGCATACAATTTAACTAGCTATCCACATGTGAAAACATGGCATAATTCCCCATCTCCTCAGCAAGGCGGTTCTATTTCAAGGTCGGCGGTGAGGGAATAGGAGTTGTTAGGCTCTGCAAGTATCGTGTAGGCATCTCCTTTTTAGAAAAAATACACATACAATAGAGGATTAGATCATGGGTTTGCTAATCTAGTGTCCTGTATATAGTAGTCAGCATGAGAAAAGGATACAGTCTCCTAATAGACAGTTATTAATGGAGGAAGCCCGTGAGGGAAGATTCAGTCTGGCTTATGGGCCTTTAATGGTTGTCAGATGCCCTGAAACACAAGGATGTAGATGTCAAACAGTGCTAATCTACTTTTTCATTTCTCCCTGTTCTCCTTTAGTTTCTATAGCTACTTTTGATAATTTGATGTAAAGAAATGACGTGCAAGCAGGATGCTGGCCCCACGGATACCCCGTGCAGCCCCCACAGGGCACTCACTAGCTGTGGGCAGCTTGGGGGCTGCAGAGGTAACACGGTCTAAACTCTGGGAGTGCCACGATGTGCTGGTGCCCAGACTTTCTGTGTCTGTGGCTGGTGTGCTGGAGAAAGGTGATTCACTCTCTCTCTGCTCCCAGCTCCCATCAGCCGCTATCTGATCACCTCGAGGGATCAGGAGTTACACGGGGTGAATCCTTGCTCACCAACATCAACCTCGCTGCTCTCAGTGTAGGGAGGCTGGCCCCAAAACAAGTGGCCCAAGGCTCGGTAGAGTGCTAAAGGAAAGGTAAGTCCATCTTCTCACAGCTGGACTCCCCTGTTTCTTGGTGGCAGACTGCTTGGAGGGGACTTCTTTGCAGGCAGGAGAGAGAAGGATTTTTAGGTGGAGCTTTTGTAGGTATTGTTAATCTGTAACATCCACTAGATTCACCTGGAAATTCTAGGATTGTTTTCTGTTATAAAACTGCTGTCAGTGTTTCCCAGCCTGTTTTTCACAGCCCAGTACTATGTATGGTCTTTCTTTTAAAAACTATTTGTCAGGTGAATTTACTTCTTGTGAAAGGTGTTAGCCTGACAGCCCTGGAATCAAAGTCGTCTGCTAATTCCTCATCTGGATTATATTGTTACCATATTATCATTACTATCCTAACTCCCTGATAAAGGTACTAGCCCCAAAATTCTGGGGAATGGTCTTATGCTGAAGTCCTGATCAGGAGGAACAAAAGGGTTTTAAGCTTGGTTGCTTGCCCCGGTCTGTGGCTGCTAACGAGAGCTCTGATGAGCAGCAATTGCAGCATCCTTGCCTGTGGAGCAAACAGCTGCTGCAGTGGGGCTGGGACACCACCGCCATGTTTTGCACTTAGAAACTTGCTGCAAGGTTGGGTGACATGTGCTCTATCTTTAGTCAGGTTTTAAACTTCTATGCTAGAAGCTGTGTAGCTGGTCACTGCACTGACGGAGCCACTAAGAGTGTGGTGCCAGTGACCGGCGCTGTACTCGTGCCCACAAGGTGAAGTCTGGGCTGGGCTGTGCCGGTGGAGCTCAGGGCCCGGCTGCCCTGCGGGCCGGGCCTGCAGGGAGTCCTGACAGCCGGGGCCGTGCTGCCACTGCAGCCCCGGACAAGCCCGCAGGGAAGGGGTTTATGGCCCTGTGATCTACGCTGACATGATATGGCACTTTCCAGAGGTTTTGTGGGTTTTTTTAATGAAAAGCCCTATGTTAAGCATAGGCCGCCAGCTTAACACTTCAGTTCCCAGACTGCTATTGTGTCAGATTTGACACATGCAGATGTGATGGAAGGATTAGAGTGCAAATGTATGATGTTCCTCAGAGACCTCGGGAACATGAAGTGACCAATCTTAGAAGATTAGATGGCAGAGGTGGTTTTATGGTGCATAAGCACGGCTGCTCCAGTGTGCTGGAATTTGGTGCATGCTTACGAGAACATCCTCCATAGACACTTGCTGACATGACATAAACTCAATGCGGTAATTAAGCTGTTTCTATAAGACAACAGGAGGGGGAAAAAGAGTGAGAGAGTCGTTATTTATGTATATTTTTTAGTGTATGGGAAATTGTCTGGTACTGTAGCAACAGGGGCCTCGTACAAACTTCAGATGGGGCTCCAAGCCAGACAGAGATCCTAGTACTGTGCTACGCTGAGTGACTGGGTTGCTCCAAGGGGCTCTACTCTTGGGTTCCTCTTGGAGCTCTTCATAGCAGAGTGTGTCTCCTTGCGTGACATGAGCCAGTTCTCACCAGTACTGCATCCCTGGAGTGAAACCTGGCTGATGGCCAGCTGCCAGGTGTTGATTTTCTCCGGTGCATCCCCAAATGGCTTACATTTGACTCTCAAACACATCACTAGTCTTTCCCTGTATACTTGGAGCAGACAAATCCAATGGTTTAATATGTGCTAACCTCCTCTTCACTTAGGTGCCGAGAGGATAAAAGCTGGGCACTTGGGAGTCTGAGTCAGTGAAGTCTCCATCCATGGGCCTGCAGGCCATATTGAAAGCAGAAATGTGTAGGGATTGAGAAGGGTACAGGTTTTGGGAGCGGAAGCACACAGAGGTGCACTGTTATAGCAGAATATAAAGCGTTGTTGAAATATTTTCATCAGAAAATCGGGTTTCGGGTGAAAATGAGATTTTGATCTGAAAATACTTGCTCACTTCAGAAGATTGTGAAAAATCCAAAATGTAACATTTTATAGTCCACACGGAACTAGCGTATCAGTAATCAGTTTTCCTACCAAAAGCTGAGGTTATCTCTCCATCAGTGTGTGGAATTGTGTGTGGAGCGGGGGAGGTGGCAGAGGTGCATGTGCGTTTTCCAGCCTGCTTTCGCGTGACCTGAACCGAATCCAAATAGTTTGCAGAGTTCAGAGGCATACCGAGATACACGGCATTAACCCATTCACAAGTCTGAGAAGGAGGGAGGGGAGGAGGTACTTATGGAGATACCACGCTCATGTGAACCTTGCGGGCCAACTGTTGAGCTGGTGTAAATTGGTCTGGCTCCATTGACCTGGAGCTATGCTAAGTATGCATTAGGGGATCTAATGCATTCAAGCAGATCTTGCTTTGTTTGCATTCATTCAGATATTGTGCCAGTACCCAAAGCATGACATGATCACATATTTTTGAATTAAAAAATATAAATCAGGCTGATTTTGTATGTGCTATGGTTTTTTTTTTTTTTCCCTTTGTATTAGTTATTTATGGCACTGGAAACTACAAATTAGCATGGATCCCAAGGAAGCATTTGATCTAAAATAAGGAAAATTCCTTTAAATGAGGAACATTTAAGGGGCTGATTGTTATTTATTTTATTAAGCATATAAGAGCTGTTTGGATTTGTGTCCTGCCTGTAATTCCTGTGTTTAGAGCAATGCTGATGGGAAAATGGTATCCAGCAATTTATGAAAGGTGATACTGTGTCAACAGATAGGCAGTGGGTTAGGACATGTGACAGTAATCTTCCACGGCATTCAGAGCATTCAGACCATATGCTTTAAGACATCAGTAAAATACATGTCAGAACCACTTCCTCCCCATGCCCCCCTCCCGAGGACCACAGCGGGGGGATGCTGAGGAGGGGAGCCAGGAGGCTGCTTTGCAGTCCTGAGCGCCGGGGTGCTCTCTGGAAAGGAAGCGGGCTGGGGGGGGAACCACAGTACCTTCTCCCGAATGAATGAATGAACGAAGTTCAAACATGGGAGGAAGTGACTGGACGGGGGCAGCAGCTGCGTGACGTTAGCAGGACGCAGTGGACTGGTGTCAGGTTTGCGCACGAGTATTTACTGACTGCTTTTTGGACGGTCTTGTTGCAGCAAACTCATGGAAATAAATGGTGGAAGCATGGCCGTTGGCTGTTGTTTCTACTCCTGCTTTTCTGCACTGTCCTGGTTTTCATCTATAGGTTGTAAGAGCTTTTTAGAAACACAGCACGTCTTAGCGTATATAGTTTGCAGAGGCRATGAAGGGTAAAGAATGTTAGAGAAGGATTTTTGTCTTTGGAGGCTAGCATTGGAGAAAGATTATTTTTCAACTCAGTCAAAGCTCACTGTCAAGGCATCCCATCTCTACCCGCCTCTTCTGCTCAGTGAAAGCAGGGGTTGCAGGTAGAAACTCAAGTCACAAAACTCAAGAGAATAATTTGGGAGCCCTTTTGAGTACACGTACAACCCGGGGGATTGTGGGAAACCTCCTTTGTACCTCTTTGGCTCAGCCTGGAAAACTGAAAGTTCAGACAGGAGGAAGCACCTCAAACCACAAATAAACCGTTCTGTTCATTTGAAGGTAATGGGCCAAAACTCGGTATTTTTACTCAGGCAGAACTCTCACTGAAGTCATTAGGTAGTGCGTCTGAAGAAGGGTGGCAGGACTCGCTCTGCAGTTATTTATTAGGACCAGCATTTCTGAACCCCCCGCTGGTAGCGCTCATCTGCCTAAAAAACAGACTTCTTGGGAAGGGAGCAACAGGGGAGTCCTGTGTGGAGGCTATAAAATGGTTTACATTCTGTATTAATATTGATTTAACAATCATAAAAGGAACATAAATGTTTAAAAATTAAACGTTTTTTTGTTTAAATATTAAACATTGGCATTTCTCCTCCTCCTGATTTTTAAGTCAGCCTTGAAGGTAGCTGGGGCTGGTTTAGTCATTTCTTGCCATCCGTCCTAGGTAACTGTTCAGTAGCACAAAAGCTTCCAGGCAGGAGAGGGTACCAAACAGCTACTTGTAATTGCAAGGGTTATTTCCAAATGTGCGTCACTGTTTATTCCTGTTGAGAGGTGTTCCTCACCTTTTGAACTTTCTGACTGCCAGCCTAGGTCATCCAAAGTGTCATGCAGATTGATATTTCTGAGTTCAGCACAGCATAGAGGGGAATAACCCATTCAGGCCTCCTTGAAAGATCAGTGATGGCTTCCTTAATTGAATAAGGGGTGACTCAGTGTTTTATGAGCATCTCTCAACACAGTCATTAGTTTTATCAGCCTGAAGTTTTAAAAGACAGCCCTTGTGCAGACAGCCTCTGAGTCCATGCCAGCTCGAAGCTCTCTTCTGCCAGCAAGACCTCGCCATCAACGCCGACTGCTAAATCCAAATACCTGGGCAGGATTCCCCGAGAGGTGAAATTCTCAGCTGGTTTGCGATAGTCCTCACATCTGGGAAAGGGCATGGTGACATTATACCTCTTTGCATTTCCTCCTCTTGGGCGAGAGGGACAAACCGAGCTCATGTAACTTGGGGCAGCTTTGGAGCTGCTTGTGCCAATGCCGCATCTGCAGCTCGGACCTGCTGGCGTAGCGGCAGCTTTCAGCCTTTCCCCTGCAGCGGGGCAGAGGAGCCTGCGTCACCCCTGGCTCTGCATAACGTGGAGCTCCCCGGCAGCAGGCTGGCGTGGCGCTGGCGGTGGTGGCAGTGCCCCCCCCGCCGCGAGCGGGGCTGGAGAGTGACTCAGGGGAGCTGTCGGTGAGTGCGCGCCTCCGCTGCCGCCTCGTTCTTGCCCTTTTGTGCAGCCAGCCAAAAAGAACGTTTCCTTTAATCCGGCCAGTAAGGCTCGCTGCCCCCCCCGAGCAGTCTCCAGTGCTGCTGCTTGAAATAGAGATATGTCTTGAAACACCCTCATCATTAAAAAAATCGCTTCAAGGCATTCCTCCCAGAAGTGAAATCTCTGGGATGTGTTCGGTCAGCCAAGAAGAAACTGTGCAAGAAAGTTCCCACAGTCACGCTTCCTCCTAAGCCGCGGAGCTGGATTCGGACAGACCTCCACAAATAAAGCCATTTTTAAGCACATTTCTACCTTCAGTCCGGTTGCCTCGTGCCCATCATGGGGTGTGTTTCTGGGTGGCAGGGTGGGCTCCCTGGGAGAAGCGATAGGCGGTTGTGAATACCCTTCTCCCCCCAACATTTCACGTAGCACACGCTTCCTGACACGTGCGTGAGGGATGTGACGTGCAGGCTCCCCGCTCGCTGCCCCGGCCGTGGCTGCTCGAAGCAGGTATTCTGCTCTGACCTGCGGGGCATGGCTCCTCCCCGCCGGCGTCGGCTCAGGAGGAGAAAACAGAACGGCCAAAGATAATTTTGAGTTTGAAGAGCTGGGAAAAAGGCTACTCATGCTTAACATACTCCATGTTGTGTAGAAAATGCATCAGGAATGTGCAGGATTGCAGCTTCCCTCTAACAGGTCTCCTCCTTCCTGCCCAAGCCCCCACGGTTGTGCTGAGAATGCTAAGGGAATAAAATTACTGGAGTTTGTATTGGTGGCCGCCTCAAAATGCCCCTCTGGGGAAAAAAACGCTGAAGGGCTGAAGTTTGTTGTTGGGATGTTCGCTACAGCTGTTGTGAAGGCAACAAGGCTTGCGAGCACCTAACTGGGGGCAGCTTTCCTTTCCCGGCCGATGGTCTCGAAACGCCATGTTCTCACACCCAATGAATAAGAGGCTAGAAGGAAACTGTCCAACTCCCTACAGAAACTGCGCTCAAGCCTCCTGTATTCCTGCAAGAGAGCAAATCCTCTGTCTGTATCCGCCACCTCATTCCTCAGTGTTGTTTGCAGAGGCTGGAAGAATGCGCTCAGGCAGCAACCCAGCTCCGAAGGAGAGCTGGCCGAGCTGGGGGAGACCGGCGGGAGGCTGAATCGCTCCCATACTCCTGTGGAAGTGACGGGGAGAGCTGCGTGTGAAGCACGCACATCTTTCAGCAGCAAGTTGTTTGTCTTCTCACTCTTGATTGTTAATGACCATGAAATGCTAGTGGGAGGCCAGCCAGGACACCCGTTCTCTCTTTCTAGCTTTCAGGGATCCCAACACTTTGGGATAATGAAATAAATGTAGGTTATCAGTCCAAAATAATAACACTTTACGAAGTGGAAATGCAAATTTCCTGTGATATCCCTGAATAGCAGGTGGTATTTCCTGATGTATTGTTTCTGACCTTCAGGGAAATTGATATTATGAACTGACCGAGGAAAATGAGTACGGTATCAAGCTCCAGCAATTAAAGTAAAACAATGAGAGGATAGTAAACTGAGTAAAGCAACAAGCGAGAGAAGGCTTGGATTTGTATGTTTGTTGTTGGGTTTTTTTATAATGCTGTGGGCACTGGGTGCAGCAACACTCTTTTTACAGAAAAGGCGGTGGTGGAAAGGAAATACAAGAAAACATTTAACATTAAGTTCAATTGCTTTTAAGGGCATAAGCAAATAATCTGGAATAATTAACAGTATTGATATTATTAAATAAGTAAAAATTACCTGGCTAACAGGTTAACTAATACTTGTGTATGTCCAGCAAAGCAGACGAACATTCACTTGAGCTTCTAACAGTGAGATCAGGAGCAAACATGCCTGTGTTTCTGTTAACTAGATTTTGCTTTGCAAAAAGGGCAATCTGTGCTTGGCTACTGTTAGACAAAAATCACAGTTTTGGTTCTGATTTTATAAAAAGGAGATGAGCTATTAGGTTTGCTGGTCTATACCTCATGTAGTGTCACTTGTATCTCATTTGAGTGAAAGCCATCTAATGTGATCTTATGTACATAATGCTGTTTTCTCAAGTGTATTCAAAACCAGTACCTACCTAAAGCAAAGACTGATAACTGATTTTAAATTTCTTCTGACCACACATTGCTGCATATTCTTACATTATATATAACTTTATAGCTGAAAGACCGATACAATATCTTGCCTCACCCTGTAGAACCTCCAAGATTAATTTTCTTCCAGTGTCGCAGTAAAAAGCGTGCAGTTACTTTTTACTCACGCTATTAACCCAGTGGATTTTGAGTTGGGTTCACTTCCGTGAGATTGTTCAGACAAATCTGAGATTTCTAGTTATGTGCATCTGGTCTTAGTGGGCTTTGTGTGAACTCCTTTAATTTTCCTTGATCATAATTTATTATTTAATTTCTCTGCAGCACATGCGTGCATATTCCTGCTATGTAAGGAAACGCTTGTGAAAAAGAAAGCATCTTGGCAGTATTTCTGCGAGACAGACTAGCTCTCCTTTGTTAGGCTAGTGACATTGGTATCCAACCCTTGATTCACAGATGCTAAAGCCAGGTGGGACCATGTGATAATCTGATGTGACCCCCTGTGCAGGATGGGCCGTCAGAGTCCATCACAAGCAAAGGTCCGCTACAGATTGCATAGGATTATGGCCGGAGGGGCATTCCTTCCTATGCATGGCTTTTGAATGCAGGTGACAAACCCTCATAATGTTTTGAGTCATATTTTAAAAATGGGGACTGTGAAAGAGGTCTAGACCAGTTCCAAGAAACCTGCATTCAGTAGTATTTTTGACACCGACATGTTTTGTGAGGAAGCGTCTCATCTCTCTGGGCCTCTTTTCCACAGCCCACCTTTTGTCAGTCTTCCATGTTTGGAGCACCCACTCTTCACGTGAGGGGATCAACTGTGCAGCACCTAATGCAGGGACAGTAAATTTCCCTCATTCTCCCAATGCTGTATGAAAATCTTGTTGCCCAGAGTCTTTCTGCTTCGCTTGCTGGGTTCATTGCTTGTTTCCCCAGAGTTGTGCAGTGCCATGGGAAGACAGGAACGGAGTGAGTAGCTGGGTGAACATTTGCTGGGCAGCCTGGAAATGCCAGCTGTGGTGGTTTTTCCTGTCTCCAGTAGCACATGATTTGATTCCTCCTGGTCCCGCTGCTGGCTGTGGTACGTAGTCCAGCACAGTACAATTCATGAGCTATTGGAGGGCTACAGTCATTTGAGTGCCTGGAGGCACCCACCATTAGGTCTAGCTCTCAGTTGACAAGAGTCTAAGAATTACCCTAGAAGCAGCAGGGGCTTGCTGAGAATTGCATGATGTTTTGTGCCAGGCAGAATCTGTTCAGGGCGGGTAGGTTGCTGAACTTGATTTTAAGAATTAAGACTGATCAAAAATTAACAGTCTTAAGGTGTAAGCCTTAGCATTAAGTTCCTCTCTGCAAATCTATGAAAACAGATATGGACATAATTTCTAGTCTGAGATATTTAATGCATGAGTTACAGTGTCCTGGCTGAGCTTTGATAAGTATTGGTGACTACCCATGCACAGGCTGCTAGCCTGTCCTCATTGCTAAGTACTATTCCTTCTCCTTGGTAAAATACGTGTAAAGTGATGCTGTATATATCCTCACATCTGAAGTAGACTAAAACCCGTATGTATTCTGTTATTGCTGCTTACCTGGTGGTGACTTCTAAAATGCCTTTTAAGTCAGTGATGTGTTTGTATACTTATATCATGCAGAATGTGGTAGCTCACTAATACCACGATGGAAAGTTGCTTGGTTAGTAGCTGTTCATAGATTAATACTCAGTGTGATTCACATTTTAGACAACAGTCAAGTCACGAGATGGTCATAGGAGGAGTACTGCTGTTTTGAAAATAGAGGGGTTGTGATCTGAGTTTCCGACAAATATATCCAACACAAGCAGTGTCCTGTTCTCTTTGTAGACCTGTGCTGTGAAAGGGGTATGTATATGTCCCCTGGGCTCTCAGATTATATAGGCTAACTGGGAAACAAAATGAATACCTCCAAGGACACCTAGCTGCTGTGCTGGGATGCACTTTTCTTTCTGATTCACTTAGGATGAATGCCTCTGCATGGTACTCAAGAAAACTGTCGTTGGAGGTGTTTTCAGATGAGATGTAAAATCAAGGCCCTGACCACTTGTGGTCATTATCATTCCCATGGCACTTTTCAAAAGAGTCGGGGTTTTGACCCCAGTGTCCTGGCCAAATTCCAATCTGGATAATTACATCCTTCCTTCTCTGCCACATACACTGGATATGCTATTCTTCACCTCATGCCCCAACTGTATGTAACATTGTCTTGTGCTGTTAAAACAGCTGCCAGACCTCATCCCAGAAATTGCTGCATTTTGGTGCAGAGTGAAACAGATCCCTTTATAAGGTTCCCACGCCACTTCCAGTGTATAAATCACTTTGGGATCTGCAGAGATGAAAAGGATATTCAGAGATGAGATTATGTATTTAAATTTTGTGATTGGTTTTAGTTATCTGATACTTATTCTTAAGCTTTTTGTAAGGAAGTCCATGTTGAACTGAGGAGTAGTACCGGTATGACCCATCACACAGCATCACAGGTCTCCCACAGGACATCTAGTAATGAGCTAGATTTCCATTTCTGAAGGAATGCTGAGGGTTAAGAAAAATGTACTTGGGAAAAAAAAAAAGAAATCCACCACAAGTGATACTGATGAGGAGATAGACAAACATGTTCGCCATGGTGGTGTCCAGGCACTTACCAAGTTTTTTTGCTTGGAGTTTGCCCTTGTCTGCTATGTACCAGTAGGTCAAGTTCAGACTGGGATTAGTTCTGTAGTCTTCAGGAGCTAGATGTCCTTATCTGTATTTGTGTTACTACGGGATGCTAATCAGTGAATGTGTTACGCATTTTGTGCCTAAAGTCTCCGTGGTTCATTGGCATCCCAAGCTCTTCCAGGAACGTAACCTCCTGCACACTAAAGACTCCTCCAGGACACTGGCAGCCCTGTAGTTGGAGTGTAGTATGGCTGAGATAGCTGGGCGAAAGAGCACTCCCAGGTATTACTGGCCAGTCCTATAAGTGAAGGTTCAAAATTTTAAATGGACCTACTAATTGTTCTCTAGGGCAGGGCTGGTTAAACTAAAGCTCATGGGCTGGATACTCCCTGCCAAAATTATCAACAGTGCAAAATTACCCTGCATCCTCTTTTCTGAAGGCCCTTATCCTAGGCAGAGGGGAACAGCCTTCTTTCCACTGTGCTCTCTCTTCAAGGATGTGTGGATCCTGCTCTTTGCCCATCTGATCTCATGTCTGTTGGTTGGTCCAAGCACAGACATCATCTTGTCATGGGATGAGCATGGATGTGAAAGAAGTGTCTTCATGTATTAAGTCGTGGTTGGAGTTGAGCATAGAGACCTTCGAGTACCTCCGTAAGGGACCGTCCAACCAACCCCAGCCCAAAAGGTTGGGCCCCATCACACTTAGGAGTAAGGAGAGGGAGAAGACGTCCACAGTGCTGAGCAGGGAGCCATATGGAGCTTACGTGATATTGGGGGGTTCCCTCTGAGGTACAGAACATTTATCAATAATATCCTAATGTGGAGATCTCACAGAAGTCCTGGCTTTCTTGTCAGTCAGGAAGCTTTCTGGAACTGTGATGATGCATCTAGAAGACTCACGAAATCACCAGTTTTGGGCTTGCAAACGAGTTTCCAGTTAGCAAAACATTTTCTTTTTGACTGAGAAAAAGAAGAAAAGAAAGAAAAATAAAAAAGCCCAGTATTTGCTAAGTAAAATGGAGCTAGACTATATCACTTTCATGAGCTCTGCATTTGCTTAACTATTAAAAAAGATCTATATTCAGTAATAAAGAACAATTATACAATGCCAAATGAGCAAAATAACCACAAATTGCCAAGGGCATGTGCCAGCACGGGCAGACAGGAATTAAAGTGAAAAAACGTGGCTGAAAAGGCCACACATTCATTAACGTAAATGCATCTAAATTAGCCCCGAAGGCAGACATTCCTGGGAGGTGATGAAAGGCGAAGAGGCATGGGCAACTCCTTATCCCATCACTGTCCCCCACCCTTTTGAAGTGCTTGTATAACAAACACTGAATGTCCCGGCTGTCCTGCTGCCAGCACCCTCTAACCACAAAGCTGAAGCAGACCTGCTTCTGCACAGATTGCCGTGCTGAGAGATGGCTTGAGTTCTTCTTCAGGAAGAGCACAAGCTCCTTCGGGTCCTGCTGTCATCAGCCTTGAACGGCAGGTTGTTTCTCTGCTTGTGGGTAGGGGTGTAATCCTCTGCTCCCCAAGGCAGTACAGACCTAGGGCCTTCCTATTTCTCTCTTTCTTTTTATGATCTGAGAAGATGAAGCACTACCATAAAGCCTACAAAATGCATCTGAACCTAAAATCTAAAAAACCCATGGGTACCTAAAAACAGTCTTTAACCAAACTTCCCAATTGCTCTTTTTAAAAACACCACAAAATCCCCAAAATATGTCAAGTAATGCACACACTTTTAAGAGCATAAAAGAAGCCAAAAATACGACAACAATACAGCCATCTTGTGTGTGTTGGTGGACAAAAAGAAATATGAGTAAGTTATTTCTATGTGTTTCCTCTCAGTTCCTTGCACATAACGGGCAGCACAGCGACCTCGTTCCCATTTGTGTGCAAGCAGGGAAGGTGGTGTGCATTTGGTCCCCCTCTTCCCCACCATCTCTCCTTGCCACCTTCATTCCTCCATCCCATCCCTTTGGATCTTTGCCACTGTGCAACCCAACCAAAACTTCCCAACACTGTTTCCTACCAGCGAAAGATTTCCAGAAGCTCCTAGGTGTACACATACTGTTCCAAGCTATACTGTTGTTTCCTCACCCCTCCTCCAAATGCTGTCCTTCCTTTGCTGGTGGCCTCCTTGTTGGCCATGGGATTTGCCTGGGAGAGCAATGGGCTCGCAGCAACCTCTGGTGTCTGTGAGGCTCACCCCAAGGTGCACCCTCGTGCGCCCTCGCTCCCTTCTCAAGATAAAGTCTTGCTTGAGGCTGGGCTGGGGAGTCACAGGCATGGAATGTGGGGACATTTAGGTGTCTGGGAGCAGCCTGCTGACCACCAGCAGAAAGACCTTGCTCCACACCATCAGTAGCTCCCATACCTGTTAATATCTAGAGTATCGGGGTATCCTTGGCCACATTGCTGCCAATGCTAAAATGATCTTGCAGCTGCTGTTAAGTGATCTGGTGCTGATATAATTAATACCTGATCTCACAGAGGTGGATTATGTTCAGCTGCAAATCAAGCTTCTGTCTACCCAGTGTACCTAATTCCCAGAAAGGGTATGTCTTTCTGTGCCAACTACAGCAGCATTTGGAGGCCACCTATCCTGCTGCTTCATCCAGCACGCTGCTTTCAGCTCTGCTGCCAGGACCACCTAGTCCTGGTATATTTTTGGCACGTCCCAAACCACATAGGTTCCAAGCACAATAAAATGTGACTAGTTGGGAGATGGAAGCATTTACCTCTTTGGGTAGACTCTGCAACTGGTTTGAAGCAAGGGCAGAATTTAGCCAAGGACAGGATTTAGCTTTGTTATTTGCGGCATGAAAAATCAGGTTTTGTCACTTAAGCAACAGAAACAACAAAATACGGAAGGGTTATCAGGAACTGAGAGTAAATATCGAGCAGTCCTATTCTCTGAAATGACCTGCGTTTGGTAAAACGTTCACAAGCCCTCCCTAGCAACCATAACATTTAAGAGCAGGCCACTTTCCAAGTGGTGGATGGAGCTGTGTGAGTGAGGAAACCGCTCTAAGCTGTACCAGGGAGCGGGGCTGTAGTAGGGTGCTCCAGGCGCTGCGTTCTTGATGTGGCATCAGGTTTCAGTGCTATTATGAAAAAAGCTGCAGGGGATTTGCCTGCATACTTAACACACATACCTTTGATGTTCACATTGTTAGATTCAAGCAACAAATAGGATCTTCAGGTCAGATGTAGCTTCCAAAAGGCTATTAAATGACTGTAGCTAGACAGTCAGGTAATTGTCCTGTAAAAATTACAGTCAAATTCTTCTCTTCTACACTGGGCTAAATTCAGAGTCTGTCCAGGGACATAAATAGAACAACCCCAAAATTACACCAGGATTATCAAGAGCAGAATCTCTTTCTCCCTCTCTTCCCCCTTCTTGCACTCTTTCAGACCGAGGGAAGCTGTGTACACAGACACTATTCATATTTCTGCTGCTGTCGAGAGGCTGACGATAGGATATTGTAGACTTTGAATTTGCAATCTTTTATTAAATGGGTTCTAGCTAGATAAAAGAGAAAATTGTTTTGCTACCATCTTTTAAAATACGTTACTGTGTTACGCGGATTTCACAATGATGCATATGATGAAATTGCTATTAATGAGTGAAGGGTAAAAGCACACCAGAAACGCAATGCCATGGGTTTTTTTCTGCTTTGCAAGGAGTGCCTACAAATCATGCCTTTGGACATAACGAATGTAATTTGCATCTAAAAAATAACAGTATGAACTGAGTTCAGTATTTAACATACCACGCACCAGAATGATCCCAAAATATATCAAGCCAGGAAGTGCATTAATTACAACAACTCGCCACCAAGCCCTTGGTATATTTCAAGTACATGGAAAATGAATTTCTATTTTGGACACTGACTTCTTTATGAAACTGTGCCAGGATGTCAGCAGGCTCTGGTCAGACTCTGAGAGACATTCTTAGCAGCATCAGTTTCCTGGAGGCAGTAATAATTATCAAATCTATTCGATAGACAGACAGCTATCAGACATCTGTATATCCCAGACGTACAAAAACATCCCCAGCCAACCATGTGGCTACCAATGGATCTGCTCAGACAAAGAAGTTCAAGAGAAGTGCCTCAGGCCAGATCCTCAGCTGCAGAAAATCAGCCAGATTGGCCTTCCTTGGGCTGTGTGCCTTTTCTTTGGAGGAAAACCCTGCCCAGCTGTCACAGGGCAATGGGAGGTCACCGAGGCGATGGGCTGGATGGGAAGGGGAGGCTCCTGCAGGAGTTGAGGGCCGGGCCTGGGGATGACCACATACGCTCTGTACAAGATGCTTTACATCTCTGAAGGTGCAGAAATGGCTGTGCAAAAGAGGCTGCCTAGATCCCTTGTATCCTTACCCTAGTTTGTGCAGATGAGGGGACAGATAGCTCTTCCTAACAGAATCTAGAGTTGTATCTGTGCTCAGTGAGCTGAACAGTGCCTGTGCACAGCCTCGAGCACTGCCCTGCAGTCGACTGTGCTGTGCAGTTGGGAGCCTTCTCTCGTTCACCATCTTGTCCTCTGCCACCTAACATGGTGCCCAGGTGTGGTTAAGGAAATAGCATGGCCCACAGGCTCTTCCCTTTACGCAGTGCAGAAGAGATGGCCCCGTATGGGAGGAGGAAAGGTGGTATGGATGCAAGCCAGGCTGTGGACCTGGACTGGATTTTCTGCTACAGGTGAAGTCTGCAGGTTTTCTAGGCAGATCATGTTCTCCTGCACCTGCCTTTACATAGTGCTCGCTCTGATGCTCTCCTCCTCTGGTTGAGACGTGCCTTGCTAAAACATGAAGTGCACATCTCTGGAGGCAGCAGCACTTTTAACATGCAGCTAAACTGAAGAAATACGCCACAGGCTGCCACTGGGAAATACCCAAGGGAGGACACTGAGACTCCTTGGCTTGAATCGCTACCTTCAAGGGAGCTTGAATAGCTACTTTCCCAGGATAGTGAAGGTGCCCACAGGCTGAGGGAAGTGCCTATTGTATTTTCACCAGTATCCAGCCCGGCTCTCGTGAAGAAGTGCAGCTCCGGGCTGTGGCGTGGCCATGGCAGCGGCACTGTGGTGGCGAGGTGGGGCAGGGGCAGATGGCCACCTGGCACTGCTGGGACGCTGTTGTAGTCCCAGGGCTGCCCAGCGCAGCAGTTTACCCCTTGTTTTCCATCACGGCCACTTCAGTTCTTTTTCCATCCCTGCCTCTAGGCTTGGGCCTGTTGTTGACAGAAGCTTTCATAGGCCTGGAAATGAATTTGATTGTTTGATTCATCTAAGCCTACATTGTGGAAAATGGGCTGTGCATGTTTTCCAGTCTCTAAATGACACAAGGAAACTGTTACTGAACAAGTTAAGGTCTTTGTGACCTTAAAATGAGGAGGGGAATGAATGTAGGAGGCCAGAAAGAGGAATGTTACCTGACAGTAGTTAAATTTTTAGCAAAAACTCTGAAGTTCAGACTTCACTTTCCAAACAGTAGCAGATTTTGCAGCAGGTTGCCTGGTTTGGGTCTTTACTGCCCTGTTTACTCTGTTATTTCACTGGAGGCCAGTGCAAAGGTTGAGGGAATTCGGGAGCTCCTGGCAGCCAGGCCCAGAGATGAGTCCACTGATGACAGTCCTGCGGCTCTGATCAGTTCCATGCAGCCACCACCAGCGGTACCACCAGGAATGGCCCCTGAAGCAGGAACTGCCCCTGTTTTTTTGGTCCGTACGGCAGGAGGTGCCTGAGCCAGGAGGGAAGACTCTAAAACAAAAGTTGGAACCGGATGGTAATGTGATATGGTGCTTTTCACCTCTGGGTCATCAATTAAAATCTAGCCCATTTAGCAGTGACCAAAAATCATTTCCACATGGGCCAAGAGAAATGCATGGTGAACACAGGGGTTGCTGTATCCAAACAGACAAGATAGTCCGGAGATAGATAAACAGTTACACAATAGTTATTTGTGTGGAGAAGTCTGCAAGGTATAAAGCTAAGTAGTTTCTGATTGGTTTATATCCCTGAATCACGAGGGCTTAGTTTCTTTGCAAATAACTTATCATTTATTTCTGTCTGCTACAATGTAGTTTTTTTCCTTATGCTATAACTAAGAATAACTGGAACCTCCCATTTGGCTTTCTCAATAGTCTATCTGTGTAGGGAGTTATAAATAGACAGATACAGATGACGTTTGCCAGACAAAGGAGCCAGCTCATGTTTCCTTAGGTGCACATCAAGAAAACCTCAATGCTGAACTGTGTGCTAGAATTATTCTGAAAGGCAGAAATTGCTTCTTAATATTTTAGCAGAAAAATGTGCAGGGTGCTGAACTAAACCTCAGCAAAACGTATCAGGAAAGTTTATCAAATAAATGATGAATGATAATGAAGTGACAGGGAGCAGCGGTGACTCTGAAGAAGAGCAGTCAGCAACAACAGATCCTTCTGCTGCCAAACTGTATTGATTTTAGCTGAGTACGCCAATTTAAACTTTGCTTATAGTATTGAACCACAGATACAAGGCCCATTAAATGCGTATTTCATAAGCTGCACTAGTATTTTATGGAAATGTAACCAATACTGGCTAAAACATTATAAAAATCAATAGCATCTATCAAGAGCACTGAACTAACAGCTACTGTGCTTTGAATTTTTATTATATCCTTGATAAACTCAATGGGGTATTGTTGTGCTTGAACTAACAGTTCAGGTAGCAGATGAAGAAAAATTATGGTTTTTCCCTTCCCGTTCTAACCACTAAATTTGTACTTACCAAGATGTGTAACAGTGGGAAATCTACCTCTTGTGAGGAAGGCCGGGTCAAAGCAACTGAAAAATAATGGGTTATACGAGCGTAAAAGAAAACAGAATTTGATTTTTCATACATTTCTTTCATGGTTTTTATCCTCTCAGAACACGAAACCATTGCAAATGTAGCAATTTACAGATGTTTTGTAGTGAAGGTAGCTTTCTGTAAACAAAACGTAAGAAATCCTAATCTTGCTGAAGTCAGTTGTTTGGCTTCCATTGGATATATACATACCTGACTGGATATACGTGCCAGTGCCTGAATTTTCAGGCTACCAAAAGAGTCATTTGAAGCAGTGTGTTTTGAATTCGCCAATTACAATATAAAATTTTGTTGCCAGTCAAATAACTGTTAAAAGTCACTTTGTGTACTTGGAAAACTCTGATGCTCTCTGCTCTCCTCCACAAGTGGAATAGAAGTACTATTTACTTTTTCATCAGCTAAAGTTATTGGTGCAGTTCCTGAGATGTTGCAGGGTTTTCCAGCAGCAGTCAGGGGAGGTCAGTTTAATAAGCTAATAAATATTTTTTGAATGACCTGACTTTGTATTTGGTATTAAAAACGCGGAGGAGTGCCAAGTAGGATAGAAAATAAAGAATAAAAGTTCCACAGATTTTGCCAAAATTCTCCACAGATTACTATTAGCCTCATTTATGAGACTGCACAGAGGACTGTGAAATCTCCTTTGAACTCTAAGGGCCAGATGGTTTTGCTGTTAGATCCTAATGACCCACAGCAGTGTGCGTACACAGACACCACGGTTGCCAGTTGACTGCAAACATGCGATGGAGGCAAGAGAATTCACGACCTGTGCTTCCAAAACACAAGCCAGTCCTGCCTGGGCGGAGAGGGCATCCCCCCTCGCTATTGATGGTGTAAAAAAAGCATTTCTGCTACCCCCTCAGAAGGAAGATCATTTCTAAAGCAAGCCATGAGCATACCTGGATTAGAGGAGTCCCATGCCATCTGGGGCGGATCCCTGCTGACCGTCATGAAGCTGAAAGTAGCTTTTGCCCAGAGGCGAGGGCTCTCTCGCAGGCTGCGCGGCCCCGGTCCCAGCCTTGTATCACTCTGTGCTGGAAGAGAGAGGGAAAGGCTGGACTCGAACCAATTAAAGGTGTAGGGCAGAACAGTAGTTACTCTACTGTCATATGGAACTGCTTGGAAGACATGATTTATTTTGGATTATATTGGTTTCAACTGGTATAATATGAACTTCCTGATTTTTTGAGGATGCGTAGGCAAAAAGACTAAATATGGTTTTACTCATCTTTTAATTTAGCACTACAAGTGTTTGGGTGACCTATGAAATTATTTTAATGATCTCTGCACAACACTGAGCTGTCAGCACTATAAATGTCATCCTAACTGGGTATTAGTTTCCATCATGGTCATTTAGTCTCACCAGCAGAGCTACCTCCATGCAAATGTCTTGTCTGTGTCAAACTGTGGGAATAAAACAGCGAGTCACTGTTGCCAAGAAGCATCGGTCAAACATCTTCATAATACTTAGTTTGAAGAGGAAGACACGAACACGAAATCTAGGAGCACTGTGAGTGTGCAGCTTGCCCTTGGAGCTTCAGGCGCAGCAGTCAGTCAGGGGATGATTTGCAGTCAGACCAGTGCTTTTATCTCTGACCATTAAAAATGTGTTCCAGCATTGCTCATATGAGTTGACATAGACTTACCCTTATCCTTGCTTGTTTTTATAACGCTATGCAAAGTCACAGGGTAAGAAGGAGTATGCCAGCGGATGAGAAGTGTGACAAATGGAATTTGATACAACTTTTTACTGCTGGTACAAGATGAACATGGACTCATCACATGAGGCTGCTCTTTTGTTCTCATATAGAAGGCAAAGAAATTGTTTAACCGGTGTCTGTATAGGCTATAAGGATGCATCTAAGATATTGATAAAGAGTAAAGTAACAGAATTCGAAAATAAAAAAAAAATGAGGGGTGAAATGTCAGAGGAGGAGTGGAAGAAGTATGTTGTAGAAGATAAACAGTTGGACTTTGAACATCCAAAACTTACAGCAAAGATAAAACCACCAAAAGGTTTGTGTACTTTCCTCTTTAGGTGGTTTAATTTTTTTCTGTTCAAAGTTAGGAATCTTACCATGAAGTTTTAAATTACTATCTTTTCCCTTAGCTCACGTACTTAATAGTTTAAACATGGCAAAACAAATTCTGCTGTACTTTGGAGATTTGTTCTTATGTCATAGACATTTCAATGACATGATCATAGGATTTTTCCAACACTGTCACTTGTTCCTTCTGTCTCATACAGATTTAAGAAACCTACTTAAGGTTGCCTTGTACTTGCATATGATGGAAAAAACCCTGAATTTTGCTTTCAAGTGTATGGAATTTCAGCTGATACACATTCAGTGTACAATAGGTGTTTTTTAAACTTAGGATAAAAATAAAACATGAAAGTCCTGTATTGCACGAAGCTCCCCTTACATATGATCTCCTACATAAGTGAGAGAGCCTCTGGCAGAGCAGAAGGTCTGCCATCTTACTCTGCAGGCTCCTGGGGGGGATACATAATTGTTCAGAGCTCTCGTCCCTTGCGTACAACTTTATTTTGCTCCAAAGCACCTCTTTAAAGTCTCTTGTCCTTGGCTTTTTTATGGTTCCAGTCTTTTCCATGACCAAGACAGATTCTCTTTCTTTCCAGCTAGTTGAACATGCAGTTGCAACACTCTTTTGAATCAGAGGTGTCTCCTTGGAAGCCCTGAAAAGACCTCTTAACTCAGTGAACAGAAAGCTTAGTAAGCCGAGGCGTTTGTGTCCGTAGTGTGTCAAGAAGTTTCCAAAGGCATCACATCCACAACAGTTAAAGAAATGAAAGGAGTTGCTTAGGAAATTTCTCATTATCCCTGCACGCCTCAGTTCTTCTGGTTTGGGGTGACCTAAGTGAGCGGACACTGCAATCCTCGCAGGACTGGACCTTGCTGGATTTATCCAGCCTGCATTCGTCCAGATAGCTCTCCCACGCAGCCAGGCTGACGCAGGGAAAGTGACGCCCCTGAAAACCAGCGCTTGCAGTGATTCAGCCGCCACAAGCTGGAGCCCTCAGCGTGGCACGAGTGGGCACGGCTCCCGGTGTGTCGGTAGTGTGTGCCATTAATACCGGCTGAGGGGCTGAGCCCTGCTTTTGAGCTTCCATAACTGTGCTTCTTCCATTTAAGGGAGAAAACATAACACGCACTGAACTTCAGATCCCAAATCCACTGGAAACCTAGCTGGCAGTAAGCAAGCTCTGCCAGGGAGCTCTCGACATGAAGCGCTACGGTAGCAAAGTTCTTGAACGGCTAAGATTCTTGAAAGCCTTGGTCAGTATCAGAGGCAGTTTCCAACTGGGCAAAGTACAATATTTTCCCTCTGCTTTTTATGAATGGCTGGATAGGATTGTGCTGGAGTCAGAGTCCCTTGCGAAAGCCATTCATAAAAATAACAACAAAACAAAACAAACACACACAAAAAACTTTCTAGGTCCAGTCTGGAGCCACTGGGGGCCAGAGGCTGGGAAAACATGCTGGCAGCTCGAGCCCCAGCTATCACTGAAAGTATTCAAGGGGCTTTTTGGTGGTCTGAAAAGTATGAAGTGCTGTGTAGAAGGGCAGCTGGTAGAATTACTGTGACACATACTAGGCAGAAAGCCAGAGCTGGCCTTGTTTCAGACATTGTCTTTCCTCTCATTGAAGTGTCAGGACCTAATTCATGGAAAATTTGGTGAGCTGGCAGCTCTTTCAGAAGATTTCATTGAGCTACAGTGTGTGAGAGTCACATGAATGCAGAGTGCACGGCCAAAAATACATGGGGATTTCTGAGCAGGAGAAAACAGTCAGCCTCTAAGAATGTCTGTGGATTTCATGTGGTTTGGGAGTAAACACGTGTACAGGTGTAATCAGCAGGCAAAAACAGAAAACAAAGCGGAGGAGCAGATTACTGAAGAGCTCAACGAGGGATTCCTTTGAAACAAATAATTCCTTTGTCCAAGGGCAGCAAATGTCCATTAATGAGTTCAGGGCTTGCAGTCCACCTGGAGAAGGCATCAGTAAAATGTGTGCCTTGGTAATAGCTTCTCCATTGCAAGGGAATTTAATGGAAAAGAAAAGGGTCCACTCTGAAAGTTAAAGATGGACCCAGTCATCACATAGTTTTTTTCTCATATTTATTTGAGAGCAGAACTTGGAGCCTGAGGCACAGATACAAAAATGTAACAGCAATAGGATTCTGCTGAATTAGAAAAAGACTGAAAATAAACAAAGCATCTCTTGTTAAAATGGGACGCTTGTGGTGGGCAGTCTGAATTTAATCAGTTGCATTTAATTTACATTTTCATTGATCCTTCCAACTGAAAAACTGCTCTGAAAGGCCAGTTACACTAAACTGTTTATTCAGAAATATTCTAGTTATTTCCTACTACACTGTCATGAAAATTAGGTTTTTGGCCATGCAGAGGGACAGCATGTTGGCTTCTGCCCAAGCGAGGCACTAAAATCACGGCTAGGATTAGGAACAGGCAGGAAGGAAGGGCAGGAAGAAAATCATTGGGTGCAATTCATGTGCTTTGAAAACAGAAAGCCCTGGGGGGTGGGAGGCGGCAGCTTTGTCCCACTGAAGTAAGAAAAGCCCTTTTGTGCTCTCGATGTCAGGATTTCATCCTTTATCTGTGGTCTTATTGTTCCGTGCTGATCCTAGCACCCACAAGGGTCGTCACATCACCTGTGCGGTGGTGGTGTATTTTAAGTGCGCCCGTGTTAGTTCCTTAATCGGTACTCCTCCTCCCTGGGGTGGGGATGAAGGGCACTGGCACCTTGGTGGGTCTCC
Source organism: Oceanodroma leucorhoa (assembly GCA_030449065.1). Lineage (NCBI taxonomy): Eukaryota > Metazoa > Chordata > Aves > Procellariiformes > Oceanodroma > Oceanodroma leucorhoa. Next base: position 4,417,226 of record JASVER010000078.1, read on the forward strand.
TGACTCGCATGGGAACCGTGTTTTCCATTCCCAGGTGGGAACAGCCAGGAGGGAGACTTGCTGAGGAGCCCATGGCTGTGCCGCCAGGTCCCGTGTAGGCAGGCGGACACAGCCTCCAGTTCTCCCTGCCACCCGCCCAGCCAGCCCGGTGATGGGTATCCCCGAAATCATGTCAACAGGCTCATGAGGGTTAGCACAGCATCACCTTCATTCAGCTAGAGCTCTCAAACCAGAACTTCCCAGAACTGGAGCCGCTGCCCATCCCAGCCTCCTAGCTTCGGCAGGGTTGGCTTTGGTCAAGTGGAAACCCCTGGCTTGGGAATAAGCTCTCTGCCTGAGCTGTGTTCCTGCTCATGGCCGGGAGGGAGGGCTTCCCCACAGCAGGACACTCCACTCATGGCTGAAAGAGTGGAAGGAGAGTCAACAGCATCAGTGGAGACACCAAAATGTAGTTAGAAAATTAGGCCACTCTCACGGTCTGATAAGTAATGCAGCAAAGTAAATCTAGCAGTACCTTATAAGAGCTGAAAGATGTAACATGCTAAATTAGATTTCACTGTTGTTTTAGTGTACAAACTTAACATACTCCTCTGCAGCCACAGTAATCTGAACTGCTTCAGAGCAAGGTCATAGATAGGTGTAGGAGAGGCTGGGTGTGAGTTGGGTATGTTCATCACTCCATTTCTGAATGTGGGCTTTGCCCGTGCTTTATTCCTATTGCTGAAAACATTTTTCCCAGCATCTGTGAAATCACAGTTAAGTGACCTCGTGAATTTTGTTTCTCACCGTGCTTTTGTTTTACTTTTCAGCCTCAACAAGTGGTTCAAAAGAAGCCTGCTCAGGTAAGAAAAGCTAATATAAATTCTGTAGACTACTTTACATGAAATAATTCTTCAGTGTTTAAACCGGTCTCCTTTACTATAAAGAATGAAGGGAAATACATCAATCATATGAGCTGGGGGACAGCTGTTGGCTTGCTAGGCACAACCACCAGAACAATTCACGCGGTGGCCCTTGGGAATGAGAGGAGGAAGCAGTGGACAGTGCTTGCTCGGAAGTGTCCTCTTTCTGCAGCAGCCACCTCGCAATGATAATGCAGGCACATGCACACACACATCTGGTGCAAGTCCAGCAGGTGATAGGTATCTCTGTGTGTCCTGAATGTGGGTAACTGGGGACTGCTTACAGCAAGGAGGGGGCACAGGCATAAAACCCTTCTCCCCACTGGTCAAAAGGAGTCTCTATATGCACAAAATAAAATAGGCTGAACTTGGTAACTAGACTGGATCCATCATGAAGACTAACACATTTGAACTACTTCTGTTGGATGGTATTATTATTCTTTAATACCTTGGACAAAGTACAAGCTAGGGTGTCATGAATCCAAACACTGCATTTATGATCACCTCCGTGTTCTTCCCCTTGCCCATCCCATGTTAAAAAAACACCAACATCCTAACTCTGCCACTTTGTTACATATGCACCAGCCTGTGGGCATGGGGGCAGGTCCACCCCTGCCCGGCAGAGTCCATGGGCTGTGCTGTTGTACCTCGGTGAATATGAATGATTGCTGAGTCAAAAGCATAAAGGGTCCATTGCTTTTCTTGAAAGAGGTCTGCTTTCAGAAGGGAATAATACCTTTGTTTTTCCACCTTATGTTTTTAATATGTTATTGCACAGTGTACATTATTGTAATGTCTACTGTAATCTGAATTAGGAGCTGTTACGTAAGAAACACAAAACATCCTAGCTGTGAGTTGGAGGGGTGAAGTGATATAACTCTCCAAAGCATGTGCAGGAGTTGGGTTTCTACAAAAGAGATCAATACAGTCACCACAATGATGAATACATGGCACTGGCAATAATATTAATGTCTCCGAATGGTGGAGATGATAACATACAGGATGAATGTAGTAGTATTTTCAAGTAAGGTAAGTTTTGCAGGGAGAGGTAATGTCTTTTATTAGGCCAGCTTATGCAAGAAACACAACGTCAGTCCCCGAGGACTTACCATCTGTAACCTTCTGACTACACCACACAATTCAAAACACACCAAGTTGTTCTAATAAAAGGTATTTCCTCTCCCTGGTCTCGCTTACATCCTTGAACTGTTACAGCCGCAATCAGGCTATTCCTGCTGCAACATGGTAGTAAATCTGCCGGTGGGCACAAAGCCAGCCATCTTCTCCATGGCACCTGAGAGACAGGGAGGCTTAAACCCTGCTGTGCAAAGGAGGCCAAATCCGGGAGGCAAAGACTCCCGGGAGGCCGTTCGTGTTGCGGTTTCCTCTGGTACGTAGCAGAGCTCATCCCCATCGAGGTCAGCAGGGTAAAGGGGTCTAGAGCTGGTGGCTCTGCCTGCAGCCTGGCCTGGCAGAAGCTATTGCCGCTGATGGCATGTGTGGTGCCGCTGGGTCTCCGATCTCCCTAGGCACTTAGTCCTGTGAGTGTTTTGTTTGAACAGTAATCGAGTGCGAGCCCTAGCACGAGAGAGGAAGAAATCACTGGGACTGAGGCTGGGCTGGGGTGTGGGAGGACAAAGAGGGGACCTGGGACTCCGTCTTTTGGTAGCAGAACAAAGTAACGACAGATTTAATTGATGGCGAAATGATGTAGCTGCTGGAACCGAAGCACCAGGTTCCCTGTATGGGTCTTCCTGTCCCTTCTTTCCCAAAGCCGTGACTCCGGTGGGGATGCCAGAGGGTGTTTCAGCCAGCCGGATGCCGCCGCTGCTGCACAGTGCCTCAGCAGCTTCTCCGTGGTCAGACGCAGAGAGAGAGAGAGAAAAGGAGGCCCTTTGACATTGCCATTAGTAATGGAAATGTTTGTATAGAAGATGAGGAGGCACGGAAGAATGCTTGAAAGGAGAGAGAGGGCTTTTTAGAAATCCCCAGTCATCACAACATGACTAGTGAAATTACAGTCTTTAAATTATTTGTGTGCCATGTCTTCACTCAGAGAACATTTCTTTTTTTTAATCCTTGGCCTGAGGGGTGTTCAGTGAAATCATTGACTTGTCTTTAACCCTTCCCAGTTTTAATAGGCCCCGCTCCCATGCTTATGCTAGCACAACATTGCGGTTTTGCTGGTGTGGGTGCATGGCAGAGAACAAAAATTATCGCTGTGAGCAAGCGCTCATGACAATGTCTTACTGAGGCTGAAAGAGGGAGGAGGTAAAACAGTGTAATTCCTGGGACGGTCAGGAGCTTCATGCTGCTGGGTTTCACTTAAGTCCGGTTGCCTTTCTCCGTTTTCTTTTTACACTACTGAATTTCCCTTTAAAGGAGGGAGGTTCAGACTCAGAATTAACAACAAGAACATGAGCTCATGCAGGCTTCCTAATCTGAGCTGTCTAAGGAAATAGTGATAAATTATATAAACATGGGGACTACATGGAAGTTCATGGAGGATAATGTAAATCTTACACTACATTCAGAGAAATCTCTTCCTTTTCCATCTGTTTCCTCCAAAATATCCTCCCAGATGGCTTTACCATGTGGCAGTCTGGATTAAGTTAGAAATGTATCCTTTCTTCATCAGTGGGGACTGTAAGAGGTTACAGTCGAGAACTGCTGTGTGGTGGTGAGCGTGTTACCCCAGCCTGCCTTGGTAAAAGTGGCAAAAGCTCTTCGTCAGGTTTCACCCCTGAGTGCCGTGCCTTGAATTTTGGTGTATTCTCAAAGATTTCTATGAACGTTAGTTTACATCACTGTTACTCTTGTTACTGTTGCTAGTACCTATGCCTCGTGGGTTTGTGTCATTTTTAAAAATACAGAAACAGCAAGACCAGATAAAATTCTCATTTTATGAATAACAGCTCTGTTCCCATTACTGTTTCCCAGATTTTAAGCATCGTGCAGGGCTCCGCCATGCTCTAAATCTCTTTATGGGTATCTGCTGTCCAGTTTAGGGCCATACAGATGCCTATATAAACTTCTGCAATATCTTCAAACATCCCCAGAGCTCTGAAGATTTACCATCACGCAGCTGGTAAATGCAACAGTAAAATCCACTGGAAATCTACACACCCATATCATTAAGATGGTCACTGACACATACTCCCACACTTCCTTGGGGAAATGAGGAAAAGATAGCCAGCCTAACTGCGTGACATCGGTAAGTTTAGCACCTTCACATAAGTATGTGCCTAAACCTCAAAAGAAGACGCTCCTTTGAAATCCGCTCTGTCTCCAAAGAACGGACAGCCAGATCTTACAAGCGTGATGTAGTAATATTCTTACCGAGGTGTGCAAATAAGCAGTCCAAATAGAAATAGAAATTTCTCCATTTTCTCATTTTTAAGCTATTTGTAGCAGCTGTAGCCTCAGCCATATGGGGGAGTTACACTCTTAAGTAACGCAAAGGAAATAGATATTTTCGGGAAAACATCATGAAAGCTATCAAAGTTTTCTGGAAACGGGACATGTTTTATTTTTATCATTTCTGGAGAGAAGAAATACTGTGAGTGTAGAACAGCCCTTTGAAAATCTTATAATCTCTTTGGGAGGTCTATTAAAATCTCAATTCCTTCCAAATCCTTTGTATCTGAGTCTGAAAGACAGCATATCAGTCAGCAAGACAGTGTATCAGTCAGAAAAGTACACATAAAGTGTACATAGAAAAGTGTACACAAAAAAGTGTACAGAAAAAGTAAACAAAAAGTACACATAAAATTTTCTACCTAATGCTAAATGCATTAGATGCATTTAAAACACCATCCAAAAAAATCAACTCCCAACAAGAATAAAAGTGTTATTTTGTATAGGAAAGAAAATGCAGATTCGCTGTATTTTTTCCTGTTACTCATTTTAGTCTTGGTATCAATAAAGTTATGCATGTTAATTAGTCATAATAAATATACAGCTCACAACCCCAAGTAATACATGTTCCCCAGCTGCATCCATCACATGTGCCTACCCAATGTAGGACACAGTAAACACTAAAAGCGTCAGACAGGCTCTGCAGCCCAGGAGCTACATCTGTGATTCACACACTCATATGCAGCCCAAAAGCAGCAGACTTTGTGAGTAGAGCTGAGCCCAGGACCTGTGTGGCAGGTCCGACGTGCTGGGACACCCTGGCCTGCGGGCCCTCAGTGCACGTACTGCATCACCTCTCTGTGCCGTGCAATAAATCTGCCCTTCCACAAACTTCAGGCGTTCTGCATATGTGCTAGCCACCACATGTGCATTTATTTTTTTCCCTTCTGGGAAATCCCAGAGAGAAATGTGGTAGAAATACTCCAGAGATCCCCGTTAGCAGGTTGAAAAGAAGATTCCAGTGTCACGGGCAGGATGGCAAATCCTTTGCACCCATGCAGGTGCACATACACATCTGAGAGAGAGCGTGTGCCACAGTCCAAGAGCGTGTGCCTGTGTCCTGCTGAGCCGGGGGTATTACAGACTTACTCAACGGAGCCTTGGCTGTAGAAACACTGAAAAACCTCTGCCCTGGAGGTTGACCTGGTGCCCCCAGGTTTCATTGCTTTTCCCACTGTGTCCAGCAAGCTGTGTTGTGTGTCATGTACTTTTTCTGTATTTACTGATATGGAGAGTCAGAAAGTTGTCAGATCCCAGAGGGGCAAAATTTTACTTTTCCGTGGTATGTGGAATTTTATACTTCAGAGTAGGGTAGCTGCATGTATGTTAATACACACCACTCCAGAACATTCTCTGAAAGGCTGTTACCATTCTTTTATTATTGTTGTTTTTAAAGCAAATACTGAATGTTTTCCCAAAGACAGCAATAGGGGCCATCTTGTGTGTGCTGGAGGCCCTTGGTACCACGTGCACGTGTGCCAAGCAAGTGTATATCAGAGCTCCATCAGCCCAGACTCACTGCACCTCCCCATGTGGAGAGTGGCCCCAGTGGAGCTGCCCAAAGCTGTCCCAGTGGGACTGAGCCCCAGACCTGCTGTGGGGCCCTCCGGCTCAGTGCCCTGCCTCCCACCACCACCAGATGGGGGATGATTCTTGTTAGAACTGGTCAGAGGTTTTGCATAAATAGCTTCATGATGAAATAACCTGTTTTTATTGACCCTTTTCCCCATAGGTGTCCTTGGAATTTTTGTTTTTCCAGAGCTTCACAATATTATGATCACTTGGGGATTATGTGATTATGATCACTGATCATTTTAAAATCAAAATAGGGTTTGGTTTTGGTTTTTGAACACTTTTGCTTTGCAAAATCCTTCCAGATTTTGCTTTTGAGTATTCTGGAAACTTTTTTCTGATTTGAAAATGTCATTTTAACAAATGGATAAAAATGTCATGGGAAGTCTTACGAAAAATGGCTCCAATTTGAAAATTGTGTTTCATTGTTACCAGTTCTGCTGTTTATATTTCAAGAAGCCTGTAAGAATTGCTTGGTGTAAAATGAAAAAACCCAAAATTAGAATAATATCAAACTTGTGGACTACAGCCAGAATTATTAAGAAATTAGGTGGATGCCTGAACTGCAGCAATGGAACCTGGCATTGCTCTGGGAGAGGTTTGAATTTGATTTTAAGGAAATCAGGGAAGGCTCTTGCTTTCTTCATGGATTGCAGTAGATGGAGTCTCATGGAGGGTGCTGGGCTTTATGTCCTTATCTTCTTTCTCCTTCCAAGGCAAAATGGTGGCAACTGCGTGATGCGGTTTCCAAAGGAAGACGTACTCAGTCTTCTTTTATAATTGGTTTATTGTAACAGGGAGACTGAGTAGTTTATCTGATGACTGAAAAAAAAGAGCACAGTTTTTTGAAATAAAAAAAAAATCTGGGGAACAATATAGAAGTTGCAATTACCAGTTCTATGAACACATGAAGCACTAATCTGTGCTAAAGAATGAGGGCTAGAAGAGGAAGTCAGGTATTTCTGACAGCAAATATTTTCTTATTTATATGACATAAGTTCTGAATAGACTCTGAATAACATAATTTAATGAAGCTACACCTAAATACCCAAATCAGTGTAAGATTCAGGTTTCCAAGGTTTTAAGTATTTATGATTGTCATTTATTATATAGCTCTGATAAAGTAACATTTTTGAGATGGCTGCTTCCAGAAATTTGGCTGTAAATAAGTTAAACAAATAAGTTATTATGTGAAGGGAAGAAAATGAAAAAAAATGACCTTCAGGACAGGAGTATATTCAGATACTCAGTCACTTTTAAAGAGTCAAAAATCAGAAACACATACAGTGATCTGAAGATGTAGGTTTCTGCTCTATGAGGCTATGTTTTTTTTACACTTTTATAGTTTCTTTTATTGATAGTCATAGGTACACGCTGGCTTCTCAGTGTTGGGGTGGCAAAGACTTTGCCAGCAAGTACAGTTTCACACAATGAACACTGGAGCCACAGGGTCATTACCACAATTTTATAAAAATCACTTTTATAAAAATTGCTTTTGCCCACAGCTCATTGGAGTATTTTCTTCAACTGAACCCATCCTACCGGTAAAGAAAATATAGAAGGAGGTTACCCAGCATTTCCACCACTTCATGGAGAGCACAAAGGGAACAGAGAGATGGTTTTTACAAAGGTAGTTAAGCATTTAAATGTGCATCATTACCACTGCTTCACTACGTATTCAAATAACCTTTGTAATCCAGCTCTCAATCTTTTTGATTTACCGGGAGATATAGAGGTAGATCCGTTTCCCTGCAGGCAGAATTTGGGGTTTTAAAAGAGAAAATGACAAAACGCCCCGATCCCTACCTGCCCAGTCTCTCTTGCAGTCAGCAGGCACTTCAGCTTCACCAGGGGTGAGAGGCACTTGCCCAGCAGCTGCCCTGTCCTAAGGCGCTGCCTACCCCAGGCTCCTACCTCATGTTATTCGGGACTTAGAAACCCTGCATGGTCTCTGCTAGGATCCAGTATTTGCGGGGTGATGGTGCGAGCAGAATGAGCTTTGCAGGGGGAGCAGGGGTAGCCTGCTTCTCGTACAACCGTGGTGGCCACAGGAGTTGCTCTGGAAGTAGGTCACCTGAGCAGCAGCCCCATGTCTCATCCCAGCAGCGCTGCAGGGTGCCAAGGGAGAAGTGTTCTCCGTGCCACTCTCTGAACCTGGGACACAGTGCAGCTAATGATTTGAAGGTTGAAGAGCCACTGAGCAAACAACCAGGAGGAAGATGGTTTGGTTGAGTCCCAGCTTCACAGCAGCACCAGCCTCAGTGCTGCTGGGCAATGCCTGAGTTCAGAAAAGAAACAGGATTTTGAATGGTCCTTTCTGTTAAAGATTTCCTGCTGACTAGATTATGCATCCCCTTGCTTAGCGTACCAGTGGCCCACAAGGCAGGCTGAGGTGCCTGTCCTCATGTCTCCATACGCTGCCTAAGGAGCAGAGGTGTCCCGGTCAGCACTGTGCTGGGTGAGCATCTTGCTTCCTTTGAATCCATTAGCACTGAGCACTGCAGTGTGCACGTCCCATTTTAGGCAAGTCTCCCAGTGCCTTGAGTCACCCTCTGCTAAAACTGAGATGCTGATGCTCCCTTCCTGCGTAAGGGAGTTATGAGAGTGCATACATTCATGATTTGATGTGACTAAAAAGGAATCAGATTTAGCAAGGTATTTTTGCTTTGTCAGGGACTGTCTGGGGGATTCGGTGTCTTGCCTGCTGCAACGTCCCGCTTGGAGATGTCATGTCAGCTGAAGAGCAGGAGCGCTATGGCATATCGCAACACAGGAGCCTTCAGCTCTGAACAAGAGCAAAAAAAGGTTATTTTAACTGTTCGGATATGCAAGGTTTAATTCCCTTTAGACAAACCCTAGAGCAGGCAGCAGCTTTCTGAATGCAGCGCTGGTCACGCATTTGCCCATTCAATACAGACATCCTCTCAGGTTGCCGCTCTTTCCCTGTGTGCTGGGCAAGACCCGTCCCTAAAAGCACATGGCAACGTTCAGGGACTACAGCTGTTGAGATGCTCCACGCGTAGCACTCGGAGCAGGCGCAGCAGTTGGTGGTAGAAGGCTGGAGGCCGAAGGGGTAAGCTAAAACATTTCCCTAAGTCAGCAATGCCCCTCCTCGCGCTCTCCCCACCTCCTGGCTCTCCCCTCCCTGCCTGGGGAAGAAGCCCGAGACAGGCAGGCGGTGGCTGTGGACAGGGTGGCTTTGTGTTCGACCTCATGGCTGTGGCCACGGAAGCTGTTTAGGGAGGTACCCCATCCAGTTCAGAACTTGGCTCTGATTTGACGCGAGCTGAAATCTCACTAACGATAGCCAGAAGAGAAGGGGCTGTGACGTGTGCTTGGGAAACACCATTGAGGAATGTGGCTGGGCAGGGAACAGTGTTTAAAAAAATGCCAGTCAAGAGTAAACAGTGCTACTTTTGCGTAGACATGCTGTGCATTTTGGTCAAGATTTCCAAGAGTAACAAGAGTCTGTGCTAACACTTGGGTATCTTACTTCACAGACATACAGGATTCTAGGCAGTACTTGGCTACCCCCTGAAAATTTGGATTATTTTAAGATGTTTCCAGAATGACATCCAGAAAGTTGAAACTACCAGAATGATCAGCCTCTGGACTTATAGCAACAAAAATAATCAAAATCCTAATTAGCAGAGATGAGGTGTGTCAGAAGGCTGCGCAGGAAGAAAGCGCTCTTTGCTGAGAGCTTGGTTCCTGAGCATTTCATAAAGGCTCTGCATCTGTCACAGTCAGCATCATTGTTGCTCCTCCACACCTGGCTGAAATCATTGAAAGATGCCCTATTTCCTGACATAAATATTATTAGTAGATACTCCAGAGCTGTAACCCAGCTCATCTGCTGCACTGAAAAACATGGGACATGAACCTTCTATGTAGCCATTTCTAGAAGTTGCTACACCTTTGCCRTGCCAGTTCAGGGCCATATAAATTCGGTTGCAAATTCTATGTTAAAAATGAGGTATGCTGCAATGGATGTGGAATAAGGTAAACACAATGAAAATCAAAGTTAAGACCAATGAAAATACATTTTTTATCTGTTAAATAATTTGCTAGGATTGTCAGATATAGTATTTGCGTACCAGCACTATTAAAAAAGATTAGGCTAGGGAAAAGAGCAGTATGCTCAGCCCTTATTAACTGATACACATCTTGAAACATGTTCTGGAAGGAAGCAGTAAGAAGCCAATACCGTATTTTTATTCTGGGGTTTCCATGACATCTGGTGAATTTAACAAGGTCCTCTTGTTGCCCAAAATAACAGTCTTGGAATAGAAGAAGAAGCATTTCACAGCTACTCTGTCAGTCACTATGGGGCATTTGTGGAATTCAGTGAATTTAGTTCCTTGAAATCAGTGCTGCCATGCTACCCTGGGGTGACATCTGGCCTCTCTGGGCGGCCCGTCAGCTTGTGACACCTGTGCCAAACATTAAGGCTGGGATGGATAGGCTGGACCTACGAGCGTGCCTCCTCCCTTGCAGCTCAGAGAGGACAACATGGGCAAAGGATTCATAGAAGTGAGCATGAAGTAGATAGACACTCTAAAACCATTTTCCCCGGTGCAGCTTCCATCCCGTATCGCTTCCGTTGGTGCTCTCACTGTGCTGTCCCTTAGTGCTGTGGTGGTGTGAAGCAACCCAGCTGGCAAGCGCTGGCTGTGACAGACAGGCTGTTGTTTGGGGGGCCGTTCAGAGCTCATCATCATCGATTGCTTGTTGGATATTGTAGGCAGGGTGCTGCTGTGTTTATAGGCAGAGTAAAAAGTTTGGGAGTATCACAACCTCTTAGTAGACCATGCAGTGAGAATTATGCTCCTACGTACTTCACATTGAAGGCTACAGAAGTATGTAGGTGGTTTTCAGATATCAGCACAATGCCAAGCAGTACGTGAAGGACCTAAACCTTTGGGCAGTCCAGTGTTTGTAAGCGTCTTGAGTTCATCCTTTTAGGACCTAAATAAATAAATGTGCTTTTCTCACACCGAGGAAGGAGAAAAGCCATTCAGAATGACTGCCTGACTGTTGGGCATTGTAGTACTCRCATCACCATAGCAAACTATCCCATGGATCCTGTTTCATTGGGATCCCAGTGCCACAAATGTTAAATACTTTATGAAGTCTGCTCCAGCAGATGGTGAGCATCACCATGATGAAGTTCTGCTGCTGATCCATTGCAAGGCATTTCTGGAAATGCCAGAATATTTTCAGAAAATGTTGGCCGAAATCTCTCCTTTAGAAATGACTGTTGCTTATATTAAAAAGGGATATAATGCCGCCAGTGTACTTCTTGCTTTGCCTCTGCTCTGTCAATGTAGTCACATTGTTCAGGGCCGATCTTTGATCTCAGGTTTGGAGAGTTATTTGCCACACAACAGCCATGGGAAAAGAGGAGAGAAATAAAAAAAATGTATCACCCACATTCTGCCCGAATTCAGATCTCGGATTTCCCACATCCTGGTATTTAATTTCTCACAGAGTTACCAATGGTTGATCTCACGGCAGGATTAGTGGGAAGAAAAATGAGAGCTCCATTGAAACCAGACTTGAGTCTGGAAGGAAGGGACATGTGAGCTTTAGGACCTGGGAGATATCAGATTCAGGGCAGTGAATGGCTTCCATGCCCTCCCCTTCCCTGATTCTCATGCTTATTTTGAGGCAAAATCTGGAAACTGAAATCAGAACAGCAAAGAGACACTTACAGTATGTTAGGAGGCTCGCCCATCGCTTTAATAGTCTCCTGAGAACTGTGTTATGTAGTGAGGCATTAACCGTAATCTACATTAGGTTTTTTTTTATGTTTAGGAAGAGGAGAATAGATTAACATTGAGGTATAAATTGCAGTCCTAAAAGAAAACATCTTGAACGCACATTTCCACCAGGTTACCTTTTCTGATTTGATCATAGAATATAGATATTGGAAAAGAAACTCCCATAAAGGTTCTATAATCAAAAGGAAATAATCACTATCTATTAAGTTGGACAGCCCCACTCCCTTTGAATCAGACTATCTTGCTTAGAGAAAGAAAAAGCTTCACCCTGTGGTAGCACAGATCGTGGCACAGATGGAGCTTGAAAAGTTGGGTTGCTGCTCCATGCTGAAGAGGACCATACTTTATCGCCCTTTCCACCAGATTGTATGGAGATATTCAAGAAGTTGAAAAAATCTTTAAATGCATCACTCTAAATCCTTTAGGAGTTGAACATATTAAGATGACAAGAAGAGTATGTCATTAAACCATAACTACTCTTTTTGGATTACCTGGTATTTGTAGATTTATTGGCAAGATGGCTTAAATTAGGGATATATTTTTAGCCTGCAGCATTACATAATAAAATAGCAGCAGAATTCTTTGCAGTAAAAAGAAGGAGGGGATGGGAGGGGGAGTTTATTAAAACCAACACAAACTTCTCTGATTTTGCACTTTCGCCTGCACAAAGAGGTGCTCCATGGTTACACAATCAGTAAAGTTTGCAGGAAAAGCATTTCCATTACCCCGTTTTGCTCAGGAGTCGTCGCCTTGCCTTTCTCTGCAGACCTGCTGTTTAGTCTGAAACTGAAAATTAAACCCAGAACTTGAGCTCTCAAAGTTAAATACTCTGCTTTACTGCCAGCACACAGCCTCACCAGTGTCTGTGTGGTAAGGTCTATGATTAAACTCTTCAGACGTTTTAAAAAGCATGTTACAAGTCTGTTAAGCTTTGGTGTTTTTGTTTTGTTTGGGGTTTTTTTTAAGAAAAAAATCGTTTAGCTGAATGATACCACAAAGTCACACATGAACTCTGCTGAAGCAGATCGGAGAACCCATCTCGCTATCTTTCAGAAATATGTTTCTCATTTCGGGGGGGCGGGTTCTGAGCACAACCTGGGGAAGGTAGAGCCCTGTATGTTAAACTCTCTCCTTCAGAAACAAAAAAAGGAAGGAAGAGAAAAGCCGGGGGAGGCTGAGGAAGAGCGATGGCAGGGGCAGAGCCCCCGGCGCCCCTGCCCGCCCCGAGGCCTGCGCTGGCGGGCAGCAGCATGGCGCGGGGCTGCGCGCGCGGCCTGAGCCGCTCGGCCTCGGGGCTGGCGCTCGTAAAAATGTCACTGGTGCACTTCCACTGTGAAAGGCTCTTTTATCTTCCCTTCCCGCAGCCCCTTTCCAGTGGGTACGCGGGGCCGGGCCCGGCGGCTGCCGCTCGGCCTTCCCGCATGGCTGGGCCCTAATGAGGTGTGTGCGGCTCTTGGCTGCAGGTTTTCAATCTCTTTCTTATTACTTCAAAGCTGCTGCTCCGAGGTTCAGACAAGTTTGATCACTTGGCAAAATCTCTCAGCTGGGATTCAAAAGGGAGGACGCTTTATTTTATTATTTATCATTACAGATAGATAGCTGTTCCCAAACCGCAGTTGCCAGTGGCTCCATGGTCCGAGCCGTAATGCTTTTTTAAGTGATAAAGGATTGGAGGTGAATAACTTCTGGCAGTTGCTTCCTGTCTGTAACAAGCAGTCATTTGGGGGGGGGGGGGGGGGGGGGGGGGGGGGGGGGGGGGGGGGGGGGAAGGGAGGGGGGAAGGAGAATAGAAATCTAACAGGCCTTACTTTATTCTCCTTTTCATGTTCTAAAATAGGGCGGGGGGCAAAAGGTAAACGATGTGGGTTTGACCTCCATTTCAAAGCCTGTCCTAGTGTTCCTTTCCCTGCTCCATTCTGGGAGACTTTCACCGGAGTCCTGCCTCTGTGGCTCAACATAAAATATGCACAGAAGTCGGTGCTGTTTCAAGTACCGCAGGGGCTCAGGAGGAAGGCAGACTCCCTCAGGTTTACCTGTGTGGGCTCCAGTATCCTTTTGGGCTTTGCCGTCTCCGCTGCCACAAGAAAGCAGAGCTAATGCAGTGACCCACAGCGTTTCAGTGAACTGTACAAGCCTAAGGATTTTTAAAGATTGGTGTCCACCTTTTTTTGCTCTTTCGTCTAATTATGGACATACATATTAGTGATTAGAGTCTATTGTTAGAGCCTCTGCTTGCGTTACACTCCAGTGTGGATTTTGGCTCTGGAGCGTGGTGTGCTGTGTGAATACAGAGCATGTTACCACTCCTCCAGTTTACAGCCTCCACAAGAGGTTTGTAAGAGCAGCTTCTCAAGTTGGGGTTAGTCCAGCTCGGTTGTATATGTTTTTAACAGCACCACTGCCTTCTTTTCCTTAATATTTTATTTCCTTCCCACCAGAACTGTTTACATCTTGTAGGATTGAAGCTCTCCAAGACAAAATATGTCTCTGTCAGTGTTAGCACAGTTCCCGCGATTGCTTCAAGCACCATTTTCACTTTAGGTTTGGGCTTTGCAGACTTTAAATGGTGCTTCCTGCAAAATTCTTCTGACCGGTACTGAGGTTTTGCTGGAGATTTTCACCCTCCTTTTAATCACATGGGGAACAGATTTTTTCAAAGTGTTTTGACCTGCTTAGGTCAAAAAGGCACTTGCTATACTCAGATGCCAAAACGCGTTTAAGAARTCTGGCCTGACGTAATTTAGACAGCTGAGTCTCAATTTCAAAAGGCTTCAGTGGCGTAGGCTTCAGCGCTGAGCGACCTCCTGCCTTGCAGAAACCTCATTGCTGTGTTAACTTCAGGGCTGCTCTAAAATCCGTGGCAAAGTTGGGCACCTGGAGCTGAGGTTTGTTTAAGCCTATCTGTAGGAGATGTTGAGAGGTGGAGCCTAAGGCAGGTATTTTTTAGGGTATCTAAACCTCGGCCAGCCTAATTCCTGTCTCTGGAAGTTCTCAGTGTGAGCCCTCCTGGATTTAAAAATCCTGTGTCAGATAAGCGCTTTCTTTCAAAGTAACCAGAGAGACTCATTATCACTCCATTATATCAAACAGTTCTCCTAGTGGGAGATAAGCTAGGAGATAGAGAAATGTTTCTGAATCCCCCTTAATCTAACAGGAAGAAGAGACTTGAATCTATGTTTAAAGAAGGCTGTTCTAACTTAAAGAGGAATGTCCTGTCCTGTCCTGAGGGGATCCTCCTGAGCACTATCCTGGTCCCTTCCAGTTATCTGAACCTGTTACTCAAGGACCAAAACTTTGCCAAGCCTTGCGAGACGCTTCCTGCAGCAGAGGAAGGGGATCTGTAGGAGTGGTTCATGGGTGTGCAAGGATGGTGGCTCTCTCCGACCCCTACTGCTGTTGTTGGCCTGTCCCATGCTCACCAGCAGCTGAGTCCCAGCGCAGCCCCAGCAACTTCACTCGGGCTGCCCCAGCTAGTTCACTTCCTCCAACAGCTGGGGATGTGGATTATCCAGTACTCCCCATGAGCAGCCTTTCTCCTAGTCAAGCAGTGTTGTTCCAGCAGTGAAAGGAGAGGACACCCTTAATTAGCTTACTAACTATGCAGCTCAAAAGCCACAGGCTGGTCACCTTTAGGACAGCATCAGTGTTTTGCTTTATTTTCTCTGCTCCCTTTCCATCCCTCACAGAATATTTGATTCTTTATATAAAAGTGGAGTGCCTCAACAGAAGAAAGATGCATCCTCCGTACACAACAGTTTGGTGCGTAGGCTTCTTCGTAGAAGGTAGAAAAGCCAGCTTGAAGTATCTGGTTCAAATCAGAGAGCATGGGGATTTCAAAACAAGTCTGCATGTGAGTTTCCAAACCAGTGCTATTGCATACATGCACACTCAAAGATAAGTCTTATTCCTGCTGTCTGTTGTGCATTGGCTTCCTGAGCGTGGAAACTTTGAGAACATCTCCAAGTCAAAATGATCTTTAAGACACTTGCCAGCCCTTAGACTGCTCCCAAGAGCATTAAGCAGCTCTGCACATGCCCACCAGCATGCACTTGGGTATTGGGAGAGTTAAGTGGCAGCTCAGCAAGCCTGCTTGCTGGCATCCAAATATCGGACTCACACTATGGCCAAGTCTGTAGTCTTTTGAAGGCCAAGATCTTTAGGTGACAAGGTGGACCATCAGAAGCTAAGTCCATAGGGACTTAGACATTTAAAGCAAGAATGTTGGTTTCCAGTCCTTAAATCTCAAGCCAAAACTGCCCCATCAGCTGCCACCTCTATTTGTCTGTTTATCTTTAATGTCATTTAAGTACCTAGAGTTTTGCTTCCTTGGGAGACCTGCCTGCTCACTACCCCCASGGCTGTCCCGTGCCTTAGTCAATGACAGCAGAAACAGCGCTGGGAGAGGACAGGGGGTCTCTGTAGGCAGAGGTTTTAACTGTGCTTTTAACCACCAGGCTAGAGAAGTTGTGTTCCTTCTTGCATGCTGGGAGTGACAGTGCACAGAAATTGCTTGCTTGTGGGCTGATTGACTTACTTATATGTATTCGGATACAGAGTTTCTGTATTGAAATAATTTCCTTAGGTGCCCTTCTTAAAAACATGCTTTAATCCAGCAGTAAGAAGAGTTGGGTGGCCTTTCTGTATATGGTCATGGTGATCTCTTCTGCCCTAGTAAATCCTTTTATTGTGATGTGTGAAGTAAATACCTGCAACAATTTTAGCTCTGAATCCAGCTTCTGGATTTATCTTTGCCTTACTGCTGAATGACAGCTGTCACTGAGCTCTCCAGTGTGCTTTGCAGCGGGTGAAGTAGTTCGAAGCAGCAGATCCCGCCTTAAACTTCAAGCAGAGCAAACCTACTCTGAGTGTCTGTTAGTGCTGAAGAATTTCTAAAGCAGTTTTGTGCGTTGGCTGCGGAGCAGTTGGGATGGCACTGTGTCTCAGCTGGGCACAGCCTGGGCCCCTGCATCTGCAATAGGAGCCACTGGCTTCAGGGACTCCTCTGAAAATATTAACTTGCATACCAGGGGATTTCAGACAAGTTAACAGCAGACAATGGTCCACAGTTTGCAACTTGCTCTTGTCAGCAGTTCTTTTTGACATATCTATTCAAGCATACCCTCTTGGGCTTAGAAAGCAGCCAGCAAAATCTGTGCCAATAGCTAATACTTTGTTATAAAATAAAAGCTCTGACAAATTCAGAGGCTCCATATGTAGCATTACTGTGATCCTGCAGTTCATCTCACAAAATTGGTTCTAGCTTTTTAAATCTGTGGTTCAGAAATTCATGAGCAGAAGGTGAAAAAACTGAATTGCCAGCTGAATTGCCATTGAGTTTCTTGAGGCAAAGACAATTAACCTTGAAGTAGCCATAAAGGAGCTTTGCCCCAGGGTGTTAGAACAGAACAAACATTTTTACAAAAATGCCAAACAGTTGCCCTTCTGCAGGTGGGGGGGAATGCTCCTCTCAAACACCAACAATTGTCTTATCATCAGGTTTTGTTGTGACCACTTTGTGGGGAGTGCAGAGGACATACAAAGGCCAATCAGCTTGTCTGTTCTTGAGGACACCAGGATGCTGCTGGCTGCTTGTACTGCCAGAAAACTAGTCTACACCAACCAAATGTGGATCACCAAATGGAGGTCTTGGGTGGCAGGTAGAGCTACATTTCACCTGCGCAAGATGTCATGGGAAAGAAGTCTCTTGGGAACACGGGGTGACTCTGACCTGAAAAGACGCTGTAGTTTAAATACAGTCATTCGTTGCACAGCTCCGTTCTGGATGGTGCCACCGCTGAGCTTTAGGAATGAGGTGCATGTGCTAGTGGTTATCACTTCACATATTCCTGCAGTATACGCCAGTTTGTTTTTCCACAGTGGAGAACCTTCAGAAGCAGAGATGCAGCATCATAGCTCTGGAGAGGGTTAGTGGGTCCATGCATCTTGACACTGCTGTTATGTGCCCTTTTAGGCGTCCCAGGGGATCACAGACATCCACACAGAGCAGGTGGGCATGACACAGGAGACCAGCACCCTTCTGGCCTGGCTGCTGGATACCTGATGAGATATTCAGGGCATCTAAAAACAGCTCGGGGCTCCTACCTTCAGGCAACCAGGTCCCACCAAGGATGTCATATTTTGAAATCGTGTGTTGGGCAAGCTCAAATAGGCATACTGGCTGCAGATAGCACTTCTAACTGAAGCCTGCTGTCCTGCCTCCTGGTCCTTTTTGTTACCTTCACCACTGTTAAATTAGGGCTAACAACAGCAGTGCCAGCCCCTCGCAGAGTAGCCCTTCTCGGGGCAGATACCTGCTGTGAGCCATTGGGAAACATCTGTCCTTTCTCTCCTGCTGGGACCCAATACCAGTGAGAGGTGAGGGGGCTGCACTGGTGAGTTCCAGTCCAGTGTACACATCTGCCAGCCGCTTGCCAGTGATACCTCTCAAGAAAAGACCTGTTAAACATTTGTGCACATAGGAGATTTGGAGAAAGCCTTCTTGCTGCTCTTTTTTGGAAGAGACAGCAGCTCCACGTCACTCCCGGCTTGGTGGGGCAGTTATAGCAATTAAGAGTGGAAACAGCTCAGGGTGCTGGCTTGCATTTTGTCTTATAATATCACGCTGTGACCTGTAGCAACTCAGGATAAACAAACCCATGCATAGGACAACCAAGGACAGGACGTGACACGTAAAACTGCCTCTGCGACACATCTCTGTGTCAGTCAGCCCCTGAGGATACATGCATGCGGGGCACACGGATGTGCGGGGAGCCACCTGGGACATTGTCTTAGCAGAAGGGAGTAAAGCCTGAGTATTTGCCCTGCCCTTCAGGTGTGTGTCCTGTTCACCCTGAGGTCTGCGTGGCTGTGGCTTCCCTGTTAGCCGGATCTGACCTGGTTAGTTTGAAGCTTTCTCAGGTTTCTGTTTGCAGTCTGCTAGCCCAGCCTGTTGCGAGCTTGCTGCAGCAGAAAACAAATAACCAGGGGAGTAGCTGTTCAAGGCAAAACTGGGTCGACAAACATTTACGCTCAATTAACACATGTCACCATTCTACCTCCACAGCTACAGTGAATGCACCTAAAAAGTGAGAACAACCTGAATTAAGGCTGCCATGTAACCCAAAACCTTTGCTTCTTGGCTGAGTGCTTCCTGTGGTGGTGTTGCTGAATTTATGCTCTGCATGGCTATCACACTGTGACTGAGTGACTTGGATTTCTAATGTCTGCTCTAATGACCATACTTTCCTTCTTGATTTTTGCCCTTCTCTTCAACTTGATTGGAAGCACATCTGGACTTAMAAAGTATTTCACTCCAGCCCCAGTTCGACTTCTGACTCAGGGACTGATCCTATGATACATGGCTATGCCATTGACCTTGGTGGGTCTGTGAGGACTTGTAAGTGCCTGGAGGGTGCTAACTGATGGTGAAGCATCCTTTCCCTGAGGTGCCCAGCACCCTGACGTGCCACACAGTGCACTTCAGTGAATCTCTGGCTGAACCGACTCAGTGCAGAGCTGGTCTGCACCTTCTAGGGGGTGTACAGTTTTCAAAACGCCTGCCCCCCTCCACCTTTTGGGGAGAAGTGTGTGCGCGTGTGGGTGCTGTAGAGGCAAAGGGTGGGTTGAGGACCACAGCTGCACAACCTTCTGATATTTGCAACCAGTTTTTCACCAGTGCAAAAAATCCCTCTCTATTCCTGTCTTATATATCTGCATTTTCTCTTTCAGAAGCTCTACTCGTTTCTTCCTTTGGGTCCCTCCATGCATATATGTCTGATTTGTATTATCCCTTTGTTTGAATTGTAAGCACTTCAGAGCAGCAATCATGTCTCCATCTGTGTCTTGACAAGGGACTTACATGATAGGTTGACTTAAAACCACCCGTCTGTAACTGAGCTGTCTTAGGCTTTTGCAAGGGATGAACTTAATGAAGGAAGGTTTTCTTTTTGCTGCACAACAATCTGATCCCTTTGCCAGCTTTTCCTTATGAAAAAAAGTCTTTCCCAAGATAGATGTGAATGTGAAGTCTGCCAGCCTCAAATATTTTTTAATAAGTAAGTAGTTTATTATTTAAATATTTGGGGGGGGTTAGCTTGATTTTTGGTTTCTCATCCTTCCAGGTACTACAGGTACGCACATTTGCATGCATATATGCAGCTGAGAGAGCTCATCCTTCATTACATGAACATACATATATAGAT
Source organism: Oceanodroma leucorhoa (assembly GCA_030449065.1). NCBI lineage: Eukaryota > Metazoa > Chordata > Aves > Procellariiformes > Oceanodroma > Oceanodroma leucorhoa. Next base: position 4,437,101 of record JASVER010000078.1, read on the forward strand.
GAAGGAAGAGCTTCTCACTCATTTTCTTGGTCGCTGCAGCAGGGGCTACAAGGAAAAAAAAAAATATTGTGAAATTCACAGTAAAAATCACTAGAGTGGGCAACTCTTAACTAAAAATAGCTCTCTGTGGCTACCCTGGCTGGTCTCTGATGTATGTCCTTCACATACTTTGCCTCTCCCCCATCCTCCTTATTCTGTGATCGGAAGTCCACCTTCATGGAAAATGAGTCCATCAGGTTTCAGTAGTCTCCTGACAAGCCAAGTGTAAAATAAAGTGAGCTGCCGCTCCGCGCCCACGCGTGCATGGCCGTCTTCTGGGAAATGGTGATGAGAGGCTCAGGGCTGACCGCGGTGCTGTAAGGAATTAAGCACATGATCATCAAATACCAAAGCATGTCTACCTGTATTATGCTAAGAGCACAGAACCCACAGTCGTGATTTTTAACTGAAATACTTGGCTTGGAGGCAAAGTCGGTGTTTGCCTTGATCATCCCAAGTTCTGAATTACCAAGGTTCAAACCAACATATTTCGCACTGTCTCTCCACGTGCAGCCCAAATTAGCCCTTTGTTAGGTGCCTGTAGATATCATTTTTCTTCTTGACTGAAATGTTGTGACCATCGCAGTCCTGTTCTGCGGGGAAGGTAAGCAGGGAAAATCCATTACCCACTAATGGGGTTCGATGGAGTGTGAGTGCAGGTCCCCCAGTGCCGCCAGGGATGGGGTAAAACTCGCTTAATCGTTTTGTGAGTCGGGGATCATTTTCATAGCAGCACTGTGAATGTAACCCTGCTACAAGTGGACCTGAGTTGTTGTGAGGAAGAAATTGTTCATCTGCATGATAGATTGGTGTCTTCTGGAATTTAAATACTAATTGAAAAGTCAAGGTCAAAGGGCAGCTGACACTTGACTTTGCTCTCTTTCCTCCATCCACGGCTTTGATCATGCTACATCTTTCTTTGTGCCTGGTGCTCAAGAGAGTACCCCAGGGTCATGGCCTGTTTCCTAGTCAAGAGGTAAAAACCTACTGGCTTAAATATCTGAGGCCCGAGCTTTAGCAGGGGGTGGGGGTATGAAGGGAGAGGGGGGAGCGTTTGCTTCATGCTTTTCACATTTCCCACATAACCCAAAGCAGACTAAACAAAACCAGTGTGAAATCTCATGGCTTGATGCTGCTATGGTTATATTTTTTAAGCTGTCATCCATTCATTTATACTTATGTTTATTCCCTGGATTTACAGCTTTTTTTTTCAGCCTTTTCTTGCAGGGAGGTGGGGGGGAAGGTTGAAACCTTTTGAAAGGGGATTGCAGTGAGCAGTGGCCTATGATTAAAGCCCAGTGTTTTTCCTTGATGCCGCTCCTCCGCAGCAGTGTCACACATGGTAGCATTTAGGAGCCCTTCACAGCTGAGGTGTTTCAAACACTAATGAATGGAAGTTTGGTCATATAATGCAGGCAAGCTTTAAGGCATGCTTTGCTGAATGGTGTACTGTAGTGGCCTGGGAAAGGAAGAGAGTTATAAATTGTGTCAGTTAGCCACCCAGACAAAATGAAGCCATGTGGAAAATCAAATCTATTAAAGTATGAAGACTGTTATAAGCTGTTTTAAGCTGGTCATTCTTAAAAGGTCTCAGTTGACTGAGGGGGTAAATTCCTGTTCTTCCTAGATCTTTTTCACGTGCTGTCTCAGGCGATGATGTGCAGCATTTGATAAAAAACAACTTTTCACTGACAGCCCCTTTTATCAGAAATGTTTATTGTCCCCAGTTTACTGCCCATGTCCTGAAAGGTACTGCACATTTGTTCAATAAGCAGTGTAAGAGCATCGCATTCGGGCAGGCTTGCTGAAGTCAAACGTGAAGGCAGCGGTGGGCCGGAGGAGGACAGCCGATGAGGAGGAGAAGGCTTCCCAGAGCACCCACTTAACATTGGATACCTGCTCAAAGTGCTTTCCGTTTTCTAGCGGCCCATGTCTGCTGGCCATAAGAGGGCCATGACAGAGCACGGCACAAATTACTTTTTCGTGGCACCCCCTGGGAAGGAGGAAAGCCTGGCAAACCAAAGCGGGGTGACGGGAGAGCGGGAGACCTTCCCCTCCTCTCCAAAGTGGCTTCTTGAGATGTCACAGCAGCTGTAAAGGGCATTTTGTTAGCTCAGGAGGTAATTGTCAGCTGCATGAGAGAAGAGTGAGGTGGCAGCCTAAGATGCACAGTCGCCACAGTACTTATTTTTTTCTGTTTGTGTATTCTAGGAAGAGACTGAAGAAACGTCCTCACAAGAGTCTGCAGAGGAAGACTAGGAGGCCGCACCATGCAATTTCTACCTCATCAGCAGTTGGGTCTTTTGAAGGGAGAAGACACTGCCTTGACCACTTATTTTCTATTGCCATGGTCTTTCCACTTTTGCCTGGGGGGGAAAAAAATCGCATAACCTTAAAAAGGATTTGACTAATCATCTTCTTTGTAATCCCTTCACAGTCCCAGGTTTAGTGAAAAACTGCTGTAACACAAAGGGGACACAGATTAACGATGCAACTTTTAATTACTGTTTTCTTTTTTCTTAACCTACTAATAGTTTGTTTGAGCTGCTAAGTAAGGGTGAATGGGTCAAGAAGAGCTCAGAATCAGGTTTATGTCATTCACTGCACTGCATATAAACAAGAAACTTGTAACATAGTCATTATAATGGGCATTGAAATAGGAAAGGCTGGGTGTGTAACACTAATGCCTTGCAACACTTCCAGCAACCCACTCCCTGCTTAGTGAACTCCCTGTTTTAGAACACCAAAGATAAGGGATAGATACTACTCTTTTTTTTTGTAACCTTCTTGTAGACTTGTACTTGATTTTTTTTTTTTTTTAAGACTTACTGTTATTTCAGGAAAAAAATTGAAAGCTGATATTTCACTTCATTCAGCTGGTAATCAGAAGAAAGAAATCAACATGAAAAAGGTACTTTTATTTTGCAAAAGGGAAGAAAGACAAAGATACGTTGTATAGTTATAGATACAAACATATCAGCAGAAGTAGTAGTAAACAAAATGAACAGCCCTCATCTTCTGGACAACAGGAAGCCAAACGGAGTCGGCTTTCTGTAAAGCCAGGCATTTTCTATGGAAACAAAAATGACTGACATCAAACACTCTTATGCCATTAATGACTAAGCCTGTATCGAGAAAAGTGTTTTAAAACATACAGAAAGGTACCTCAAAATGAATCATGAATATATCTGAACAAAAATAATCCATATGTTTTGCTTAGTTTCAACTAATTCCACTCGTCCCGTACCAGTATTTCAAAAGAATTGAATGTCTCCGCATTACTCATCAGTCATGATGTAAGAACCAACGCCACGTACCTCAGCTAAGCTCGTGCATTACTTTAAGCAACGTATTTTGACATAGGATGGTTCACTGAGCACCTCTGTGCCAGTGGCATTTCTCCATCTTTTCATTCAAAGCAGCACTTTTAGCACCAGATGCAATATTACCCCACTATTCAATACTACCTCTGATTTTTACAATTAACTCAACAGACTGATAAATACATGCTGCTATACACATTAAATGCAGGAAATTTTTACTGGGTAGATAAGCATGAGTATCTGCATTTTCCCCTTATTCCTACTCAACACTTAATTGCAGTTAAGGAAGCAATATCTTTATTGTGTTTCGGCATGACTATGTATATTTCTTTCTCTTGGTTTGGTTTTTTTTTTTTTTTAATGTACTTACCCTATTCTCTGCTAGACTTCTGTGTAATGTACTGTTAACTTGAATATATTTTTGTACTGAATTGCTGATAGGTTTGTGAGGATAATTTTCTTCAATGACACTACATGACATAGAAAAAATTTAGCTGTAATATTTGAATATTACTGTCCAAGTTTGTACCTCAAATGAGTTGTTTAAAGAAATGGACTAATTGATTGACAAAGACCTACCTCCAGACTTTAAATGGAATGAACTTGTTACTTTCAGCATTAGTTTTGAGATGTTTGAAACAGTTAGGACTGCAACTAATCCCTAATTCAAAACTATTTTTGTAAAATAACTTGTGGAAAATGAACACATTTTAAATTACTTTCGTACTAAAAAAAAAACGAACAAAAAAAAAACCTTCAAAGAAACTTGAAGCTTTGTAGGTGGGAAGCAACAAGCTCAGCTTTTGCATAATGCAATCACAAATATGTGTTTAAAAAAATAATTAGTAGATTGTAAGAAAATACTTGACAAGTATTTTCATGTATTTTACACAAATGTGATTTTGTAATATGTTTCAGCCAGATTTATTTTAAATGCTTCTTATGTAGAGGTTTTTTATTCTCCTCTCTCTCACTTTTGTTGTGCTTTCTCTCTCTCCCCCCTCCTATTTCGTTTTCTCTGTCTCTGTTTTATTTCCCTTCTTCTTCTTTCCTAGTCAGTACTTTGTACCATTGTATTAATAACTGGGCCAGGGGTAGTTTCTCAGGAAGGCGTCTGTTGGTATGGCTTTAGTACCGAGCCAAATGCAGTTAAAGATAACTACTTACTGGCTTCTTCCAAGAGGCAGTGTCAAGACATGCGGACCTCCTCGAAAGCCCGCAGAGGGTTCAGTGACGGAAATCGCTGAGAAAGAGCTGATCGGAGTATCACAACCAGACACGTTAATATTAAGTGAAAGAGAAATAATCCTAGCTATACAGTAGCTCTAACAGGCCAAATCCAGTGTCACTTGAAGGCAGTAGAAGGAATTCTGCTGACTTCAAAGGGCATCAAATCAAGCCTTAGCAAGTCCCTTTTGGGGTTTGGGGKTTTTTTTGCGTTTTTTGAAACCACAGTATTCAGTGCATGACACAGAAATAATCGCTGGGTGTGTGTCACACTTCAACCTCCGAGAGACTTACCACTCTGATGAACTGAATCTTGTATTTTCTATATATTGTAGTACAATCAAAACACATTACTACCTCTTAGGGCCTACTATACCTCATTTTTTCAGACTGAAAAATTGCATGTGGCCATTGAATCAGTGAGAACATCATAAAATTTTTTATATATATAGTTTATTTTTATGGGAGATAAATTTTATACGACTGTTCTTTGCTGTCATTGGTCACTGCTAACTAAGACTGGACATTTAACTCTTCTACCATTTCTGCAAGAGAGGTGTGTTTGCAGGAAAAAAAACGCTTCAAGATGTTTAACTACAGTTTACTTTTTCTTTTGAGTGTCTTCTAACTTTTTGCTTTGTTCTTCGTGTAGAGTTGCTGTCTATGATTGTACTTCGAATCGCTTGCTTGTTGAAAATGTTCCTTTAATGGATTATCACAGTCTGTTCAGCACAATAAACATAATAGCCTCTGTGATCCCCATGTTGTTTGATTCCTAGACTTTTGTCACAGTTCCATAAAATGGGTAATAAAGTTTGGTCACAGTGACCAAATTTGTAAAAGCTTTGCATGCAAGTAGTCTTTTTTTGTCCCAGGACCATAGGCATGTGCCTGAGAAGAAGTGCATTTGCTGATAGGGGCCCCAGGGGTGGGCACCCCGCAGAGGGGCACATCTTAGGAGGCTGCCCTAAAGGTGAGGCACCCGTTCCTGGTGTGGGATTCGCCGTGCCGAGCTAAGGGCTAGGCCGTGTGCTGGGGAGCAGTGATCCTACCTGCCAGGCAGGAAATACTGTAGCACAGGCAAGGCTGAAATGGGTTTTGTTGCCTGGCTTCTAACCTGCCTCTTGGGGGCCCACCAAGATGATGAGGCTTCTCCTCTTTTTAGGCAGGATTGCAGTTCACATTCAAGTTCATGGAGTTTATATTATGTGGCCATTAGGTTAAAAAGAGCCGGTACTCAGAGCAGCAGAGACAGGGATGTGGCTGGGTACGGTCTGGGGCAAAACTTGAGGAACTCAGGGAACTGCATTAAACACCCACCCCTCCAAAGTTGTCGTAGGCAGGTTGGACAGGATTCTTCTGGCTTCCCCTCTTCATTTGCTCTTACATGGTCCCCTGGCCCCTTACAATGAGATTTAAAGATTGTGGTGCATGTCTGTTCGTTCATATTTGCAACCATGCCTCTCTCACCGAAGACGATTGTTCAGATATTAATTCCTCAGATGTTTAGGTTTACGCATTCTTTGCGTTCACTCATTTGCAAACTCTCCACCTAATCTCTTTTGGCTTAGTAACCTCTGCTTTCCCAAGGGCTTCATGGCATGTTCCCTTTGGTTACTTGTAAAACAACTAAAATACAATCACAAAAAATGCATTAAGTAGTAACACCCGTTCAGTCCTGAGTCAGAGATGTGAGTAATTGCATTCATCACATGATGTATCCTCTTCTCCTCTCCTTTCTCACCCTGCTCGGTGGTATTAAAGGATCATTGCACTTTTCGGTCTTCCTGGTGGTCTTCTTCCCTGTGGTTGCCATCACTCAGCTCTTCCTGTTATTTTATCTGATGTGATGCTCCAGCTGTTACCCACCCACCTTATGGATCAGCCAAGTGGCTGAACTTCTGCTACCCTGTGCTTAACTCCCCTCTACTTCTTATTAGTCATTCCTCCAGCTTGCTTCACTCCCACTTCCCTTCTCGGGGCATCTTCCAATGAACTTCTGCACACTTTATGCCACAGTGGGACTATTTGTGTGTATAAAACTAATCGGTTTCTGCAGGATCAAGGCCTGCATTTGTCTAGCGGCCAAGCGTGCTTTATCCAAGGTGCCTGTGGCAAGGGTCATATTAAGTTTCTGCTTTTGTTTTCCACTGCCATCACATCACATCCACACAAAGATGGGAATTACTGAAAGCTGGCGCTGCCAGTGCCTTGCACAGCAATTTAATTGTCTGTAGCTTTTTTTAAAACCAGAACCTCTGGTCTGGTCATCGTTAGAGACAGGATCCAGAGCAATGGCAACAACGTGTTCCTGGGATCACAAGAGAGGAGTCAGATTTGTCACACCTCAAACTTTACCTGAAGCCTGAATGAAGCAATGTTTCTCACCCCAGCACCTTTGCATATATGGATGTAGAATTTCTGTCTCTCAACTCATCCTTTTTTAATCGCCCACCATCTTCCTGATCACATTAATTTTTAAGCATACAAATGTACTTCTTCGGCATATAGCCTTTAGTGCAAATAAAGGTTGAATTGCTATATGCCTTCTTGAGTCAGAAATAATACCAGTTGAAGCTTTATTACATCTACTTGCTTAGTCAAATAAATGTCTGCCACTGTGTGTTATATACATTGTCTGAAAAATACAGACATGCTTGCTGTCTGGACGTTTCATAGCCAGCACAATTAATGTGGGTTAATGCTCTGTACCTGCCTGGCTCCTGGACCCACAGGCTGTGTGCCATGCTAGGAGACACTAGTGACGGGGAAACCTCGACTCCTCGAAACCCTTGCCACCCCACCTCACACAGGCGCACGGGGAGCGAAGCCGCCCCACGCACGCACCCCACCTTGCTCCGGGACATCTCCGGCGTGCAGCTCCCGCTCTGGCCGAGATGCCGCTCCGACCGTCCTCACRTCCTTCAGTCAGTGTGGTCAGCTCTGCTGTTGCCCTTACCCTCCGGGCTGATTCACCTCCATGTGACGGCAAGGTTTAACATGTCTTCTTTCTTCCCACCTTTTATTTCTCTTTGCCACCCAAACAACATTTTGGCCTATTGGAATTTTTTTTCATTTCTTTCCTTCCCACCTGTGATTTAATGCTTCCCCCCCCTTTATTGCTCCAGACTTGCAGTGCGTTTGTTCCAGTGTTCAAGAAAAAGAAGGCATCTTCCTGTAATTAGCGTCCTCTGGAGATACATGAATGTAATTACGATTAGCCTGAAGATAACAGTCCAATGTGGTAGCAGTTTAAGTGGGAAGCAATCTGCCTGTTTACACTCTAAAATAGGGCTGCAGATGGTTGTGCCCCCAACCTGCAGCACAGGATTATCACCAGCTTTTATCTGCTAGCAAAAGGGGAAATTGAAACATTAGGAGATAAGACACAAATCTTCAACAGTGCTTCCCTACTAAGATGGGGATAATTAAGCACAGCTAAAAGCATTAGCATTGTCATATAAAGGAGGAGCTTTACATTGTTAATAATGGCTAGGGTAAAACTGGAGCAGGAATCCAAACATATGCTACATTAAGGCATGCTATCAAAATAATCAGTGAAAGAAAATAACAAATGAAAGCTGGGTGGATCTGAAAAATCAATGGCAGGCAGAAACGTTAATTAGCTGGAGAGGAAACTTAGCAAAGGCAGAAGTCCCATCAAAAAACAAGATTACATTACATTATATACGAATGTCCACTACAAAATATTATGTGGGACCACCAAAGATTATGATTTTAATCATAAGGGGGTTTTAATTCAGAAAAATCTATTAAATATATATAGTCCCTTAAGGCATTTTATTCTTAGTTCAGGGAGTAGGCAGAAAAATAAGCACATTTTTATTGCATTGGAACATATTTGCCATAAACCCATAGTTTTAGCAATATCACATAATAAAAACTAAGATTTAAATCAACATTTGAAAACAAATCAGCTCAGCAGATGCATAGAAGGAGTTACTTTGGCCCTACATAACTGCAGAGTATTGTCTTTAAAGCTACATAATAGTATAAGATGGGGGTTTTATGAGGCCGACATGCTCTAAAGGTGTTTACAATGAATTACCACTCCTAGACTGCAGCTGCGCTTGGGGCCAAGACACATTGATCTCTATCTAAGGCACTGTTGTAAGACTGTTTTTGCCAAAGGTTCATAATGTGCTCAGTTTGGGATGGTTTAGGTTTGGCATTTATATCCCAGCAAATACACAGTAACTTCAGTGAGATCCAAGACCTGGGGAATGTCACCCGCTGGTGTCTCCCCCCGCGATCCAGACTTTTGGTCTCCCCAGAGCAGGAAAAAAGCAGGAGAAAAGCAGGACCACATATGGCTGTTCTTGTGTTACTAGCAATGCCTTTGAGATCCACCTCACTGTCCACTTATAGTCCCCATAGGTCTCAGAGGTACCACCATGACTGGTCAACAAGTCACCTTACTTCTTTGCAGGGAGAAAGGGGTCTTGCCCTAAACAACACCGTGTGTGGCAAAGCTCATGACACAGAACTTGTGTTTGAGGAGGCCATAACAAAAACCCCATCGCACCTTTGCAAACAGTTTACAATCACGAGACGCATCTCTGTGTGTCTTTGAGTGTGTGAAACTATACAGCAGGACCATAACTGTGACTGTATCTTTTTAACACTTTTAAAAAATATATATATTTTAGATTTTTCAAAGGTTTCTGGTGATTGCCCGTCACATGTGCCACTGGCACACTCAGCGAAGTGTTCTATTGTATTTAAAACAAAAACACAGCAACGATACAGCACAGGTTAGGAGACGAGAATGAATGTCAGAAGCCTTGTGTTATCCAGACCAATAAGGACATTCGTTTTAAATAAGTTTCAGTGCATCATTATTCACAGTTATTGGGGCAAAAGTTACAGTTTCTGATTGAAGTCCTTAGAATTAAATTGCTTCATCAGCACTTAATTATCCTTGCTGGGAATGGAAGCTGGCTTCCTTCTGTCAGAATTTGACACAAAACACCTTGGTTTGGTTATATGTGTGTGCTACATGAAAATAGTCCCCATCTTTCTTAACCAATACACACAATTAAATGGTATAGCTCCTGATTTCAATAGGAAATAGGCTTAAGAAAAGAAAATAGGAAGTTTTCATTTCCTATGGAACGCAGGAAGCATTCATAATCTTCTGTCTATCCCCTTTCCCTTAACAACTTCAAGGCTGTTTCCATTCTTTTCAGTAATTAGCGTTGACCTGGAAAGGATGACCTCTACTATTGCCTTTTTCTCATGAAGTCTTGTCTTAGATCAGCTTGTAGCGCATAGATTTACCTTTGTACTTTTCTGAACTCGACATTATGGGGAACCTCAAGGTCTTAAATACACTTCTTGGATGTGCAGCCCTGAAAGTAAGTGGTCATGGATAAGTAATGACTTTCCTGGTAACACCAAAACCTGCAAAATCATGAGGCTAAACAGGCATAGATGGGGGTGCACACAAATGACAGAGGCAGTGAAGAAAACAGTGCTGGGGAGTTGGGTGAAATCTTACTGGAGTTGCTTACGGCAATGAGTGTTGGCAATAATTAATCTCTTTCATGGAAGTGAAGACCAGCTAAAGTTGCAACCTCTGCTCCATACACAGAAACCAGTAAAAGACATTTTATTGTTATTATAGTAAATGATATGCGAAAAAAGCAAGAGAAAAACAGAAGCGGAGAAGGGAGCGACAGAGCGACGCAAATAGCACTGGGAGCGTGGCCGGAGGAAAGCTTAGCAAGAGCTTTCAGCCCAAGTGCAGACTAGGAAGACTAAACCTGTGAGCAGAGAGGCTGTGTACAACTCCTCAGTCCGTTCCTGCTCTGCTCAGGAGACCAGACTGAGCGCGTTCCTCACAAAGAGGCAGGCTTAGGTCAAGCAACACCTGACTCGATTTGACTTTCTAAATAAAACTATGTCCAGGGCCCTGAGTTTTGACTAATTGCTTGGCTTGGAAGTGGGAAAGTGTTCAAAAACAGTCACATGCACACATGCAGAGCAGAGCAGAGGGCATCCCAGAGTGTATCAGCAGGTTGGGACCGCTGCCCCTACTCACACCCCCCTGTTTGAGATGGAAGGCTGCTGATATCGTGCTATTTACACACCTTGCTTTTCTTCTGTTCAAATACTTTATGGAAATTCAGAGGCTAACACACAGCTCCTAATAAACTTAACATTCTGCTGTTTGCTTAAGCATAGCTGTGAGTTACTCTAGAAAATTAAAAATGAAGAAACAGACCAATGTGCCCACTCCACACTATCACAGCTGACGCACTAACTCCATTACGCTCTACAACAGTTGCTTTGAAATACGCTTACTGGTAAGATCAGGACTTCTGAAGTGCCTTTGAAAGCTCACCAAGCATGGTACAGTCTAGGGACCTCATTCTAGATGATGCTGATCATCCTGCCCCTGGGACCTGGGGGACTTAGCACTTCGCAGGATCGGGCCTTGAATTTGACCTTGCTTTAGTTCCCTCTCTAAGGCTGCTGTACTGTATATAGAGCGTTAAATTGGTTTACATGAGGTTTGCCTTTCACCCATTGTTGTGGGTTTCAGTAAAACTATCCAGTGGTGGCTAAGCAGAGAAAAGCCAACCTTCATCTGAGAAGCTTCCAAAACACTTCTTATTTTTGTAAGTTCAATGCACCTGCACCAGGCCCACAGTTTTGCAATGGGTGATTGAGATGTACAGAGGTGATTTTACACTGCTAGGAAGGTGATGCAGAGAGATGTAAGGCTACAGACACCTTGGGTGTGTGATTCTCTCTGTTTCCCAATGACAAAAGTCCAAAGGCTTCTCTGCTCCAAGGGGACTGAGCCTCAGTGACAGAGCCCTGCAATAATGCCAGCAGTGCAAACTTTTGGGGTAAGCTCTTCTCCCCGACCACATGCACAAGGGCAGTTAAAGACACTTTGACAGCATCAGCAAAATGAGCAGGTGCTCTCGTAGTCTACGGAGGTGTAGAGGATTGTGCTAGAGCAGCCACACCGTGGTTTCAATTGAGGCAAACACCCACAAGCTAAGGAGGGCTGACCCCAGGAAGCAGTGGGATAGCAGTAAATAAAAAAGTAAACTGAAGTGTTCGGTGTTGATGAAAAGTTAGTGGGTTTTTTCCCAGATAAAGGTCAAAAGAGTAGCCAAATTAAACAGGTTTTCTGCATTTAGAAGGAGATCTGTGTCACCAAGCTTTAGTCATGTAAAAGTTAGGTGTCTCATCTAAGGTTTTCATCAGCCAGAGGGCAATTCATTCCTTCCTAAAATATGGGTCTAAGCTGGGTGGGATGAATCACTGATCCCTCCCCACTGACTGTTCAGGAAGCTGAGACAGCGATGTTAACCCAGCTCAAAAAAAATGGGAATATGTGTCATTTCCAGATACATTGCTGAGCTGAGAGCTCCTACTCATGAGCAATTACTCTAGCCCTTTCACTCCTCTTCCAGCTGTGTCTCCAAAGGGAGACAAGACAGTTGTTTTCATCAGATGCACAGGATAAGCACATAAAATTCAGAATAGGGTTCAGGCTCTGCGTCCCACTTCCACAGAAACTGCAGACTGGGAAGGGACAGTCGGTATTGACAGCTATCTCCCCTCTGAGCCAGCACAACGTTGCCTGGAGCAGGCAGGCATTCCCATACCTGTCTCTTGAATGCTACTCGTCAAAGGCTAGGGTAATTTCAAACTTAAAGCTTAGAGGTATTCATTCACATGCACCAGTCCCTCCTTTGATGCCCCCAGTGCTTTGTGGGCACTAAGATCACACAAGCTTTCAAGTCCTGCTCTACAATGCTGCCACATACCTGCAAGGAGATGTTCATTTCTTATATTGTCAGTTCAAGCCTCAAACAAACATAAGTATACATCTAAAACACGGAAATAAAAGGCAAAAATACAGCGTCATGTTATCACTACACTTTCTTACCATTGTGTATTTTGCTTATGATTTGTCCAGCCCTCGGTACGGCACTCAGAAAGCGGGAGGAACAGTGTCAACTGTCACAACAAACACTGGAGCTAATGCGAAGCTTGCAGTCTCTCCCAAAGGATGGGTGGGCCAAGTGGGCTGCACCAGCTGAGAAGTCAGTGGGAAGCATTTTGTGTGGTATAAAATAATTGTCTTCTGGTCTTTCTTCATCTGATTTCTCTAATTTTTCGAATAGTTTCCACTTAAAATTACCTGGAACAATTTATTAAATAAGAAAGACTAATTAGAGGCATAGACTAAAACATTCAAGTGTCCTCAGTCACAAGTGATGCTGTCAAAGTATACTTCTACATAAAACATACTTCCTTATCTTTCCTAAAAAAAAATCTTACTGCAGTGACTGTAGCACCTACATAACTTAACTTCAGGATCTTTCTGCTCAGTCACGTTCCTTGTGGGCTGAAGATAAGAGATAGGAAAAATGCTCAAAGTTTTAAATTTCTGATGGAAAACAACCATCTCAGCTGAGGCCTGCTGCTCAGTGAGTGCACTTTGGTCACAGATAGCAAGGACAAATATTTCAAATAAGAGCCAGCAGCTTCTTCGAGACTTGGAAAGTTCATCAGTGCTGCTCTTCCTCATTTGGAGCAGATGACGGCATCAGGGCATGGGAGACTGCAAGGCCAAACCTGATCAGATTCCCTCCGCTAGAGATAATATCGCAGTTAAATATATCAAAACATGCCAGACACTTCCTGCGATTTGGATTGGTTCATTAAAGCCAATGTCCGTTTCTACCAACACTGCTGTCGGGCTTGGTCCTGCAGCGCCGACTCTGCTCATTCTGGGTTGAGTTTGAGTGAAAACTACACAGTCAAGCCTTTGAACGGAGCCTAAACCTCCATCTAGGCAGCCCAGTAAAAAGGCTATAAAAAGAAGCTTTTGAATTATCATTGTCCAGAACGTGATGTCATAACAATAAAACAACATCAGGAAATAATAAAAATATGATGTACCTTTTTCACTGTAAATCCTTTGTGTCAGCTTCCCAGATGGTGTGAATCTGTGGAGCTCTGGGAAATCAATGAAACCACTCTGCCTTATGCCACTGAAGAAGTCAGCCTATCAAACTCAGGCCAAAACACTTTCAGAGCTTCTTTGGCTGAAAGGAGAAGAGGGGAGATGCACAGGAGCAGCAGAGGTAATATCTAACAGCACTTCCCTGGAGCTGGCGGCAGGTGCTGTAAGGCCCATCTGAATGCCTAGATTAGATCCCAACGAGATCCAGTCAGAAGGTAAAGGCGTATTCTCATTATACGAGGGTAAATGAGGAATGACCCTGCAGAAACCACAGTTACACTCATTTGAGCGCAATATGTATGAGAAAAGTTTCAAGCCTTCTGAGATTTTTTTTGTTGTTTTTGCATTCATGGGTTATACAAAACATGTTCATGCTGCCTTAGATATCTCATGGGATGTGGTATCTTCAAAACCCCCCGAAACATATGTTCTGCCTTCAAGCGTTTTCGGAGTCAGAGCCTGAACTCGACAGTATACTCCACACTGGGTGTTACTATGCGGAGACAGTGCTTACTTCCCCATGTGGAATTAATTTCAATAGACACTATCAATTCTGTATGAATCAAAAGTCTGCTCTTCTCTCCAGCCTTGAGATAGTCTGGATCGAGAGGCTGGATGTCCCCAAAAACAATAAACCACAGACAACGGGGGGTTTCTTCGTGCCCCCCTTTGAAAACCTTTTGAAAACCTCCCTCATCCATGTGCTGCATCCCAAAACCATGTCCGTGGCAAACACGGGGACAGCGCTGACCCCCCGGCTACAGCCCATCCTCGTGCCGCTCCCAGCACCAGCTCCTCCTCCACATCCCAAAGGTGATGGTGACCCCATAGCCTGGGTGCTGTTGTGGAGGTGACCAAGCTGAGCACCCCACCAAAGGCGCATCGGGAAGGAGGTTCTGGCTGCAGCGGCGGCCGTGGCATCAGCGGGGCCGTGCTCTCATCTTCAGCGCTTTGCTGAATCATAACTTTACAACCCTGCAAGATCACAAGAACAAGCGCATATGGGAAAGAAAAGAAAGAAAAGAAAAATATGAACAGGAACACTAAAAGTAATATCTAACAACCAGCTATCACTTTCCAAATATTTTTCTTCTATTAATTTTAAGGGGGAAATCATTTGGTGGTAAATGGGGAATAAACTAAAACCATCTGCACCATGCTAGGCAGCTGTCAGAAAGCCAAGCAAGCTCTTTGGGTATATAGGCCTGATGTTTAAATCCACTGAAGCTATTCCAGCAGTGTCAAGCACACTGATGAGAGCCCTTTCCGACCGCCGTGTGCAAGAGGCTGGCTCTATTGTTATGGGAAGAATATTGCTAAGATTAGAAAGGTGCGGTAGAAAACCACTGAAATGATACAGGTTTGCAATAAATGAATGGTGTCGGGAGATCAGTCATATGGCACCCATCTATTTTAGAATAAAAGGAAACCAGGAGGGCAGAGAAGAGATCTCATGGATTGATGGGATAAGATGCCTAACACCGTATGTAATTTAAAAACCAGAGGTCCGGACTTGAGCAGAAAGGGAGGGGAGCAGCCTATAAACAATTTGAGAAGACTGTCTTAATCCAAGAAGTAGTTAGCAGATAGCCTGATGACTAACTTTGGCAGTTTGATCTAAGCAGTGAACACCAGCAGTCCTGGAGGAGGGAAAGGCTTTTTGAAAAAGGAGTAAACTTAAGAGTATGTCCCATTGACTAGATTTTTGAGATAAGGTTAATGAGAAATAGGTTGATTTGTACTTCCTGAGTTTAAAAGTGCAGATCTCCATGGATCATAACGTCCTGCCTGGCTGCTAATGTTCGCGTGTTAAATAAACACAGCTTCTCTTCCGAACATTAGGATAGCACAACAGTACTTTTCCAAGGCAAATCTAAAATGTACCTTATTCATTTTATAGGATAGGAGTTATCTGGGGAGGAGGGAGAAGGGTCAGCATTTATGCTGCAAGGTACTGAAAACACTTCATCTGAAGATTTTGTAACTCTACTGGGACAACAAGCAATTCAGCTGGTATAAATATAGGTATTATTATTATCCACGAGTTTAAAATTTTTATCCTACTGAGCGGTCTTTGCACAGGGTAAAAAAGGGTGTATTTATTTTAATCCATTTTAGATCTCCAGCCACTTCCTTTCTCCTTGCTTACATAGTGTAGCAAAGGGCACGTAAAAGTCTCGAGCAGCCTTCCCTGTATCCTTCAGTATTGCTCACAACCTGGTCCCTGTACCCTTTCTTCACAGAAGAAACAGCCCGAGGGTGAAGAGGGAGCCCTCCCATTGAGTTTCATGGGCCCAAGTCTCGCCCGGAATTCTCAGGCCAAAGCTTGGAGTAAATACAGAGGTTTGCACTGAACTCTAGGCATTTTGGATTACACACTGCAGAATTACAATCTTTTGCCAATTATTGCTGCCTCACTTCTTCAGCTCTTTTCGCTATGCAGCCTGAAGGGGCAGAATGGAAACTTCACTCGTATGCTGGCCACTATGTTTTGTGCTATCTATCTGTCACGTCTGTTTTCGTACAGCTGTACCTTGTCCCGAGCCACGGACCCATCTACCAAGCTGGGCTTCGCTGAGACACTCATTTGTATGCCCACAAACAGGTTACCCTGCGTGCACCCAGCAGACGGTGCCAGATAGAGGAGATGGAGGAGATGGGCTACGGGAGAGAAAATGGCGGGAGGTGAGTAACAGAAGCTGTGGAAGAAAGGAAACGTGTGAGAGGAAGAAAAAAGAAAGTTAGACCTGAACTTTCAGGAATCAGAAGGGAGAAATAAAAACCAAAAGAAGGGGTGTGAAGGAACATGAGGTTGGAGCTGCACAGTCACTTCAGCCAGGTGCAAATCTGTGCTGCTGCCAGGGGCAGCCTCTCCTCTCCCCTCTCCCCCAGGTCGTTTCCACCATTTCCCTCTTCAACCTGAGCTGGCTGGAAATGACTAAAACAACAGAAGCAGAGATGCCGTCCCATCATGCAGTTCAGGAGCAGCCATGGAAGGGCTTCTGCGGTCAGGCAGGAGCCAAGGGGACCAGCAGCAGGAGGCAGGAGCTGGGAGGGCAGTGCTGGGTCTCTGCAGGATTTGAGTGCCCAGGAGTAGTCAGGGCTGTAAGGATAACTCCTGCATGGATGAACATGACGTCCCAAGCCTTGCAAGTGCCCACCTTACCATGGCTTACTACACTGTCTAGAGAAGCTCATCTTAGTTGGCAACTACCTTAAAAGCAAACCTTGTGTTTGAAGGCACTGACTCCTGGCTGAAGGCACTGGGCTGGATTTTCCCACTGAGGACCTTGGGCTCCACAGTCATTCTGCTCCCTGTCGCATACTCATGTAGCTCCCCCTGGCCAACCCCTGTGAGCACACACAACTGTGCACATACCCAAAGTCACCAGAGTTGGCACCCTGCAAAATTTGGTAGCCACATCTTCAGACCGCCCCGACCCTGGTGTCGTGCAAACCTGCTGAGTGTCATGGAGAGAGATACATTCTTCAGCGCCTGTGAATTAGACTACAGCCCTCAGCAGGAGGCACAAATGTTTCTATTAATTTCCAGAAGATTTCTGAACTCCAGGGAACTCCAAAAACACAGCTCTTTTCTATTTCATCCTGTAGAGCCGCTGCATGGGAAAGAGAAGACTTTCTTTTAAAGGTCGTTTCCTTTCTTTCTTCAGCCCCTTTTTGACAGTGCGTTTCCCAGAATAGGTTCTTGTCCCTGGGCCAAGAGCACCCTTTTAGCACCTATATCCCCTAATCTACATTAGGTATTGCAACCAAATGAGATTCTCACATCTAGTTTCTCTAGTCAATGTGAGCAGCCAAAGCCACGAGTGGGGAAGGCTGAGAGCCGGCTTGCATGGCACCCGGTGAGGTCCTCCCTGGTCAGGCTGTGCCTCAGCTTTCAGAGACCTGGGTCAAACTTTGAATCTTTGGGATTCTCAGGCTTTGGGATATCTTTGCCTGAGTTCTCCTTTGGCCTTGCAGGCCTCTCTTTCTCCTGCATCTGCAAACAGTATCTCTCATGAAGCTTAAGCGTTAAAACGCAAACAGCAACAGCGCTTCAGATCTGTGTTGTAACGTGCTGGGTTTTCACTACTACTTTCATCCTATTTGCTTCTAGCTGAAGAAAGTGAAATTATACAAAAAAAAAAAAAATCAGCACAATAGAGAGAGAATAATATAGATACAGTGAACTTTTCTTCCTGGATTTTATTAGTAAACTACAGTAATAGCAGCTTAAGTACTAATTGTTGAGAAATAATCTTCCTGCTCTTAATTCTGTACCCCTCAGCAGAGCACATACCGGTGCTTAGAAAAACCATTAGTTCCACATACATCTGTAATTTGTGGAGACCTGCAATAAAACTGTAGTAATCGTGGATTACGGCAAATTACTAACTCTCACCCTCCTGTTCCGTGGTCGGTTCCTACCCCAGAGTTATGGCAGGCGGGGACTTGTTTGTAGCCACAGGATTCGTGCTTGTCTGAACCGCGGAAGCGTTCAGAAAGACTTGCATGGGCTTGCCACGGCATTCTTGAAAGCTTTTTAAGAATTGAACTAAGTGAAATCTCATTCATACTTTAAAAGGCCAAGCTTTATAAAGTGTGGTACAATCTGTAACCAAAATCAGAATAGACTTCTTTATATTGGAAAGCGTCTTTCTATAACTTCGGGGAGGCGAACCTTTTTGTTCTGGTACTCAGTAAGTAGACTTCTCTTCCTAAGTGCTCCTAAAATGGTTTTGCTACAGATCCACCATATTTCTTGAATAAAGTTATAAGCCAAGAGAACCTTTCTGTGAAGGTTTATGAGCATTTTTCTGTGAAGCACAAGTCAAACAAAAGATCAAAGCCATACACTGAAAAGAAAAAGAAGTTAGGGGAAAAAAAGAACAGCATGTTTTAGGTGGGAAACCTATTTGGGGCAATTTAGAAAAATGTTTTAATAGCTTCTTAATAAAAAATGAATTACTCCATCCCAATGGACACAGTGTATAAATATTAACATTTCAGCTTTATAGTAAATGCTGGTCTTGTAGTACTTTAGCAGTCACATCACAGAGCAGTTTGAAAGGAGGTGCAGGGCTTCATACTAACAGTGAAACCCATCTGCTAAGTGCTGTTAGAATAAAGCAAATGCCTCCGAGTTTTGCCTGTAAGTTCACCAGAGCCAGGATTTCCTCTTTCCTTGCAGAGAATAAGGGTACTTGTTACACCAGCTGGTTCTGAGCACTGGCCTAGCTCCAAATACAGGGTGAGCGGGGCAGCCTTTCTGCATGGCAGGGAACAGGCAGGGTTGGGAGGTGCTATAAGGAAGGGTGCTGGGATGCAGTTTTCCCCTGGGCTTCTCCCTGCTTCTGTGCTCAGTGACCCCGGAGAGGACCGCCTGCTGCCCATCCCCGAAACACAGCCCCTCCACCCTCACGGTGTAAGGATGGAGTGGGTGTGTTTGTTGCAACCGTCCAGGTGATGGGAGCCGAAACGTGTTGTTAGCAGAGTCATCTGATACTACGTACGCATGGAGGGACCAGCTGGTGGGGAAGCCAGGCTGCCGGACTGACACGCGAGGGCTCGTGCTGGCAGCATCGTCTCGGGGGGGGCAGCAGTAGAAGCACAGAGCAGGATTGGGTGAATGTTTTCTGGTTTGTATTTCCCATAAGGCATTAGTTGAGGAAACACGTACGGTATCCCACATGTGGTGGGTTAGGGTAAAGCTGTCGGATGCCTTCCCGGGATGATTTAGGAGCCCACGCTGCAGGCAAAGGCACTGATCTTTATGATCTCCAGTCACTACTAGCCTCTCCTGCCGCTCGCACGCCCTGTCCAAAGCCCGCACCCTCCCGGGTGAGGATTGCAAGCCGCCTTCTGGGGACAAGTGACAAATTCAGCTAGACTCAGAGCAGGAGAAAAATCTTCTCTTTTCCCCTCACAGGCTGCAAAGCAGCCACCCTGACCCTGGGGCTGCCCTAGTGTGTCCCTGCGCATCCGCAGCAGTGGATCTTGCCAGGGGGCTTGGACCCACTGGGGACATCAGCAGGATTGCGGTGTGGGGGATCTGCCACTTCAGCACAGCTCAGGTGACATGTACGGGTCTAAACAGACATCTCTAAATATGACTCTGGTACCATAGTTATGGCATTCACCTGGATGGGGTAGGTCTGGATTCAGGTCCCTAGATGATTTCAGGTTTTCCTCCCATGACTCGCTAATTACTTGGCATCTCCGCTGGACACTTTGCAAATCCTAATCTGGATGTGCCTAAGCACTCACACACCTTCCTGACATCTTCTGCTGGGTGGGACCAGGGCAGGGTACCGAAACGGCGGTGTTGTGACTCTCTCACGCCATTGGAAAGCTGCCACTAAAGCTGTTCATAAAGTGATTGCTCTTCATGTACAACAACTATTCAATTGCTGAGTATATTTGGACTGAACACATATTGAAACAGCTAAACACACACCAAATATGGCCAAGAAATGCTTGATCATAAATACGTCAGTTGTGGAATAGTCTTATAACAGTGTGGGATCTTAAAGTTTTGGGGAGAGGCAGGTTATACATGGGATAGTTATTATGTTGTAAAGGAATTTCATTTCAAATGTTAATGGGAAAAATAAATCATGTTTCTGGTACTGTGAAAATAAGATTTTAAAGCAAAAAAGGAGATGAGCATAGTATGAGCATAGAGGATGAGAACACTGAGCCACACCAGAGTTGGTTTTAAAACACTTCCAGCTGAAGCAGTTCCACACTGTTGTCTTAACTTGGCAATATGTGCAGAAAATGGCTCCCACCAAGGAATAAAGGCTGCTTACGGTCTGGCATCAAGCGTGCTCAAAAGGATGTCAAGGTCTGGATAATCACAGTTAATAACAGTTTATCCCAACAAGGCACAGAGTTACACCCAAACGTGTGTCCCCATCTGCATAAACCCCTAAACTTCTGTGTCAGCCCTTTGGACTAGACAGCCCAAGGGCAGATGTTCACTGCCACAAGCCGTCAGCCTGAAGATCGTCATGTTGCCACTTAGGCCCAGTCCACGGGGTCTTTGTGGTGCTTGCTGCCAAGCTCGTGGGACTGCCCCATGCAGCCAACACCTTTACTGGGGACCACTATTTTTTAATATATTGTAACACTTGTAAAGCACTTTGCAACAATAAATCTTTTCATGATTTATGACATTTCCTCTGCCTTCTCTCTCAGCATGATAATATACTTTTAAAATACACATTATCAGTTTATACCTTCATTAAAACTCTATATATGCTCTTCTACGTCCTCAAGGCATTCACTGGAGTCATAATTGTAACCAGTGTGTGACGTAAGAATTCAAGCCCATAAAGCCCGTTCATAGACACTTCGCAGCATATGCCGTTTATTTAGGTTTCCATTAAAGGTATTATGTTGCCATACTTTGCAACCATAAAAGAGTAAATAATTTCAAAGGATTTCTTGACAAGAGACTTCTGTTTTAAATGGAGCTTGGGTATATGTGGGAAATTGCTGGCAAAAATGTACCTAATTGACCCATTGCTGTGTTTGTCTTTTTAACTCTTGTTTCGGCTCTGCAGGTAGATCACTCTCCTGCAGGGAGTTTTGAGGGGGTGGAAAAGGGGCTACGTGGGGTTCCCTGTGTCTTTTCAGTGCTTAGCACAGTGGGCCGAGCATTCCCCATGGTCTATTGTGTCCCTGCTCCGGGTCCACTGGAAAACCCTTGGGCGTAGGCAGCCTTCTGCTGATGGCTGCATTGCAGAGACTCATCTCTGGAGAGCCCGCTGCAAACCTGCCCTCGTCTCGAAACTCAAAAGGACTTTAGGCCTTGCGCATTCTTGACCATCTCACAAGACCAAAATATTAATTGAAAAGCCTTGCCTTTCACACACTTCTGGATCCTTCATTGTAGTTTTTTCCCTAGTTTCACTACCTGAGGCAGCTTGTCCCACTTCTTGATTCTAAATGCTGCTGCATTTGCGCTGAATGGGCTGAATGAGACAAGAAGAATGAGATGAAGAAATGAAAAATTAACACGCCAACATTTTTTCAGAACACATTTTCATAAATAGCACTGTGAAAAGATTTCCACCATCTTACTGCCCAAAACAACTAAGCCCCCCCAAATCCAATTTTGTTTCTTAATGAGTTGTATAAAAATCTTGATGAAAGATGCAAGTTCTGCTGTATCTGTTCACCTTTAGAGATTGTTCTGTTAACGCTTTTTTGTTATTCAGGCAGTTTTAGTTAGTTTTATTCTTCATTATTTTGTTATCAGAGATAAACAATAAACAGGTAGACTCACATGTCAGCACCAAGTTATGCCCCTGGTCAAAAGTAGAGCACATGATTACAATGACTGTGATGCATTTGTTATTCTTAGGCTAAAGTATTTCTGAATATTATAAACCAGCAGTTTTATCTCAGCTTTCTGTTTCCTACCAAACAAAGTCCCAATACTACAGGCACACAACCGAATAACTGAATACATATGGATAATTCCACTGAATTCAATGGAATATGCACGTCTGGAGACTAATGTGCATAAAAATGCTTGCAAATAGCAGTTTACACTTTACAGTTTACTTGACTAACAGACTTATCTTTCAACAAGATTTAATACCTAGCATTGCTAATAGTGTGACATAAAATCACATAATTTTTTTCCCTTCCCTATTTTGGAGTGAAAGTATACATAGTAGCAACATATCAGAAATACAGTGCATCACTGTCATTATTTTGCCATATTGCAGAACTGTTCATTGCAAGCCAACATTTTCCTCATTTGCCATTGTTACAAAGTGTAACAGATGAATTTTGTGGCACTAAATCATAAGAGAAAACAAACAGCATTGAATTGGAAACCAAATGCTTACTGCTGGCACCGAGACCAGCATTTCAGCAGACAATTAGCACATCTGATGTTTGCAGCTCCAGATACATTCTCATTAGAAGCTGGTTCCAAACCAGCATGCTGCTCCAACAAAGGCAAGTTAGATACAGAGAGGACCCAATTCTGGTCCTGCTGTAACCGCTGGCAAACTCCCACAGTTTTCAATAATCAACTAGATTGGGTCTAAAATGCAGACGTTAGATATACCATGAAAGAATGACTGTCTGGAATTTATTATGCAGCAGATATGCCACCAAACTGGAAATTTCACATAGGAAAAAAAAATCACATTGTGCTTTTAGCTTGGATAGGTTGGAAATGATGTAATAGAAGCATTAT
This sequence comes from Oceanodroma leucorhoa, assembly GCA_030449065.1. Taxonomy (NCBI): domain Eukaryota; kingdom Metazoa; phylum Chordata; class Aves; order Procellariiformes; genus Oceanodroma; species Oceanodroma leucorhoa. The sequence goes on from JASVER010000078.1 coordinate 4,459,926, forward strand.
GATTTACAACAAATTTATGAGCTATGCAGGCAAGCCGTTCTCCGGGGATATATGTGGTAAATGGAGAATACCAGTGGCAAATAGAATTTACATCAAAGCAATCCTGCAAACCTCAAACACTTATTACTCTATTCATGACCTTTGTTAGTACACAGAAGTAGAATACAGCTTAACATAATGTTAACATTTACCTAAAATGAAACATTTCTGCTTAAACGGTTACGGAAAATGAGATGAAAACTTTACGTAAGCTACACAACATATATTTTTGACATTATGCACCATTATTTGAAAGCAAGTTGCCTTTAAAGGCTGATGTAGCTTTATTGAATCAATACACTTCAATGCAAGGGGCTGCTTTTCTGATAAAATATTCGCGGCGCACGTCAGAGGGCACGACGTGAAGGTACGTGTAATGTGATTGCAGGCTCAGGCAGGTTTTCAGCCCTTTTTTGTGGACGCAAGCCCACATAGCAGGGAACAGCATGTAATTCACAGCTAACGGCAAACTCCTTCTGCAGAGATGTGGATTTCTGTACTGCTGGCCCCGAAACGAAGTTACTTCGTGCCCCTAAAAAGGGAGGAGCAGCAGTCTCAGGGTAGTTTCCAAGGAATTTTTCCTGCTATTTTGCAGTTTTTGTATTACCAGGCCTGGTCTATGAAGAAATACTGCGTAGTAGCAAATACAGGCAGTACCAGGTGAAACTCTTTGCATCACATCGGCACGCTAGGCAGTAAGGATTTCGTACAGACACTTGGCAAGGGAGGTGTGTGAAGGGGAAGGAGGGCGAGAGGGGTAAAAAGGCCTCAGCCGGGCCATGCAGCAGGTTGCTCTCTCCTTTGGCTTGCACTGCCTTTCTCTGAGATGACCAGTGCCAATATTTATCACCTCACCTCCACTTGTTCTTTCCAGCAGGGCTAATTTATTAAAGTTTTCTGGGCCTTGCACCAACCCACTGTGTCCAGGAGACCATGGCAGCTGCCAGGCTGGAGCAGTCCCGGCTGTGCTCCACCAATTGATGTCCTGACCCAGTGTTGAGCAATCAAGGACTCTTCTTTTTTTGTGGATGATGGATGCTGCCCATCTTGCTTGCACGGGCTGGGCTTTCCATAGAAAATTCTCCAGAAATTCTGCTTCCCTTTCCCCTCCCTGATTGTGTTTTCTAGATTAAGAGGTATTTCTTCTGCCAGTGGTGGACTTGTTTGTCCATGTATCAGTGGATCCAGGATATGCTCTTTTCTAGGTGTGATCAGGATATCAGATTAGAAAATTAGATGCCTGTGAGAACACTAGAACACTGCAAACCCTCTAGATGCTGAATTATGTCAAAAGGAACACTGATGGTAATAAATGCCTTCTGTTGCCAGCAGGTCAAGGGAGGTGATCCTTTCCCTCAGCACTGGTGAGGCCACACCTGGAGCACTGTGTTGAGATCTGGGCTCCCTGTAAAAGAGAGACGTGGACATACTGGAGAGAGTTYAACAAAGGGCCACAAAGATGATGAAGGGACAGGAACATCTCTCCTATGGGGAAAGACTGAGAGAGCTGGGACTGTTCAGCCTGGAGAAGAGAAAGCTCAGGGGGATCTTATCAGTATATATAAATACCTGAAGGGAGGGTGCAAGGAAGACAGAGCCAGGCTCTTTTCAGTGGTGCCCAGTGACAGGACCAGAGGCAATGGGCACAAACTGAAACACAGGAGGTTCCTCCTGAAGATGAGGAAACACTTTTTCACTGTGAAGGTGACCGAGCACTGGCACAGGTTGTCCAGAGAGGTTATGGAGTCTCCATCCTTGGAGATATTCAAAAGCCACCTAGACACAGTCCTGGGCAACCTGTTCTAGGTGGCCCTTCTTGGGCAGGGGGGTTGGACCAGGTGACCTCCAGAGGTCCCTTCCAACCTCAATCATCCTGTGATTCTGTGACAACCCTGACAATGTACCTCATCTGGTGATCCCACCAGCATCTTGAGAGCCCCAGCCTCTTCTAAAGCCCTTGGGGACTCACTGAGCTTTTAAAACACTGTGTCCTTTCATATCTACATATCTTAATGTCTGTTTATCTTTGTATTTATGCATTGTATCTCTTTAAAGAAAAGCACTTTTGGTTCTCACATTGAGAAGAGTGAAGAGGAGTTGTGTCAGGTGGTCCCAGACCTCTTAACTTTTGATAGAGGTGAATATATTTTAAAATATAGTTAGGTATCATATATCCATYGACATCAGTGGAACTCAACTGTTTCTCGACAGCTGGGACATAGTGAAGGATGCCTGCCTGGCTTACTGCAGCTGTTTCACATGGAATAAAACTGTGACCTGCTATCCCTTTTGTATGGAATTGGCAATATATGGTCAGAAATGAAATTTTCTGAGAAAAAAAAATTCAAATATATGTATTTCTTTTTCTGAAACTTCAGGTATTCCCCTGAAAACCACAAAAATGGAACATTGAAAACTACCTCGTCCCCTACATCTCTAAGTTGCATTTTCCCAAAACTTGAAATACATTCTGCAAGAGACTTACACACATATTTTTCAGCAGAACCTCCTTGATCATCTTTCACAGAAGACCCATGATGATTCATTTTGACCACACAAGTCAAGTGAAACCAACTGTAGGAAGTTTTACTCATCCTCAAATCCTGTAGACCTGCTTCAGACTGCAAATTCCTCCTTCTTGATGGAGTTGGGTAGCAGCAAGAATCGTACAGTCAGCCAGTGCCTCCAGCAGCTGGGTGCACCATCCTAGGGCACAGGAATTGAAAGAAACTAGATCAGAGCATCGAATCTGGATCCCTCAGTCTGAAGAGCAACTGTCTGAGTGGATTATTCCACTAAGATCGCTCCTGCCATTCTTTTAATATTCAGTCACCCAGCAGGAGACTGAATAGTTTTTAAGTCTTCATGAAAACAATAGTATATTTATCTCAGACTTAATCAACAAAGGAAAAGAAGGATGCTACAAGGGTAAGCTATTCAAACATAAGTGTAATGTTGGATGTCAAACAATAGCATATTGTAAGTAATACCAAAAAAGGTTTACTCCTATAGCAACATTTAGGGAAAACATATGATAACAATAAAAATGATTTCCACAACCTTTTCACCACTTGTTCCATGTGGGAATGATAAGTGATACTCCTGCCCTACATTTTTAAAGAAATATTCCTCACAAATTATACATTACAAGCTTTGTGCACTGAGCCTCTATTGTGCGTGTGTTCTCCGTTAGTACTTTTCTGGAACATGAATTGTATTACGAACACCAGTGTGTAAACTCCACTCGGGCTCATTTAAAGCCATTTCAAGGGGCTGTTTCTAGCCCTGAGATCTACCAGAATTAAGGGAACGGTTTGGTATTGAGTCATCTTCCCCTAGTTGCCATTTGAGCACAAATACTCCAATTTGTTCTTTTTTAAATCAACACCGGATGAGACCATTAAATAACATACATTCGTTAAACAGACCGTGGTCATGATCTGCATCTAGGCACTGCCAAGAACATATATATGTGTATTATTGCTCAGTTCTGTGCTCTGGCTTACATTTTTAAGCCTGCGTCAATTCACAGCGATAGTTTTGCAGCCAGAAGAAAGTTGATGAGCAATGGATTTTGTTTTATTAAAGGATTCCTCCAGTGGCAAGACACATGCCTCTACCAGTAGGCTCAACGAGCAGAAATATTACAGTGTCTTGCATTTCCATGCTTTTCATCAGAAGACCACAAAAGCTTTTGCAAACTCGGATTACGTCAATCATTGCTACAGCCCTTAAAAGAGGTAAAAGTGTACGATGGTTCTGGTACAGATGGCTAAACTGAAGCAAAGAGAGCTCGAAGGCATGATTATATGAGCTGCAGTCACACCTTTGATGGCAGCATGGACGTAAAGACTTGCTCCAGATCACACAGTCAAACCATGGCAAAGCTTGACACAAAATCAACAGCAACTCCTTTGTTCTAGTCTGGCCTCCTTGGGCTGGGTTTCATTATGTTGCTTTCCTCATATCCCTTTCTCTTAAATACTGGACTAGATCAGACAATGAGATTTTTATGAAATGTAAAGTCTTCTTCGCAACTCCCTAAATCATTTTTAAAAGGGGGATGGTTCAGTGATCGTATCTTGTGTTACTAGCCTGCCCTCACATTTCAATTAACAAGGCTGTTGTTTCCTTCTGCTCGTTCCTGTATTTCATGTTGCTGAAAATAGCTTTTAAATATGAGATTTTTGCCTACACAAAAAGCAGCAATTTCGGCAGAGCAGAAGAGCACAAAGACAGAGAGAAGTGGTATTTTACTCCTCCACTTTTCTTTCCTCTTCATCGCTCTCAGAGTTATATCCAGGTTTATCTGAAGCTGGGGAGTGTAAAGGAGCCTAGGCTTCGTTGTTGTAACATTGCTTTCTACGTTCCCTTTTTTATTTAAGATTTTGAGCTTCAAATCAAAGCCACACATTTGCAAGTGGCCAGACCTAAGTGCCCCTTAGCCTGAGGTAGTCTGGCAAAAGGATCTCCTTCACACTAGGCTATTTTTATTGGTTTATTTTTAAATTCAGAGTTGATAAAGTGTCGATTTTTCTTTTACTGTAAATCAAGATACCGTGGTCTTTGGAATTAACTCCAAATTGTTGGTCTGGACATGAACTTCACAGTGAGTCCCTCGTCTATCCTGGCTGACATTTTCCCATTAATTTCTTTTTTCCTTTCATCCATTCATTGGCTGATGAGCCTATAAATACACTTCATCTGCTTTTACTTTGCTTTTTAAGCATAAACCAATACTGAACACGTTGCCTTGATTATGTCCAGAGGCAAAAGCCTTGCATGTTTCTTAAGTCACAGCAATAGCTTGAAACTTGACTTTCTGCTCCTTCGGTCTGTTAGGGTAATCAGTGGGTCACCTCTTCCTACACTCAGAGTAAATAGTGTCATGCAGAAGAAATGCCATCTTTGAAAAGCGATAAACACCACCGCTGCTCACAGCCAAACGGAGCAGAGGGCAGAAGAGTGCAGGAAAGTGGTAAATAGTGACCAGGTGCTCCCCTGCTCCCTGCCCCGGCGCGCTTTGCAGGCTGCAGGAGTTTCCTTCCCTGCCCCCCCCAGGAGACCTCTGCCCTCCCCAATTTCTACCACTATATAGCAACTGATTCTTTCTGGGAGGTGCTGTCAATTTTACCCACAGCCTGTCCATGCACTGACATCCCCTACCTAAATTAATGCTTCCTTCCTCTAACCTTAGTTTCCAGGCACCCTTCTTGAATAGAGCCACTTGGCTCAACTCATGCAGAGGGTTAAAACCCCTGAGAGGATCCCAAGAGATTTTTTCACATCTAGTTCTTCTCTGGTGGCAGGGGTTAGATAGCTCAGTGATTTTTAAAGGGTACAGTTTGTTGGCATCTTTGACCCTTTGCCTGGTGAGACCACCACAGGCTCACCTTGATCAGCGGTCGTCACCATGGCCCTGCCTGCAGCTGTAGCGGCTGGAGTTCGTCTCGCCAGCGAGCTCCAGGATGGATAACGCCCTGCGCAGGCAACCCATGGCCAAGGAGCTCCTGGGGGTGGCAAAGCATGATGACATGGGACCAAGGTCCTCATCACTTCCAGGAGGCAGCTCCTGCTTGGGGAGTGCTCCCAAAGCTGCGCCAGACAAAAACCCGCACTAGCCAGAACCCGCAACTCGAAATTGCTCAAAATGAGATCTGCCGAGCTAAGAAGCAGCTAGGTACACCCATCTGTTGGAGTTGCCCTCTGCAGGAGGGCAGTGATGAACCGCAGGGGCCAAGCTGGAGGGCTAACTCCTTATCCAGCACAGCCACAGCTGCACCAGAGCGGCCCACACAGAGGTAAGCTGAATGTGGCAGGCATCGGGAACATAACGCGTACCCTGCAGTGTATTATCACAAGCTTTTCTTTTTCTTGCCTCGCCCCTGAAACGTTTTTAAAAGGAAAATCATTGGGAAGTAGCTGTTCTAAAACAAGAAATGTGAAAGCTGTAGTACATTATTCGTAAGAATTATAGATAAGAATCAGATTGTAAAAAGTAGTTCACTTCTGACATTGATTAAAATTACATTTTGCATTACATTTACATACATTAAAATTACATTTTGCATTATCTTTGCTTTCCCAGATGGTTTATCAGATTTAAATCCTTCAAAGAAGTTATGTCTCTTGCTAGCAAACATATTGCAACAAGCTTGATCAAATGATAGCTCTGGTTCTTAATGCAAGTACCACAGCAAAAATAACATTCCTCCTATATCAGCAATTACAGGCAGAGAAATTGATCCAAATCCCAGAGAAATCACAGAAAGTTTACCACTGGTTACAGGGGGCTTTGGATTAGGTCCTCATTTTGTATCAAGTCCCAGCCCTGTGCAATGTATGCATCAGAAAAGATGATAGCCCATCTCCAAATGAGGTTTCCCATGAAAAGCCGCAATTCAGCCTCCATGATAACAGCAATGCCGCGTGCTGCTGGAATAACAGGATGCAAAACATCCTCTTGAAAGTGTGCAAGTGCTCCTTCTCTGTTGTGAGCTTGGCAGTGTGTGTTTAAGCTGCTGCTGAGAGCTTTCCTGTAACTTTCATCAAAGGGGACATTGGGTCCTAGTTCAAGGAAATAATCTAAATCATGCCCCTTTTCAGACTAGAAAACCGTAGTTGGTTTTACTTTGTTTAAATTTAATTACATGATCTGTTGTATTCTGGTTATGAATGGCATTAAAATAATCTATCAGTAATAAGCAAACAAATCAAAAGAGTGCAAGAAAATGAAAAACGGGGCCAAACTGCTAGAATTCCAAGATGAAATGATAAATAAATCCCTTGTCCTTCCTACTTCCTAAGTTTTTGCAGATTTCAACAGAAAAGGCATATGGAGCTGAGGCTCTGACAGGGAGCTTGGCCCCTCTTCCCACTGGCCTCCATGGTACTGGAAGTTTTTTCTTCCAGCTGCTTGTCAGTATCTGTAGCACAGTGGCTTCCTTAAAAGAAACTTTCCAAGGGAAGAAGTACTAGACTTGTGCTATTTATCTACATTTTATTGTGTGTGAAGATAACTTTGAAAGCTCCACAGCTTCTGTTGTTCCCTCCCATTTATGTGATCAATACAAGTTGTATTTAACTCAATCCCAGCAAAGCAAAAGGAGCACTGATGCCTTTCCCAGATAACACCACCGAATTTCCTTTCCCAGATTTCCCCCCAGCACCCTCTTACCGCAGCACGGAGCACATGCTCTTGCCATCACGGCTGAGCGTGGCTGCACTCCTCTCCCCATCCTCGCTCGCATAGTTCCCCGTGAGAGGTCCCAAAAGGAACCTTCGGCTATTCCCAGGACATCATTGCCTTCATATACCAATTGTTTGCTACCTTCTTCCTCCTTCCTCGTCCCCTCTACACCTGCCCTCTTTTTCCTGCCCCATTCCCCAAAGTGCTCTTGCTTTTCCATTTAGTTGCTCCCTTCCTAAATAGGCTTCCCACCACCACGACAAGGGAAGAAGCCGGCATAGCTTTTGCCAGCATCCCTACCCGCGCAGATGCTGCCCGCAGATCTCGTCATGACTTGCAAGCCCAGGTGAGGTGTCAGGAGTGCAGTGGTGCGACGCGGTGGCACAGGGCTCTCTGCAGTGGGGGCTCTGAGACCTCGCCGACAGGCATGGACATGGCTGCCAAGCCAACCCACCGGCAGTGGGGTGCGAGGTTGGCTGCTGGTAAGAAATAGCACGGCCATGTCATGCTGGTGGGTTCCTGGTTTCCCAAAATGTATGATCTAAACAGGACTGTCCATATGAAAGAAGCTCAGCTTTAACCCTAGCACTCAAACGGCAACACAGGTACGGCCACAGGATCCAAGACGCAACAGAGCATCTCTCTGGGAGAGCTCAGCTCATGTGCTTTGAGAGCAAGCATGTCTCTCCACCCAACCCTATGCTTACCACTGTGTCCTCAGGGAGACAGTTTGGCTTTAATATATCTGTAGAGCACTTGCATGCCAATAGCATGGCATAAACAATAGCGCTGTTCTCCAGCCATACAATCCCATCTCTTGAAATAGCATTAAAATCCCGTGCAGAGAGAAGGAGCGAGTGCGTTCTCCCACCAACCAGACTCCAGTTGGCCTCGGAGGGTGGGTGGATGCCAAGTCTGTGGAAGGATTAAAAACACAAAGTACCCAGTATCGATATGCTTTTGCAATATACATAATGCAGTGGTATGTCACCCAGCCCGGCTGCTCCACGTTATTTATAACTGCCTACGTGGCTGATTCATGTCTCCTGAAAACTTATTGCCACGGCCTTGTTTTGAAAGGAATGCAGTGTCCCACTCCCCCAGCAGCTCTTGCCGGACCTCTCCTTGTCTCATTTATTAATTCATTCCCTGCCAAGAACAGCACGGTGATGTAATAACGAAATGTGCTTTGAAATCAACATGATATAAAGGACTTCTGCAAGGCTTCAGGCCGGCAAAGCACTTAAACACACGCGTGACTTTAAGCATGTGAGCAGTAGTGCCGTTGGTTTCAACAACGCTACACATGTGCTTAAGTGCTTTGCTGGATTGGGGCCCACATTTGACAGACAACTCAGGTTATGCCTTAAACAAAGAACGTTTTTGACACAGGATTTTTTGCAGAAAAACCCAGAGTTTCATGTAATCCTTAGAACCGAGCATAGAGCCAGCGCTGAGCCCACAGGAGCTGATAGCAAGACTCCCATCAGTTTCAGCGAGGTGGTGCTTTTGCTCCGAGATCTGGAGCTGGGTGCATGTTGCGGCTGCTCTGCCCTTCTGACTAGGGAAAAAAAATGACACCATTAGTTTTTGTCAAAGAATCACAAATAAAAATAACTGACTTCTATTGGTTACAGGCCATGTATGTGGTAGCTGTGCAGATTTTAGCTGTGTTATTCTTGCAGGAAAGTCTAAAGAAGTGATTCACTTGTCTACAAATATAGACCTGTCAAGGTTGAACAGTTATGTTCAATGTCATCGTAAGCAAAACTGACATTTTATTTACTCATTTATACCACCGGAGTGTCAGCTCAGCCATGATTAAAGCTGTCAGTAGAATCAACAAATAGTGTAAAAACACCGAGCTGCCAGTCCAAGTTCCTGTTTCATTGAACATGTTAGTTTGAGTGAAGCTTTGCCTGAATGTTTTGATGGTTTTGTGGCTTATTTTCACTAATTAATTTGCTTGGCTATTATCCTCTGGAGGCAAACAACATAACTGACAGATAAAATGGCTCTCATTCATTCATTCATTCATTCATTCATTCCTTCAGAGGAAATCCTGTGCGACTGGATGTGAACTTCCAGCTGATCTGTAATTTTGACCAGAACCATTTTTTTAGGCTGTTCAGATTTCTGTCAAGGAGTTGAAAGTCACCCATCTAAAGAAGAGATTAATCCAGGTCTAAACTCAGGAAGATAACGTGCTTGAAAGAAATGACCTGCAGCGTTTACTTGTAGAGAAAGACGTATGTTGCAGAGGCTGTTGGAATAGAAGTTGGCAGATTTGCCTCGGTCTGTTTATTAAGAAGGAAGAGGAAGGGAAAAGGGGGGAAACAAGGGGAAAAAAATAGCCTGGCTTTTCCGACTTCTGAAACCTCAAAGCTTAGCTTAGGTTGGCCTGCAAATTTTATTGCTTTGTTTACACACAAAATTTAGCTGGAAAGGCTGGAAGCCCTCAAAACCCAGGTTCAGAAAAATAATTTACTCTTGCTGCCAATGAGAAGATTTTTTCCTCGATTACATGGACATAGGGTGTGATACCACTAAATCCAAGATGCGTGAAAAGACAGATATAGGGCAGTTGCTCAAAATGGGTCGCCAGTATGGTGTTCCTAGACAAAGAAATAACATTGCACTCTGTGTACTGTAATAAAATAGCTAGGACTTGCTGTGTGACTGGTTTTAAATCACTTCCATGACAGCTATTGATTTTCCTGATGGAGGAGCCCGTTGATAGAAATAAAGCTGCATGAGGCTTTTTACAGAAGAAAAGAAATACTTGCTGCAATACATTTCTGGAGAAATTATTCAGGCAAGCATCAAAACAATCAATAAAGAAATCCCGTTTGCATTCCAGCAAGCCTGATTCTGCAGCAGAGCACCCATGCCTACAGACACAGCTCCGTTGTGCTGCTCCTGAAAGGAAAACTGTTAGCAGGACTGCTGTGTAGGACCACCGGCATTTGTACCTCACTTCATGTGCCAACTTGTCGGCAGGACCTACCCTTTTATCACAATGCTTACGTTAGGCCCAGTCAAAAATAGATCATGTATGTCACTGAATGTCTGATGTTCACAGGCTAGTTTCCACCATGGTAGCAGATAAGATTTCTATGGCTTCAAGTAGTCATACTTTAAGTACCTTAAAGCATTCAGAGTCAAATGTTTATATAATTCTTCCCAAAAAGCCCAGAAGCCAGGGAGAACTTCATTGCTTTTTAAAAGTCATCTTAATGCTTTTTATCATATAAAATGCACTTGCGGTCATTACTTGCCGTGCTTATAAAATCTCTGGAATGAATAGAAGCTACCTGCGTATCCTAGAACACCTTTTACTTACAGAAATTTACATAAAATTACTGAAGAAAGTTAAATCTAAAAATTATTCCATCTTTTCCAATTATGGAACACTTAAATTTGATTTCTGTCCACAATCCTGCCTCACTTATATTCTTGGACCATGAAAGTTACAACAACATTTACAACATAGAAGTGATGTTTTTGTGTTTACAGCTAAGTATGACCAAGGCAGGGTCACCAAAGCTGTTTCCAAAGTAAATTTGGGTAAAGGCTGAGTACAATTTTTTTGTTCAAGTTTCTCTTTTCCATGCAAAGTTTCCACATTTTTCAGAAAAAAAAAATAGTTTCTTTTCATTTTGTACAAACAATAAAGATGATTTTTGCTGACCAGCTAACATCTGATAACAGTCTGACAGAAGTACACGTTTGTGCCAGCTATCTACATGCTAATAAAATGCCAGGGATAAGCAGCCACTGTGTCCCTCTCAGAAAACAACAGGATTCTATTCATATTAAACAGCCACTTTCCAGCACGTCCTTTTAATATTTTTTGTTGTTGTTGTTCTTAAAAAAAAAAAAAAAAAAAAGAACAAACCTGCAGAAATTATTTAGTCTAGCAAATGCTCTAACAGGGCACATTGGCTTTACCTTAGGTGACCACCTACTCGGTAGGTATGTAATGAAGCTGAACTATCGGGGGGACAACATCTGGCAAAGGCTTGTGAATTACAATTTTCTTTTGCAAGTGGAAAACCATATCCTGCACCAGGTCTCAGTGGGGTTTAATGCTGTCAGAGCATACAAGGTTTGTTTTGATCTGTTATGGAGTAACACACATAGCTTTCAGTTCACACTAATAACATCCCCGTGCCTGGGGTATACACCAATCCAGAGGCTACTAATTAAAGGTTAGAATTAACCTAACACAGTTCCTCTACAAAACATATGAAACTTATTAAAACTTAAAAGTGACGGCTGATTCTCAATATAAGCAAAGCAAAGAATGCAAGAGTATTGTGGAGGGTTATTTAAGCACATTTTATTTCAGCATATTAAAAATTTCCTGTGTCTGCCAGTTCAGCACATAGCATTTTAATGTTTCATGTGAAAACACAGCAAATTTTTAAAGAATCTATTATTGGTCCCGCATATCATAAAATAAATCCCATTTTCAGTATTACCATAAACCTTTTTATGTCATTTTGATCTGAAAGAGGTTTTTCGAAAGTTCACAATTTTGAAAGTGGAGCAGCACACCAGTGTTGCGAGCCACCTTTTATTTACTTCAGTTACCAGTTGAACATTTTGGGACAAACCTCACAAACAGGAGTACTCAGACAAATGGGGTGTGTAGCAGCTATTTCAAGCTTATGATACTATTCCAATGACTAAGCACAACCAGGCACTCCTCTACTAACAGGACCTGATCTACAAGCAGAAAACCAGTTTGAAATAGGGGAAGGGACGTAACCTGCTAACTTTTACCCTCTTTGCTTCCATAAGCCAGCGCGGAGGGTATACTATGAGTGTTATGCAATTTATGTGCCCACTAGATCCTCCTATTTACATTTTAAAAATATACCCTCATTAAGCCCTCCAATGTTATCTGTGATCTTTGAAGTAAATGCTTTTGGTGCAGATAGGCTATCTCTGCTGGCAGAGCCTCCTTTCCTCGGCGGCGAGTGTCTTCAACATGTTGCAGCCTGTACCCTCAGCCTGATGATAACGTCTTTACGTGGAGCTTAATGAACTCATTACCCTTAATGCTGTCGTAACGAGATAGCTTGTAAATGTACTTATTTTTAATTAGGTCTATTCAGCTGTGTGAATTGAATTATACAAGACTAATTAATTAATGTAATTGAAGACCTCATAAGGATAGGGCTTCTCAAACTGGCAAAACACACTTTTGTCAAATCCTTCTGTTCCCAGGATTAATTAAGGGAGACCTGGAAATAGCAGCTTCAAAGCTGGTAGAAAAACTTAAAATATGTTGAGGAATAATAGTTACTGCAAGGACTTTTTCCGTAACAGTGATTTTTCTCACTACTTCACCTCAGTACCAAAAAAAAAAAGTAAGACTGTAAAATCTACACTTGTAAGCTGTTTAAAATTGGGTTAGGGTCCTATAGCTTCTAATTAAAAGATAAGAGCTGAAATCACTGAACATAGATGTATGTTATTACACTGTGCACGTGTTGGTTTACAGCCAACACAAACCTTCTTCCCACAGGCTCCTTTTTTTTTTGGATCAAGCTGAAACATTACAAAGACAACACCACCACACACTCGTGCAGCTCCGAGCACAACRGTGCTCTGCGCTGTGGCCGTGGCTCCTGGGCGCTATGGGAGAAATAGTAATCCCCAGTAACGAAGCTCTTAAACACAGCGGAGTGCTACACCCCTGTTACCGCAGCTGGCCCCTGAAGCCCACACCTATGGAGCCCTGAGACAGGGAGATCTTAACCACTGCATGAGGATAAACAGAGCTTTCTTCTAGCAATTTAGCACAATTTAGGTAGTATTGACTATGTACAATAATGTAGGCTGTGAGATTACTAGTCTCTTTTTTTACCTAAAGATAGTTATCCTTGTTATCTTCCTTAATAACAGTTGTGGGTTTTTTTAAAAAGTATTTTTTTTGTTTGAAAACACAAAACCAATATGAATAGTTGGTGTGTGTTAGTAGGAGAGGAAAGGTGAGAGGTCCATAGCCCTGTCCCTTCCCTCTCCCTCCCACTACCAGCTCAGCACAGAGACACCTCATCACCTGAACTGACATCATCTCATCCTTCAGATCAAGCCTCTGTCTCACCCTGGATAATAAAATCTGTCAGATAACTGTATGGTCCATGATCACATGGGCCATTGTCCAGAGGTAAATAGGGTCTGCATTGCCGGCTGATTCCCCGAGGACTGCTGATAGCTGCCTGCCAGCTGGACCACAGGCAAATTGTTGTGTGATTGAGGAGCAAATTTCACCATTTAAAAGAAAGTGGTAACATGAAAAGCCATTTTGAAGTGTGTCCTTTAGGAATAAGCAAGGTGCTGAGGCTTTCTGCTTCTGGCTTTCGCAAGGACACAGATAGTATACCTATCAAATACCTATCATAAATTAATATTTATATGCTATTATAGCTGTTACCTATCACACATTAGTATCGCCTACAAGCAGTGGGCTGAAAATGAGTGCAGAGCTTTGATGGAAGAATGAACATACAACTTCCTGAGTCCATCCCACCTCTCAGACCCATGACTTCTTCAACCAGAAGACAGACACTACTTCAGGTTAGAAAGTATCAGGAGCTACCCACAGCTACTGCAGCCTCGGGTACCACAGTGGGGAAAGTCTGGTCCCTGGGTGAGCTGCTGCAGACTGCTCACATCTGACATGCTCTAGCCCTATCACAAAGTATTTGGCACAGGGTTTCCCCGGGCACCATGTCATAACGGTGGCTTTCAGTGGCTTTTCTGATCAAAGTGCCCAAAATAACAAGAATGCTGTATTGCAGTCCGTCAGACTTGTTTTTATGGCATGACATGAGGATATATCCCATCATGTCCTATGGGGCTTGGTAGGGGTGTGCATGGAGATGTTTGAGGGTTCAGGGTTTCCTTTGATACCCTCCATGTGGAGGAACCTATTATGGTTAAATAAACTTACCAAGACGTGGATAGTTGAAAGTCTGACGTGGTGACAGAGTATTCACTAGTGTTCAGCTCTGTATTAAGTTCTGCCATTTTCCCACTTACAATTTGTTATTCCTTTTCATATTTAAAACTGCCTTAGTGGGGCTTAGTATAGAATGTAAGGTTTGTTTTCTTTTCTGTCCTCAGCAAGGAAAAGAGATGTTTATAGTTGTAGTATTAGTTATTACATTGCCACATTTTTCAATTCAAGAAATTGATCTCCCAGAGGATAAACATTGTAATAGGTAATAAAACCTGAGAGCCCAGTCAAGATCTTTCTAGTGAAGGATCAGTCATCTTTAGTGATGTTTCAGGAGGTTCTCTCCATTTGAGCTGTCAGTACGTACTGGGAAATGAGCAGTGGTGTGTGGTGATGAATATCTTCTTTCTGCTCAAAAAAAGAATATTATGCTGAAGCAACTGGCCTCTTCGCCAAAAAGAAATACAATTAAAAATTGTTATGCAATGGCATTCTTAGCCACCATAACACAAAGCAAACTACAAGGGAAGGTAACGGTGCTTTGCTCCCTTTCAGTCAACACTCTCTCTCAGCCAAGTATTTCTAAATGTCACAGGAATGTAGTTCATGTGTTTCACAGATTATGAGCTACTTTTCCCAGTGCTTTGACCACCAGACACAACAGCATCCAAATGCAACACAATGATAATTCAAACAAGACTGCAGTTCCTATTACATTATAGGTGTAACGCTAGAGTGGGAAAAAATAGATCTGCACAAGTCCAAAATAGACTCCTGCACAAGACCAAAAAATGCCATAATGATTTCTACCATACAGAAGAAAAGCTAGAGGAAATAATGTGGTAAGATAAAGAGCAACACAACTAGCAGGGCTGAGCCTCAAATCCCTTTGATGGATATAGCTTATCTTCAGGATGAGCTCTGGATACCCAGCTGAGTACACAGTCTGTAAGTTGTCTATAATTTTGATTATTTTGGAGATAATGGTGCCAAAACCTTGTACAAATTGCATCTATAGAAAGGATGCTTCCAGCTGACGCTGGCTTTACAGCATGAGCCTTGTGATATGTCCTCCAAAAAAGCAAAGAGGGAAGGAAGCAGGCTACAGACACAGCTTTCCTGAAGACCTGCAGTACTCTGCACCTCCAACTACTCTGGCCACAATCCTGGAAGATCACATGCACGAAGACATAACCTTGTCACAGATAGATAGTTCCAAAGATGCTCTCTGATCACTCCCGTAATCCAGAAAACAATTTCATCCAGGATTAGAGAAACAAACTTTAAATAGTCAAATTGTACCACGCAGGCACACGACTAACTAATTGTGGAAGAGATCATTCTTTAGACAATAATGCTTAAGACCATTAACATTATTTTCCTTTCCATATGCTTAACCTGATTGTGAACCTTCCACTCCTAAATGTGAATTTCTTGCCTTTCTGTTTTCTGTGAATGGCACTTCCAACCAGACTTGAACTGCAAATACGTAAAACTGTTTTTGTCAGAAAGCACTTACCTAAATGTCTCTGGATTTAACATAAGCTTGCCTGCTTAACCTCTCAGAGATCAAGATGTTTTGTAATAACTAGATTTCACCACAAAGAGGAGGTCAGGTGGTATGGTGAGGACCTCAGGATAAAATCTGGAGGAAGCCTGTGTAATGCCCAAGGGACTGGGAGAAATAGTAGAAAGAAGAGCCTGGGCATTTCTAGGATGAATTCTAAATTTGGCAGCACAGTGACTCACGCGAGCCTCTGTTCGAGACAGCACTATAATGGCAGCTACCAGGAAGCACTGGAAAATATCCAAACGTTTAAAGAAAGTGAAATGAAAATTATTAAATGAAAACCTCTCTTTTTTCACAGGAAATAGTGACCATTTCAGTCCATCTGAATTGCAGAAGCAACTGATATCGTGTAGGAGGTGTACCTGCTGACATACAGGGTTCAGGTACCACCCCTTGCTTACCCTGACCTGCGCCATGCACTCCCACCCCCAGGTCACCAGTAGTTGCATGCCAGAGCAATACCACTAAAGCCTTCAAGGGCTGCATGGATTTACTCCAAATGAGTCACTGCCCCTAGCTCTTTTTCTGTAATTTTCATTTTTGTTTGTGTCTTCTATTGTCTGCATTTAACAGACGTTGGGAAGGTCTTTTCCAGCTGATAGTATTCTTCTTGCGAGGTACAACACTGACCACACGCAGCAGAGCTGATGGCACTTTCCACCTGTTGTTACAAACCATGGATGAAGGCATGAAATTAATCTCCATTCAAAGTCAGCACCTACCCCTCCGAGGTGGCCCAGAGTTAATCCCTGGCCGTGATCTCGGCACACCTCACCACTCTGCCACGGAGATAAGGACCTACTCCCAGCTCCCAGGGAGACTGTAGCTGGGAAAAAGTTTTCCTGAAGTATCCAAGGTGATGCTGAGCACACTGTGCAGGTATCGCTCTCCTCACTGAGGCTATCTGGACTCAAGGAGAACAGGCATCCCTGTGCCTCCTTTCCCAATGGACCTTTTTTGCTTGGTGTCCTCAGGCCAGTGCCAGGCTCAGCTGAGTGGATGTGGTGCAGCAGGAGTGGTGGAAGAAAGAGGGTGCATCCCAGGCCCTGCTTGCATGTCATTTTTGTCTTTATCTACAGATTGAAATAAATTTATAAAGAGGCCTGAAAGCAGGGACCAGACCAACAGGTTCCCCTGCTTCCAGTCAAGACGTTCACTGTAAGAAATAGGCTCTCCTTAGCAGGATCTTCTTCCAGATCTATGAAGTTTGCATATCTCTGTGCAGCTTCAGCAGGGTGCTTTGCTCTAGAATAGCCTAAACCTGGTGGCCAAAGCAGTCACCTGGCTACAGAAGCTGAAGTTTCAAGTCCCTTGAACCAAGGAGCACCTGGAGCACACATCTCCCTCCTTCCTGGTTAAGCCACCAAGCCACTCTGCCAACAGGGACAAACAGCACCAGTGTTTCCAGAGAAACCCATGATTATTAAGGTGCTTATGCCTAAAAATTGCTTTTATTTGCTGAATCTCACTTTTGCAGATATGGCATTTCCCATGTCCATGGTCAGCAGGTTCCTCGCTGCAGCTCTGGCCTGGGCACCCACAACCTTCCTCTGTCCCCTGCCTCGTGTGACTACTGTGGTGTCCACCTCAGCATCCCCAGGACTTCACCTACACCACTGCACTGACTTTGCCGCATAATGCTAAACTGGTAGTGTCCCCGGCAATGCGCCGGAGTTCCCAAACTGGGACCATGCCAGAAAAATTTGGGGTCTTGAGTGTTCAATGAAGATGGGGAGGAAGGAGAGGAACTTCTTAAGTTGCTGTCACGGATGTAATCTGCACTTCAGGTCGCAGACTCGTCTAACTTCAGGTGCTTAACTGAGGTGCCTAAATTAGGAGCCTGGTCACTTCAGGGTCCCTTGACAGTCCCTCGCAAGAAAGCGGGAGAAGGCAAGCAGGGGGTTGCGGGTGCCGCCCTCCTCCTGCCACCTGCTGAGGGAGCCACAGGGCTCTGCCTCCAATTTTGGGAGATGCCACAGCCCTGTTTAGGGAGAAGGAGCATGACTCTTGGTGCTGGGAACCCCTCTGAGCCTGGCATCGCTGCTCCCAGCCTCCCCCAGCACTTCAGGCCCACAGGCCCTTACCACAGAAATGACCTTTCTTTCTTCAAAAGAGACCTTTCTTGGCATAACAGATGTCTCAATGTAAGTGAAGTTGATCAAACCAAATTCCAGCAAGTAAGGGTCTGCCCTCTTTGGGGGAAAACGGGACGGTGTTCTCACCAATGGAAAGGTGCACACACAAGATTTTCTGCAACACTCTGCTTCTCTGCAAAACCCCAGCTGAAAAGGACCCAAACTTCCACAACCCAAAACATTCAGATAATTATTCAGGGTTTCCACCAAGGCCCTACAGGGTGGCGGCCCACCACAATTTCATTTTTTACCCCTACACATTTCCTTCCCGGGAAGCCTCCACCCACCATTAACTTCATCTAAGATAATGCCAAAAGAAACAAAGTTTGTCTTTTTTTTTATATAAAACATTCAAGCTTCTACCACAGAAACCACCTGATAGCTCAATTTTCACTCTTCCTTAAAAATCCTGTGGATAACATGGTAAATACAAAGGCAAAAAATACTGATTGCTACATAGAGCGGATGCAGAACCTGCAGCTTTGCCTTAAACTGGCTGGTTTCTGTCACTACTATTTTCTAAAAAAAAATCTTGGCACAGAGTAAACAGTTTAAAACAAGGGAGTTTTTGAGGGTGATAGAAATGCCGAGTGGAGGATGAGCCAACTTCACATTTCCTACCAGCTACTGAAAATAAGTGGAGCTTTCTCAGCTCCGGCTTTGTGTGGGGAACTGGTGTAGGCGTCGAATCGAAGGGGAAGTAGTGTAATAGCAGGGACTGTATTAGTAATATGTACTAGGAAATCATAATAAGGCTGAATCACAAGTTACTCAGCATTTTCCCCATTTATAATCTTGAAAGCTTGTTATGACTAATGCAATAGGCACTGACCTGGCTCAGCATATAGCTCTTTAAACAAACACAGACACTGCGGGGCCAAATCACTGCGTGCCAGGGCTTGCACCACTAATTTGAGATGCCTGTTATGGATACGGGAGTCTAGACCTTTTCCCTGGGTGCTGAGCTCCAGCACGTGGGGGGAGCTAGTGGTCTTTGGAGATGCTCCAGAAAAAGCCACACTGAGGAGAAAGAGGGTTTAAGAGGTGCATGCCATGGCTCCCTCTCCTCTGAGCTCAGAGGCTAACCTCTCTCCTTCAAAAGCAGAGCAAGCCTGCTTTTTTATGCCTGTAATAGCCAGTTAGCAGGGGCAACGATGTTTCTTTATACAGTAATGCAGTGGCAGGAGTGCTCATCCAGCATGTGGGAGACCCAAATTCGATTTCCCCGTCTGCCTGTAGTGACCCAAGCCCCTGCCCCCCCGTAGATGGAGAAGCCATTAGGTAAGATGTATAAAAAGATGCTGGAGCAGATGCCTGGATTCCTCCATCCTGAGGAGCACAAAGATGTACCAGGTCCTTCTTCCTGGCCAAGTAATTTCTACTTTTGTTAAGCAACAGGGGTTGCCCCAGCAAGGGCAGAGTACATGGAAGACTGATCAGGGGATTAGCCCCAGCTCATATGCACGGGGTAACACAGGACAGCCAGCACAGGGCAGTGCATTGCCCTCCCCATCCTGCTGCCGTTGGGCATTAAAAGAGCTGTTGCTGGGTTAGTGAGTGACCTGTTGTTAGACACAATATGACAAGGAGAAATACCTCCTCCACGGGTCCCAGTAGACCTTTAGTCCAAGGCAGATACCCACGTGCCCAGGCCTCTCAGAGGCTGCCTTCCCTGTGCGCAGGAGCCGAGCTACCCCTGCCCAGGGTTTGGAAATGGAAAACTGAAGTGCTTCCAGAGTTTCATTCCCTGTGGCACCAGGCAGTGGAGGAGCAGCAGATTTGAGGCTCTCAGCCTTGGAACAGCTTCCCAAAATCTTTCTGATTCCTGTTGGAAGTGTTTAGGCTCCTCACGAACCTGAGCTTCAATGATTTACTGCTGCTTACCTTTCTGTTCAGAAAAAGCAACCTGTGGTGTACAGCTGAGGCTCAAACCTGCTTCTGTTTTGAACTGCAGAGCTGTTCCTACTATTACACACGCACGATTTCTTGAAATTCAAGGAAAGGAAATACACTATAATTAAAAATATAAAAAGTATATTTGATTGCTTTCAGTTGATGCACTTTCTGGAGAAAGGGATTAGCGCTGTACTCTAAACATACTGTTCTCAAGGAAAAATAAGTAGGAATTCTTGTGTTTTGCAACGCACACATTTAGTGTTTCAGCAGACAAAATCTGAATCTCTTTCCTCATTCATTGCTGATACTTCATACACAGGCTGTATTAGCAGAGCCACTGGCTCCAAAGATATGCCCATAAGTAACCATTTGTAGTACACAACTTCAAAGAGGAAGGAAAGATGCTAAAATTAATTTAGCTGTCTAGGAATTTGCATTGTCTCCATCCCTGTAACACCTGAGCACCTCACCATCACAAATATTTTTATTCTCACAACATCCTCGTGTGGTCGGGAAGTGCTATTATCCTCCTTTCTTAACCCAGTTTCCTTAGGAAACTAAGTTTATGCAACCACACTGTCCACCTGCTGTCAGTCTCCTCACAAACAACTTTTGGCCAATTTCAACCAAATTTAACAGCATAACTCATGCCCAGCCGGTCAGGGTCCCAGGCCCTGCTGAGCCAGGTGAGGACCACAACCCCCTCAGCCTGGGGCGCAGGGTGTCCGTGCCTTCCACAACCCCCCCAGCTTGGGGC
>JASVER010000078.1:4480559-4855240 GCA_030449065.1 Oceanodroma leucorhoa
CAGGGTGTCCGTGCCTTCCACAACCCCCCCAGCTTGGGGCGCAGGGTGTCCGTGCCTTCCACAACCCCCCCAGCCTGGGGCGCAGGGTGTCCGTACCTTCCACAACCCCCCCAGCCTGGGGCGCAGGGTGTCCGTGCCTTCCTGCAGCGGATGCTCAGAGCTGTAAGGACAGCTCGGGCAGCAGCTGCCTATAAATCCTGTTTGCTTTTGTGGAAAGTACCCGGGACACATTTGGAAAGGGTCTCTCAGCCGATTCCCCCGCCCAAGGTTGGCTACCTGCTGTCACCATGAAGGCAGCTGGGATAACATGGTATGTCCTCCCCATCTGCACTGTGGGTCAGTGCATGCTTGCATCAGTGTCCATAGTAGCAAGAGCCTAACCTTTCTCCCCAGTTTTACTAAAGTAAAGCACCTGAGCACAGCACTGCATCCATATAATATCAATACAAAAGGGGTTCGGTGTCAGACTTGGACCTGCCGCAGGGCGTACCTGTATCCCAAAGAGCATGTGCCGTGGCAGGGAAGATATTTGTAGCAGAATCGGGAACTGAGCCCACTCTTTAGTATTTCAGATCAGTGCCTTAACTGCAAGTCTGTTCCTGTTTCTACCTTTATACACTGGAAATTAAATCAAAAGTCAACGATAGAATGATTTTCTGTAGGGACATCTTTCTGTGCTTTGCTAGTTGTGGATGATACTTAGGTACAATTGCGTACTTGGTATGTCCAAAAGGAACAGACTACCTGCATGAAGCTATTAAAAAAAATAATGTCAGACCTTCAAAATGTGTTTTGCTTAACAGCCCTCATAATTTGCACACTCATAAAGGTAGCCTCTCCATTACGTCTTGCTAATCATCACAAGTAAAATGGCAGAGAGCATACATGCATATGTGATGGATGTTACTTATGTCTATTTTATGTTAGAACTCTTCCCATGAAAATGAAGTTACCACAGTATACATATACTGAGCAAATGGGTGAAAGTATTTTGCTGTTGTCTTTGCAAATGGAGTAAACAAAGGTCAGCAATCTCTGAAAAAATTATTATTGAAAATTGGCAAAATTATAATTCAATAATATAATATCCCCAGATTTCTTAACAAGGCTGGATTTTCCATTATCTACTCTGAAAAAGATAAGAGAAGTGTAACATCCTGAATGGACTAGAAAGGGTCTTTATTT
Organism: Oceanodroma leucorhoa; assembly: GCA_030449065.1. NCBI lineage: Eukaryota > Metazoa > Chordata > Aves > Procellariiformes > Oceanodroma > Oceanodroma leucorhoa. The sequence goes on from JASVER010000078.1 coordinate 4,481,745, forward strand.
GCCTGACTGATGAAAGTTAAGTATTTTTAAAAAGTGTTGTATTCTGGCATCAGTCAGACAACACTACACCTCTGAACCGTACTTAAAAATAAATCCTTTCTTCTTTCATTATTCCATCATGATAATGTGACTAATGTGAACTACAAAAGTATTCTTCATGTTCCAGGCTGGATATGAATGATAAAAACGAAGGGACTATACTTCAACCCCTGTTAATGGGCCTGTCCTTTTTTTAAATCCTACCTAAAATGCAACCAAAGTAAAACAGACACAACAACTGATCCGCATAGCACTGAAAAACTTGCTTTGTTGCAGTGAATAGGTCTTGCTTAAAGCACGTTAGCTGCTCTGCTGCCCTGGTCAACATAAAATATACCCTAGCATATGGGTATAAAAAAAATTATCACTTTGAATCCTCATGAAGCTCCATCCTCACGGTGTGGTTATGCATTTTCTGCTAAAGATCATCTGAAGATTAGCTCCCCTCTTTAGTTACTTGAATCCCAACTTACCCTGAGAGAAGTGAGAGGAGAATTGGACCCTTCGAAGAAGGAAATTATAGGGCCATAAACTGGGAAAAGACTTAAGTGTCAGTCTAATTTGTATGTACGTGGGAAGACATGTAAGTTCTAAAATCGCTTAAAATAAGGGAGTGCTCAAACAGTTCGTGTTTATGAAAAAAAAGAACTTCTTACATTTTCCTGTATCACAGACCGTAATTTTCATCTGGTTTAAAGCAATTCACTCATACTTACTCAGAAGCTAATTCTCTTTTGCTTGGGAGTCTCAGAGAAAACATCAATTTTTAATCTTATTTTGTATTTTCTTAAGAGCTAAAATGTATTTAATTAGTTAAGAAAGGAAGTGGAGTCCGAACTTGTTAGAACATATTTCCACTTAATGCAAACAAATAATACTTTAAAATATTCCATTTGTTTTCCAGTTGGAACTGACCCATTCTATTTTATGTGATGATTCAGTTATAACTCAACAAAACATACCGGCAAACTCATATTTTATTTTGAAATAGAATGGTCTGTACAACACAGTACTTTTATACAACGCAGTGCTTATAATCTTTTTCCTTCCCTTTCTTTTGCAAATCACTTAGAGTTTCTTAAAATATCTATTTAAAAGCTTCCCTGCACAAAAATAAAAAGCCCCAAAGAGTTGGTTATATCTTTAACATCAGGAAATGCATGTAGTAAGAACATAATAAGTAATAAAATCAGTGTTGATAGAAAAATAAATATAGCACTTTTGCCTGGGTTAAATGTCAGATGTAAGGAAGTGCTGAGCATCCTTACTTCCTATAGAATCACTCATCCTTCCTCTACCGAGGCTGTTTCCAAAAAGGCTGTTATTAAGTCTGGGAAAGGATGTGGCAGCAAAAGATGGTAAAACACTTGAACACATGTGCTTTGTAGACCTTTCTACAATGAGAAACATTTATTTCACAAAGAGAGCAAACGCAATGTCCGATGAAGAAAAGTAACCCACCGGTTTCCATAATTGTAGCTGGGCTTAGGTAATGCACTATGCAGTGTTTGATTTAAAACGTTAAAATATTAAAAGAAGTTTTCTATAGCATAGTGTTCCTATCAAAGTGAAATGACTCATAAGAATGCTAAATTCAAACCAGATGGGCATAAACACTCACTGAAAAAAATCAGATATTTAGAGGTCAGCATGGGTCTTCATAAAAACGAAGACCTTGTCTGAGTTACTGAAAAATGAACTTCAGTGATAAAAAAGAAAACAAGAGAAAATATTAGTGATTTTATTTTAATTATACAAGCCACTGTCAATTAGGAGAACTAACATTTACAAAACTTTACATTGCCATTTTAATTTGAAAAAGATGGCTGTGGCAGTCCTTAGACTTCAGACAAACAGCAGCGCGGTGTCTCCCGTGCAGGGAGGGAGTGAGAGATGCGGGAGTTCAGAAATGCCACACTAATATTCTGCAACAAACCCTGTGCTTCCCACTGAGGAGTAACCCCGATTACGGATTTGTACGGGACAGAAATCTTCCACCCTAGCTCAGCGGCATGATGCCAGCCTTCACTTCCCTTTGAACCAGACCACAGAGGAGGGAAAAAGCTCTCATTCCTGCTATCATATCAAAAAAAGTTCATACCACCCAACATTGCTGCTGCTCTGTTGTTAAACATGCATCTTGTTTTGTTTTCCTTTCCTCGTTTCATCCATTGCGCTCTGCCATTTACAGATTGTCTGGAGCGTGTACTTATTTTAAACTTCTATACCCTACCAGAAGAAAAATATGTGGACTCAAAATTAATATTGTTTTTGACTTATGGTGAAATTCCAGTAATGTTTAACTTGGATCACTAGCCCTGTGCATTTTACAGAGAGCAGAAAGGAATACTTTTCGAGCCGAAATGTGTAATGGGAGTTCCCTACTGTTTTGTTGCTGGGATCTTGGACAACAAGAAAAATGATGAGCATATAACTTATTTCTTTTAAAACATACAGACTAACTAAGTGGAGAAAATAAGGGTTCTACCCATGCCATAAGCTACAAAGGCATATGTTTGTACCCCTGTTCCCTGATTAATTTGTTAACCGCTACCATTCAACCTCCTAATAAAAAATGATTGTTCAATGTCTATTACTGTCAATGATTTTACATACCAAACCATAATCTCTTGGGGCACAAATCAGCAAAAGATATGTGTGGCTTCCATCGTGCAGAAGCCCACGCAATGCTGTGGAAACCAATTTTTCTGGGCTTCTGGGGCCTCCCGCGAAAGGGCCATGATTTTATTTTGCAGAAAAGAATGCCTGTACTTTTGGCCTATGTGTTACTGCCATTAGCAGCATTCTAAGACTAAAGGTAAGGGGTGAAACTTGGCCCCAGAAGCGTCACTCAGAGCTTTGCTGGTGGGGTTAGGGAAGCGAGCGTTGCTTGCAACGTGCAGGGTGATGCTTTGCAGGGCAAGCTCCAGAGCTGTCATTACAGTAACCTGAAGGCTGCATAACACAAATACTACGCATCTTCCCTTTGGTGGCTCTTTATGATTGATCCTTTGTTTTGCTGTAACTAAAAACATTGCTTGGAGATCAGACCCCTTTACCAGGCATTGCTGCACACATCTAATTAGGGAACTCGCCTTTGAAATGCTTTGGGTCCCAGCAGACCTCTCCAGATCATACACGTGACTGTCACAAGTGGGATACTTGAAGCATTCATTCTTAAAAAATGGTTTAAAATGTTTCGCTTTCTAAGACATTGAATACTCTTTGCATTCTCTCGCTGAAAAATTAAGGGAGACAGTCCTCGTCCACAAACCTACACCTCGTCCTACAACCTACCCATTTATTTCTTAAGGCTTGCTTCATCTTCGTGCTGCTTAGAGTTGAACACTATTAACCATTTCCTATTAATATTAGAACAATTACTGGCAAATGCTTTGCCAGCCTCAAGTCCAAAATGTCCTCTTCATGCCCCTCAGGTCCAAACCACCAATACCCCTCCCTGCCAAAGGGTATAAACTGTCAAAAAGTCAACAAAAAAATTCCCTACCTCTGAGTAACCGCAGTGCTGAATGAAATCGTAGGGCTCTTGGCGCTTCCAAAAAATCAAGCAGTGTGCATTCATTGCACTGTACCCCATTGCTGGCACCTGGTCTAGCACAAGGAGTCCACATACACACATAAACACATGTATATGCATATGCATACGCACATACGGACCCTTCTGTAATGAACACTGCTCCTTCAGTGTCCTCATGGATATGCCTAAATATTTTAGAGAAGGCTGGGAGGAAAACATGATGGTCAGAGCCCTAACATTTCCGCTTCCTTGAAACAGCCCAGAGCTTTTCTTAAAAACCACAGGATAACCCAGGGCAGGCATCAATGAAAGTCTCTACATTCTAAAGCACAGATGCCTAAAGCCACATGTGATGGTTTGCAAAACTTGCCTCTCTCTGAAGGGCAAGGAGGTAAGAGTTCAAGTGCAAGGAAGTAGCCGGGTGTGCAAGGAATGGACTGAGATGAAGGGGCAGGGACCCAGTGTAACAGCCAGGAAGAAAAGGCAACAGCAGTGAGGGTTGGGGGAGAAATGCTGAGAACTTCTGGCCAAAGGGAGAACCACGCTTGAGATGAACTTCAGGGTGAGTCTGCTCGCCAGGTGTGATGGGGAGCTCGCACAGCACAGTGAGAAGTTTTCAGTGCACACAGTGACCAACAGCTATGGGAAACTCCGCTGCATCATGAAATCCCAAACCAGCTGCGGGAAAAGGCTGGAAGAGCACTCCCTGGTCACCAGGGACTATTTCCTCCATTTCTGACAGGGGAAATCCCTGGAGGGCATTCTGACAAGCACTGTGAGCTGGAAAGTTAAGGAACATTTAGTACCTTTTGGCATACCTGGGCATTGCCAAGGGTATAACATAAGTGTTGCCCTGAATGAGAAGAGGAGCACACAAGGCATCTTCGAGGCACCCTGAAAGCCACTGGAGTCAGTCAGTCACAGCAAAGCTGACCATAATGGCGTTCAAAAGCCTGAGGGTGAGGGAAGACCGTGATAGGGAAAAACTGTAAGCAGGTCATGGGAGCAGTTAGAAAGACACCAAACTCAGCAGTCAGATATAGCAAAGGAGTACTGAGATCACTGAACATCGGGGGGCTGCCAGGGAGCTGCCGGGGTGCGGTGGGTGGGGGACTCATCCTTTCTGCTCCCTGAAATGACACAACAAAACAAACGTTGACAAAAGAAAGATGTAACAACCTGGCAGAAAAAGGGAGGTTGCGGGAGGGAGGAGACATCAGGAAATCAGTCTGTTAGCAGAAGACTAGTAGGTCAGCTGTGCTGGCAGCATCTTCATAAATATTTCTCTTAATGCTGAAGCAGATTAGTTTTATAAGCATGGGATCCTCTCATGTGGTTACTGAGCATGAATCAAAGACGTTGTGGCTCAGCACTGCCCTATTTTTTATTGTGCTTTCTTGAACATCCTGGGGTTGCACAGCCCCAGCAAACGCAGCAGGGCTGGAGGCTGGGACCACTCCCCTCCTCTCGCCCCCCAGTGAAGGGGACCAAGGATTGGCAGCTCTGGGTCACAGGAATCCCCCAGGAAGGGGGATTTGAGGAGGAGCATGAGGCCAGGCCACCAAGTGGAGGAGGCTGGTGGGACAAAACGGGCAGAAGAAGGTGCTGGGGAGTCGTAGAGCCCCACTGAGCTGCGGCAGCTCAGGCTCAGCATGGGGTGCTGCTGCTGTCCATCCCTGTCCCCCTGCCCACCCAACTGGCCCACCGCAGAGGTACAGCCCTCCTGCCTCGCACCAGTTGTCCTCCCACTTCTCACCATCGTCCTCCCACCTCTCCTCACCATCGTCCTTGTGTTCCCAAACCTCAGGAGCATCACAGCAAAAGGGAAGGTAGGCAGAGCCGAAAGCCCAGTAAGAGCAGAGGACATCCCCAAGGACAGCGGGGACAAAGCCTGAGTGAAGAGCATGGGACAAGCAGAAAAGAGAACATCTGCTCCATCTGAAATTGAAGGAAAAATAATGAAAGTGGGCCATTCATTTTTACTCATGTATCTGGCTGGTTTCACTTTCTAGTTTTCCTGCCACAATTTTTGAGCTACAACTAATGGGAATTTTCCAATCCAAACAAAACAAGCAAACCAAACAAAACAGCCCTGCGGGATTACTGCGACGGGCGAGGGGGAGAGGCAGGCTTGTGAGAAGGAAAGAGTGAGACTGCAAGTGCAATGCTCTTATCTGCTTTTTTGTTARATGATTTTAAAATAGCTGGGACTTTCTTCTTCTTTCTTTTTTGGGATAGCAAATGAGACAAAAAACTGTTTTGAGCAGGGGCTGTGCCTAAGTTTATTTCTCAGTTCTGGTTGGTAAAATGCACCAAACAGCTCTGGTTCCCCAATTGCTCTGACTGGTGTGCCAGAGCCCTCACCATCTTCAGGACATGGCTGGGGAGACACCAGGGCCCCCGGGGTGGGAAGTGCTCCCCCTTGCCCCAGGACAGCTATCCTCCAAGCGGCAGAGCTGTACGCTGTGCTCAGACACGCCGGGATGGAAAAGCTGGGCCAGGCAGAGCTGGATTCTCAGGTGGATGCTCTCCCACCCCCTCTGAGGCCATGAACAAACACCTCCTCTGGGTCCAGCCACACCGATGGAGAAGACAGTCACCTCCCACCACATCCCGCCGCTTGTCATCATCCCTCTGCCGGATGCGATCCCTGCCCCAGGCCTGTGTCAGGGCTGCTCACGAGAGCGCTCCCTCCCCTCTGCCAGCCGAAAGGAGACAGTTAACACAAACAGTCCAAGGAGCAGGCTGCTGCTAGCTTGGAGCCAGGATGGTGAGGGGACGGGGCAGTCACCTCTGCCGCTCACAAAGCACCCACCTGGCTGTGCCCTCAGGGGAACCGCACAGGCAGCCCCTGAAGCAACAGGCCAGCCCTGCCAGTGAAACACCTGTGGTGCCGTGGCCTTCCCCACCACCGAGGTGCAGCGGGGAGGTCCGCTCTGGAGAGCTCCAGGCGATGCAGCCTCCCTCACGGTGAAACCCCAGGCCCACTGAAGTCGGGGGTAGGACTCCACTGGACGTCAGTCAGCCCAAGGTTTCACCCTGCCAGTCGATTACTAACACATTTTGTAAAATCAGACTTAGATAAGGTTCAATAAATGGTTTTGGGTGATTTCAGATTGCTTTTTCTCTGTTTTAAGAATGCGATTTGCTTTCTGAAAAATGCCTGCCCAAGTTTCACACTTTTTTTTTTTGCATTGTCTGTTGTTATTTATAGACTCTACAGATGGAAAAGACCTCTCTGGTCACCCAGCACTCCCTGCCAGCCCAGGACTGTTCTCCAGCAAACATTTATTATGGTCTTGTTTAGACTAGTTTCACATGCTCCAAACAACAAGGTTTCTGCCGCTTCCCCAGGGAGAGCAGTCACAGCAAGTTCATACCGCTGACCCGCAGGAAGGCTTCTCCTCACTTTTTTCAGCCCATAACTTCCCTCTTCATATGTTTCTTTCTATTTTAGACTCTAACGTCTATTTATTGTGAGGTTTTTTCCTTGGTTTTGGCTATCAGTATAGCACCCATGATGCACAGAGCTTTTAGACACTATGCTGCCAGCGTGGCCCCTAACCCGCACCCTATGTACTCCCCCCAGGCTGCATGAATGAGAATCCCTTTCTCCCCCCAGCTTTCCCCATTCCGCTGCTCTCTTCTCTAAGCAATTCTCTGCTTTGTACGATAATTTCTGTTAATCACTAGCCTGGAGTACAAAAGCAATACTGCAGGTGTTATCGTACAAGGGAAGAATTACTTCCTCCCCTCATCTGTACACAAACCCAAATTGCAAAGGGAGCATTGCTGTCAGAAGGCACAAGAGATTCACATCTCATTCACTGCCAGCTACCTCCACAAAGTGTCTCTTGACGGTCCTGTTTTCTGTACTTCCACAGCCGATTGAATGTGCTTCGGATGATTTCTGTCCCATAGAGTTACTCAGGTTTTTCCAACTCACCGTACCTTACAACTTTTACATTTTCAAAATAAAAAGCAAGTTGCCTTGTAATTGTTTTCTCTAGTCTCTGTAACAAACAGTGAACTGGGAAGCAAACGAGCCTTGTATAGATAAAACACAAGGTATGAGTATAATAAATATAATGGCTGGCCTAACAGTAACTTCCTCTTTGGAGGAATATTTGGGGTTGCCAACAGTAAGCAAATCAGACAGATTCTATTAATGAAGTCATTCCAAGTGTCAAATTATAGAAGTTAGCCTTCTTCATTTATGTTACGGAAAGCAGTGCCTGCTGTTCCAAGAGAAAATGAAGTAGAAATAAGAGCGTCAAGAGTGTTAAGCATTTCTCCATCAAATTTAAATACAATTACAGAGTCAGTGCTAAATAACATATCAGTTCGCGTGAAACACGTTGCACATGTTCACACAAGAAAATCAAACAGAAGAAAAACATAAAGAAATAGTTTTCTTTGTCCGTTTCACAATAAATTGTGCAGAGCTCCACAGTTTGYTAGTACTATTTATAAAGGAAAGTAACACAAAGCCAAAGCCGGCAAATTGAAAATACAGGGAAATCAAGACAAAAGCTAGCCCAATAACCACAAATGGAAGGGATCATCTTGTCAACTGAGAAGAAACATGAGGAATATGAATACCAGTTTTTTCCCTAACCCCTGAATGCTGATGGCTCCATCGTGCTTTAATTTGCTACCCCTACACATGCCCTGCTCTGCAAACTTCCCGCATACTTTCACTTAATTTCAAAGTGGAGTCCCTCTCTGAAATGGCACTGTAAACATTTCATTGTGGGGTCCCATGTTTGACGTCTGTCAGTGATTTTCAAATCAAAACTGCTCAGTTAACAAGTAAAAACCAGATTTCTTTTTGTTTATTTCTCAGCGTTGTAGTCTGCAGCATGAAAAGCAAACTCGGTGCTTTCCCATTCACGAATCGCCCACAATAAAGATTGGCATTTGGGGGAGAACCCGCTGATGGAGGAGGAGCTGGATTAGGATCTGGCTGGTTCGCCCCCCTGCTGTGGAGTCACCACAGCTGAGAAGGGTAAAACACTGCCAGGGCTGTATGGCCTCCATATCGCCAACCTCCGACAGTTGCTTACAGTCCCTTTGCATGAGGTTACCATCTATGGAGCTCTGCTGGCAAAGTGGTGGTTTCAGCACTCGCTAATCCACTTTCATGCAAAATCTACCAGGTTAGCTTAGATGGTTTAAATTTAATTAGCCCTGCTGCCATTGCCTAAAGTAGATTAGGAGATGCTTATATCATTTCTCCAGCCAGAAAGAGCTAACAGAGAGCAGTCAGAAGAGGGAAGCCTTTTTGGCAGGCACAGAGAGACCTAGAAATCATCACCCTGCCCGAATGCAACACCCAGCCAGATGGCCCATCTCCACTTGCCTCCTTATCGATGTCACATCGCTGTCCCCCTACCTGGCCAGTTGCAGAACATCAGTGAATATTCCAGACCGGAACAGATTTGGAGAAGAATCAGGAAACCAAATCCTGGAGAAAGAAGGACATGTGGATCATGGCCTCAAAGCTACAAAGCTACAAAGCTACAATGCTACAATGCAGAAGACCTGTTGCTCAAATCAGTGATGTTTTCCATCATAACAATACCATTCTCCAGGCTGCCCAGCTCACAGCTAATTGGCATCCTGACTTCTCTCCAAGGCAAACAATTATTCTGAGTGGAGAGAGGAAAGTGAGAAGAGAAATCACAATGTGGAGAAAATGGGAGGTACTGGTACAGAAAGAAAGAAGGGGCTTAGAAAGCCCACCTGTGAGGGCATCATACTGGATTTTTGCTAAAGGTGTTTGCAAGGCAAAAAGACTCGTGTTAGTCCCAGCTGAGCCACTCAAGCATTTGCTCCTGTGAGCTCAATTTAAACACATACTTGCATGTCTCACTGAATGAAGTCCCAACCCTGCAAGTACTAGTCACTATACAAAATAAAGTGCGCTCCCAAACGGTACAGGATCAGGGCCTAGGGTGGACTTGGGCTTGTGCTGGAGTACTTTGCTGAACCAGACAATAATAGGACTACAATTCATAGCATTTGATAATGACACATTTTGTAATGTGATGCAGAAATTAAAGATGAGAACGGAACCGAAAAGCTTACCTCTCTAATAAGGAGTTATGCTACTAGTATTAAGGTAGATGCTTCCACCTAGTGACTTACAGCAGTAGCTTATAGATTTTTACTTTAGAAGGTTGGACAGCAGCTGCAGCAGAAAATAAAATTATAGAAAAATATAATTCATCATCTGTAGTCAAGAACAGACACAGAAATGTACCTTACAAAGGGGGTCTATATATTCAGACATCAGCAATACTCAGAGTATCCTTTCCACAGACAATGCTGGCCCAGTGCATGCACTCTGATTCACCTCTGGAGAAACAGCCACCCCACTATTTCTCGCTGTGCTACTGATCATCCTGCCCCCTCCAAGACAACATATGGCAGAGCAGGAAGGATAACTCCCGGTGAGAGGAGGTGTTTCTGATATCCTAGCAGTAGGGAGGTCACCAGAATGGTGACTCCATCAAAGGTATTGCCAAACTTTTCCTTCAAGTTTTAAAACATGAGAGCCGTAGGTTTTTTTGTGTTCTTTAGTAACTCAAACGGACATGTGCTAGGTCTGGCCTGCCAGTGCATTAGCAGCAGCGACAGCTTCAGAGTCCAGCACTGTTATCCTTCGCCTCTGTGCCGCAAACTCTCAAACTCCTAGAATCATAGAATCATTAAGGTTGGAAAAGACCTCTAAGATCATCGAGTCCAACCATCAACCCAGTACCCATGCCCACTAAACCATGTCCCGAAGCACCACATCCACACGTTTTTTGAACACCTCCAGGGATGGTGACTCCACCACTTCCCTGGGCAGCCTGTTCCAATGCCTGACTACCCTTTCGGTGAAGAAATTTTTCCTAATATCCAATCTAAACCTCCCCTGGCGCAACTTGAGGCTGTTTCCTCTCGTCCTATCGCTTGTTACTTGGGAGAAGAGACCAACACCAGCCTCTCTACAGCCTTCTTTCAGGTAGTTGTAGAGAGTGATAAGGTCTCCCCTCAGCCTCCTTTCCTCCAGGCTAAACAACCCCAGCTCCCTCAGCCGCTCCTCATAAGACCTGTTCTCCAGACCCTTCACCAGCCTCGTCGCCCTTCTCTGGTCACGCTCCAGCACCTCAATGTCCTTCTTGTAGTGAGGGGCCCAAAACTGAACACGGTATTCGAGGTGCGACTTTATACACACCTGCCTGTGCAAAAGTTACTGACTTGATCCCTCACAGCAACACTCAACAAAAGACAAACTCCAAAAAAGAGAAGGGCTCAATGTTAAGCTTCAGGATCACAGATTTCAGTGGAGATCCTTAGGCTTTGATGTCTAATAACTTTACAATAAATGGGGAGCAAAAAGTGGCTCTGCAAAAGAGTCAGAGTCTGCTGAACATCCACTTCAAGATGTATCCTGAATCTTGTCCCTCACTGGAAGTGCCACATCCAGGACTAACAGGAGATGTCTGCTCACCTGGAATCCACAGCCGGGGAAGCTCTCTAGAAGGTTGGCTGCTGCTTACATCCTTCCTCCCAAAAAACTTAACAGGCTGGTCTTTTTAGATACGGCCAGAGGAGCAGCCCCATTAACGCAACAGTTTCAAGGTTAATGCAAGGCACAAATTCTGCTTGCAAGGAGTCAAGCCCCTCCATCCTGTCACCCTGTGGCTTCAGCTGCGAGATTGTGGGCTCTGCTGGTTGGGAAGGGAGTGTGGGAGGGAAAGAGGAAACTTTGGGAGACAGACGTTGGACATCCCTATGCTAAAGTTCTAATCCAAGTAACTCACCCGAGGCTTTCACTGTAGTTAGCGGATAGAAGTGGGCAGAGGACAACACATCAGTAGATGCAGAAGTAGTCAACAGAAATTAGATTATATATCCCCTTGGGTTGTCCCTTGTTTCCTCCACTGATTGAAAAGGGAGCTAAGGATAACCAGCTCCAATTAAAGTGTCTAACATAAAGAATCTAAAGCTGGAGCAAATGAATGTTGCTCTGATTTCCCAGCTATGCTTAAGGATGTGCTATCAGTCTGCAATAGTTTTGGATATGATCAGAGACACAATTAGAGGCACCAAGTAAACACGAGAACCCAACAGAGAAGAACAGAGGAAGCTTTGGGGGCAGCTAGCGGGTCTTTTTGCTTTGCAGTTTTGAAGTTACGGCTCCCATTTCTCTATATTTCCTCCTCTGTGTTACCGGTTTCCGTTGAACCTCATTCTTCTTTGGCTCTGGCTTTACTCCCTGTGGTCATTAAGGACTGACCTGTAAGGCAGTGAGCAATCTACCCTGAGCAGATAAGTACCAACCTTATCTCGAAGCCCATGGTTTACCCCTCTGAAGTTAAGCAAGTATCTGTGTGTTTAGCTGACTCGGGACCTAAACAAGCAAATGCATGGCATTGACAGCAGAACTCAACAACCTCAGCTCCCCAGGGCAAGAAATTAAGAGAGAGTGGCAAAAAAACCACTTGAAAATTGTTTTAAAAATATATTAAAGCTCAAATTTAGCAGTGTGCCCAAAAGTATGACAGTTTTTAAGAAGAAAACAGATTTACTAATTTTGGTAGATGGTGTGTAATCTGTATGTAGCTTCACTTCTCATGAACTTCTGTAACAAAGCTAATTCCCTTGTTAAAGGGCTTGGTGCACTCCCATCATTTTAATGTATTCCTATTCTCCTACTGTATAGCTGTAGTCATTGCAATGTTAATGGTTTTGCTAGTGTGTTCTCTCTCATTTATGCTTTACTGAACCGACCTATATATATTAACCTCTCACTAGTTAATGAACTCTGGTAGCTAAGACACTGCTCTAGATCTAGGCGGGGAAGTGCATTATCATCTTGCAACTTCTAGCTATTTCATGTAAATGAATTGTTAATTGTACTCCACTAATAGTGTCAAGGAGTCTCAAAACGTAAAAAACACAAACACATCACCGTCAAGCATGGAGAACTTGGCAAAATTGTATGTCATTAAGATTCTTACTGATAATTTCAATTACAGCAGGGAGACATAGGAAACAACTTTCTTCTATTAACTATGTAGGTAAACAAGGGCTTTGGTCATCACCTCCCCATCACCTTTAAAGGTCATCACCTTTAATGATCACAACCCTCTAAGCAACTCACCAGTTGCAAAGCCAAGTGGGACTACATCGTTCATCCCGTCAGAAGCACTTCAAGTCATTGAGCCAACTCCTGAGGAAAACGTGAAACACTTCTTCAAAGCTCTTGTTCCCCTAGATTTATACCGTACTCTAATTTTATCTACAGTCACTGAAATCTCTGTATTTTATTAAAGTAAAATATTTGGATTTATAACATTTGAATGTTTAAGTTAATACTACCATGTGGGTATGCACACATACATGCATTCACACAGGTATAGGCATACATATGTTGTTTTAATTTTTTACATTATAATCTATAAAAACATCATATAATTTATTGAAGTGCAGAAGACCTATTTACCCTTCCCTTCTTCTGACAGTTTCTCTCTTGCCCACATGGTTTATATGAATGATATTTATAACGGAGCTGTTTTGATCTGATAGAGCCTCAGTGAATTTACTGCTGCTTCTGCCCCACTCTAACTGAACCTGACAAGAACCAGAAGAATCCGCAGTTTTATTTTGGGCTTTATAGGTTTTTCCTCACTCCCTTTTCTCATGCCTGGATGGCGTCAGCAGCTAAAGAAGACTCGCACGTTCTGCAACGAGAGATAGCTGTGAGGTTGCAGGACTTGCAGGATGAGATGAATTGCTCCTTTGATCAAAACCAGGGTCAATTTGCGCCGGCTGATAATTGGTTTGTCAAGAAAAAAAAAGCTGAACAACAGAATTTTTTCTTTATGAAAGAAATGTAATCTTTCTCTGCATGTAATTAATAGTTGTAGTGTTCACAAATAACATATGCTGCATACAACCATTAGCCTTACTATTTTAAATGTACTGCTGTATTTTCCAAGAATTTATAGGATTTTGAAAATGGATGAGCATTTCCTCTTTGTTGAGACAAGCATATGTTTCTGTTCCTCTTAAGATTTTCTCCCTAACATTGCATATAAAAATGAAACGACTTGCCTAAGTGCTCTGGATGGCTCACAGGAAAGATAAATGGGATTTAGATTTCGTCCCACTAAGGAGGAAAGCTGTTCAGGCACTCACTTGACAATTAAAGTTGTTATTTTAGGGTAAGCACTTGGTAGCTACAATCAAATATGAAATTGCTTTTAATGATTGGTTTTGCTTTTGATTTACTCATAAGTGTTTTTACATAAAAATACATTTTTGCTGATCGCAAACACAATTCTATTGCAAAAACAATTGCTATAGAACAAAAAAAATTCACTGAAGGCTTATGTCATGTGAGCAACACGTTCCTTTTGTCAAGTTTTAAGGCGCTCAAACTCAGCTTCCCTGAAGTGCATGAATGAAACTTCAAAAAACTGCACTCCCAGTAATTCATACTAGAATCCAATACAAGCTCTTTTTTTCAGAACGTATCCACATTTATTAGCAATCACCAGATGGGATCCCAGTATAACCTCAGGGAAGAAAACTAACGGCTTTCCCATCAAGTCATATTTGGATACGATCCAGTCACTGTTAACATATCCAAATTCATTAGGAGCCACTGAATCCAAACCCTGTTTAATGCAAAAAGATACTTGGGAAAGATCAGTTTGCAAATTATTTAATTTCCTTCCACAGCAAATTCACATTACATCTAAAAGTGAATGAAAGCTGTGGATCCTCTGTTTCTCATGAAACAACCTCTAAAGATACCAGGGCAGACCAGAAGCTGCATTCGTTGGTTTACGTTTTTGTGTTAATGAGGTTTCCGACAGAAATAAGATCCTAAAATGTAGAGTTTGTGAATGAAAGAGAATATAATAATAATTTTTTTAAAAAAATTGTTTCAAATGTATTCAGAAGTTTAATTTACATTTGAAAAAGTTTCACAAAAACTTTTTTGCACATTTTATTTTCATTTGTTGTTCTTTAATGAAAGCTGGAACTTCAGCTTCTCTATTTTTTTTTAAGCTTTAATCTTTGTTTCCAGGCAAATCAATAGCAAAATTCCCATTCACTGAAACTGGCAAGTTTAGATACAACATAAATTTAGTTTATTTGTATAGATTTATGCAAATTAAATCTATATCTAACTTAACATTTTTTTCAAGTATGAATCTATTTCTCCAAGTTAAGCAACATTTATTTTCTTATAACCTAAAAAATATTTTCCAGTTTTAAATATTATTCCATAAATTTGTTCAACTGTATCACTGTGTATTTGTTTTTTTAATTACTGTTTAGATAAAGAAACCTTGTTTTCCATGTTTTTATTACAGTGTGAATCTTGTACTTTTAAAATGCCTTTTTTTTCTCTCTAATTTTATATTATCTTGCTTTTATCTTCCTCCTGACACACATAAGATAATTTTATTTTTCTCAGCTTCAATGATAGTTGCAGGAATGGATGCCTTTGTTGTAACAGTGTTTGTTGGTATAAGAACAAAATTTTTTTCTATGCAGTCCTAAAAATAAAAACACATATTTTTTTTGTGAATGCATAAAAAACAGTTTTTCTAGTTTCAAAACTAATTCTAACCTAACACAAACAGTTATCCTTCTTGGTGTTTCTGAGGTTACTTTTAGAATTTTAAAAAATCCAATTCATTTTTAACCATGTGAAACTGCTGGTTTAAATTATTGCACATCATTACGTTCGGACAATGAAAACAACACAGGCATTTTTACTTGTCTCTGGTCAACTTCACTTCTGGGTTTCCCTGACACAGTACCTTAGTTGAAATCACCACGTGGAGATTTTAAAATCCAAATAAAACAAGCAAATATAAAACAACTCTCTCTCCACCGAGTTTCTGAAATTTTCATTAAAACATTTTGTTGATTGATAAAAGGCTTTTCAAGAACCTTCCTTTTAAAAACAAAACACTATATATCAGAAGAATTCATGGATCCCTTTGTGTCCTTTTCTGGAAAAATGAAACGTTTAAGGAAAAAAAAAAAAAAAAAAGAATTAGATTGGGGAAGCATTCACATCAAGTAGTATATTTTTATAGGATAACTGAAGTGATTTTACACATTTATATGTCTTCATTGGGACAAAATATCTGCCAATAATTCCAGCAGTTTTTCTGACAGCTAAGAAAATGGTGAACCTAAAAGCGCTAGAAATACCCACAGCAAACCCCACACAGACTATTGCAGAATATTGCAGTATTCTGCAATATACACACCATTGCGCCTTTTCCTGCAATTCCTACATGCCCCGATTGGAAACTAATGATGTTTCTTAAACGAAAAAAAATCATATAGGGTGTTAGAGATGTGATTTCCCACGTGGGCCTAGAGCTGGGGACCCGTTCAAAGGCTGGGCTGGCTCCCCCCCGCTGCCCGCCGGGCAGGGCCGGGCCGGGCCGGGCGAGCAGGGAAGGGAAGGGCCGGGCCGGGCCGGGCCGGGCCGGGCGCTCTCGGCCGCCCCTCCGCCGCCGCTGGTGCCATCTACCGGGCAGCGGCTTCCAAAGCAAAGGCCGGGCTGCACGGCGGCTCCCTGCCCACGCCGGATTGCTCCCGGGAGGGAGGCTCGCTCTTCACAGCGTCTTTCTCAAACTCTCCCGAGATGGTGCGGCTGGCGATGGCAGTAAGACATCCAGGAGGAAACGGGCTGAAGCCACGAACTCACTTCGTCTGTGCCGCTGCTGAACTTGAATCGCTTGTTTAGGAGGCGATGCCATTGGGCCCTACAACAGATAATCCAGTCTCTCTTGCTGGTGAACTTGGATGATGCTGCCACGGACAGTGAAATACTGAGATGGCGACCGGGGAAATACATTGCCTGGCGTCCTTTTTCTTCCTCCTCCTCCCATCACTGTTACAGGGCAATCGCCAGACATGGAAGCACAGATCCAGTTCCCAGTGGTGGGAGTATCCGTAAGGAACTTGGTGAGGAGTTAGAAAAAAAAGCTTATTTTCTGCAGGAAAAAAAGATTACTTTCTCAAACTAGCCTCTCTAGGAGTAGCAGGGGATGAAATTCTGGAGATGAGCTCTGACAGCATGTGTTAAAGATGTGCGCTGGCTGTTAGGATCATACTGGTTAGCTAAGGAAACAGAACTGCAAATTTATTTTGGGGTTTTCGGGGTTTTTTTAAGTTTTATAACAATCATTCTAAAATACTGGACACTTAGAGGTCTTAGCAGATTAGTATTCATTTTAAACAGCAACCAAAATAACAAAAATAAGACATCCACATGCAATTTTCTCCCTCCAGAGAGAAAAAGAGAAGGCCTAGTGCTTGACATGCGCTCAGTTACCTCCTTAAAAGGGACAGGTAAAAATGTAGGTGTCTGTATATATAAACGCCATAACCAATATTGGAACAATGGTTCCTAAACTTCTTGCATCAGCAGACCAACCTGTAATCTTTCCCATGGACGATCCCACACCCTGGTCTTACACTCAAGGAATGAGACATTTTTTCTTTTCAACACAGTAACAGCCAAAGCTATGATCAGCAGTCCAGGCAACTGCTAGTATATGGACCACACTTTGGCGGCAGTTGCTCTAGAATAAAAGTGGCTAACCTTGTGTCATTTTCACAAGAACTGAGCCAGTCTTAAGAACATTTAGGAGAGAAAAAATAACCAAAGTGTCTGAGGGCACCAGGCTGGGGCTCAGGGAGGTCAGTTTGTAGCTCCACCATCAGCTTCCCACATAACCTGGTGCACTCCAGTCTCTGGCTTCTTTGCGTCCTCTAACAATACCACCTTCCAGAGGGGTGCAAGAAGTTTAGAAAAAGCAATGTATCAGGGCCTTCTAAATTACTTCTCACAAGCGCTTTAGTTTTAAATAGATTTTTGCATATGTTCTTTATATTAAGTATACTAACTTGCATTTTGCGTTTGGAGTGGGGATGTTCAGTAGCAGTAGTGATCATGATCTAAACCTGAGACTACAGGCAAGAAGCTGTGAACACACAGCCCTCCCTCTAATCCTTCATAGAAATCTTATGTATTCATTTGCGAGACAACCTGCGGCTCTGATCCGCTCTGCACTGAGTTGTCACCTTTGGCAGAAGCAAGATGGACAGAAATTAACTGTAAGGCTTATAGAGCCGGACCAGGAAGTGCAATCAATAGATCTAAAAAGTTCTCGTTTTGTACATACGTCACAATCCCTCAAAGCCAAGTTTACAGAACGTCTGTTGTCAAAGTAATTTAAAGGCACAAGGTAGCAAGCCATAGCATGAATAAGTGTTGCACCTATACATTATGAACTTGTCAGCTTTCAAAAAAGACGCATTATGCATGTTTCACATAACAGCTACAGGTATGGAGGGATCTGTTGGACTGAGTTGGATGAGCAGTACTGAGACAACAAATGCGCCTTTGTTTTCTGAAATACTGTCCACAAACCCAATTTCTGGTTAAAGGCAGAAGTTTAAAAATGCTATAAAATCTACATCCAGACTTTAGAAGCCTTGATTAACTGCAGTTAGAGAGAAAAGATGCTAAATAATAATTTACCAAACCAGGATATAACTCATAACCTTCATAGTCTCCTGAATAGTTGACTAGATTGAAACCAGAGGAAAAAAGTCCCTGGTCATTTGCTCTCAGTATACAAGCCCTTCACAAAGCAGTCCTCACGCTACCTTGTGTAGGGCCCTTGACACACAACGCTCTGCCACCATACCATGTACTGTTTCTAACATTTTAGACCTTTTATATCTATATACGTGCAGCAGAAAAATTAGAGACCTGCAAGAGGGATGTTAAAGGGATTGGGAAGAGGGAGAGGGGGCAGCAGAAAAATCATCCTCTTCCCATTCTGCTTTTTMTTTTCCTTTGAATGCTGTTGCTATTGATAAGAGAAAGTTGAAATCAGGACCCCGGAGTAGTGTAGGACGAATAAAAAGACAGTGGGCATGGGGGGCTTGTCACAACTGCGCAGTGCTTATTAAATGGAAGAAAGTCATCCGTTCTCTCTCACTTTTAGCTCAGGGGGGAAAAAAAAATGAAAAAAATCCCAATGTCTATTTCTCCTGAAGCAGTAAATCATGAATTGGGTAGTGCAGCTGGAGAAGGGAGGGGAAAAAGTTGAAAAGAAGAGCCTCTTCCTGCAGCAGTGAGCTATCAGATGGCTCAGTCCCCCCCAAAACCTCACCCCTAGATAAGTTAAAATTGATGGCAAAACCCTGGCCTGAAGAGAGCAGTTCATAGCTATTGTTTCAGACCCTCATCATCCCCACAACTGCCATAACTCAATTAAGACCATGCCACCCAGAGGAATAGATAGCTTTGCACCTCTCGGATTTCTGCAATGCTAGGGCTGTAGTCCTATAATCTTTAATACCAGACACATTCACACTACAAATCTGATACAGATCAGACATCCAGCTTCCATCAAATTCAGTAGAACCCAAGCAACTCCTTAGGCTGCAGGAGGAAAAGGTAGCATACTAGAAACAGACATACACGATAAAGCCTTTGTACAGATAAAGGAGGGCTACTTTTCTTAAGAAAAAAAAAAATTGTGACCACGTATCAGAGGAGCACTTTGCATCATGTGCCCATGACATTCTTCCTCCAGTACTCGACATCCCCAAACTAGATTTAGTCTACTCTATAACCACAGCGTCAGCTGCATATAAAGCCAAAGATAAAGCAAACGGAAAGAATCTGTAAAAGCTCGCAGCTGAATACATGCACCAGAAGAGCCTACGTTGTCCGAGTGTTACAGCAAAACTTAACGGGGGCTGTAAGAAAGAACATTGACCTGAATTATTCTAATACTATACCCTCCATTGAATAAAACTTTCAAGACCACTATTCGATGCATTTGCTTGACCCAATCTCCAGAAGCTCTCCCCATCTTCAAAACGCTGTACTGCATGGTGGCTGCATTAAGAGCCATTAGTGCCACAGGAGAAAAGGTGGCACACAAGACCATAGCTCAGCATGCAGTGCCTAAGCAAGAGGCCCCTCTCACACAGCCCTGCCTTCACCAGCTATTTGTTCCCAGTCTTGTATTGCCTCCTACTGACACCACCTTTTGTAGAGTAGGGCTGGAAACTGATCCAGCTGGAAAAAAACAGGGGAAAAAAGGAGTATTTTCAGTATATCTCAGCTAGGGTAGCTCCCCAACCCACTTGACTACACAATGCAGAAAAGGTATCCCAGAGCAGGAATGAGTTACCAGAAAAGTCCAGGAACTGCACTACCACTACCACCAGTTATTTTAGGCATCCGAAATAACTCACTTTAAAAACCAAGTCCTGCATGCTGTGTCAAAAAGGGCAGACGCTGTCATCTTCTCCGGAAACTGCCAACAATCTGCAGGACATTTAGCAATTTGCTAATGCAGATTTTATACTGTACACACACACACTTTATACACATAAACATTTCAATAAAATGACAATAAGTTCTGGCATTTATGCTTGTAGTTCAAAACTGCCTACACTATTTCCCCCCCTTTTCCTAGGTCCATGAAGTACAGCTACCACAGCACCTAGCAGGCAGGTGGCAGAGTTACAGTGGTAGGAAGTTTCAACAAAGCAGTGGCGTAATAGCACAGTTACACTCAAAAAACTCCCACCTCTGCCAATGCCATTTCAGTCATACAATTTTAGTCTTCCATCAGTTTGTTTAATCAACTGCAAACCTTTCTCTGCCAACCACAAATTTAAAAAATTTTTTAGACAAAGATCAACAAATTATGATATAACGACAATGTTGCTTAGAGGCAGATAGCTTACTTCTTAGGAAATTATTCTATGGGCTTTTAAAACATGTATTTCAGCCAAAACCTAGTATGTTTAAATTCCCCTTCTATTGTAAAGAAACAAGAATTATTTTTTTCATCAACTGATCAAACAGAATGTGGTTCAGATTCAGCAATGTAAATCGAATATTCAATGATGACTAAAAAGGTGGTATTCATGTTCAAAAACAGCTGCTCAAAGCAGATCTAAAACAAATTCCAAATACAAAATTACAATATCCATATATAGTATATGCTGAAATCCTAGAAGGCAAAATTTCCTCGCTGCATCTGTGACTCAACCTCTGAGGTTACATCCGTGCTGCACATTTAGCCAGGTTCCTGCTGTCTGCTTACAAGGGAGCCTTCAGCCTGCATTACAGATCCCACCCAACCACGCTCTCAAAATCCTTCCTGGCCCAGAGAGAGGTCTGCCTCACCCAAGTGAGCTGTGGCGTTGTGCACAGAAGTACATTGGTACTAGATTAAGAGCTGCCTTCCAGGAAAGACTGGGGTTTATTCCTTTTTTTATCCTCTGTTTCAGCTCAAAAATCAAACCAGATGTCTTAAAATATCTGTAGTTTAAGTGAACCTGTTTGACTTTATCCTGGACACCACGAAGGAAATACCTCACACAGCCGGTATTGTTTCAGCTGGTAGGATGCAACTGCTAAATAAAAGATAAGGGCAGCATCTGCTGTCTCTCATTCTGAGATTCAAATCCCTAATCTTGTCACAAAAGCAGTAGACTAATACATTTGTACAACAAAGCTCAGGGCTAGGTCATAAAAGCAGAAATAAGAAAGAGCATTCAGTTGCGCAGGTAATTTTCTCTTACAGAGGAAGGAGCAGAGGCAGAACTGGAACAACATCCAGAGAGAGGAGAGGGTAAGGCAAGTACAGTGGTGGCAGCCATGATTAAGATGAGATACAGAGTATGGCTGTGCACCTAAAGAATGAAAATAAACTGACTCAGCTGCTAGAAAGTATGATTTACAAACAAGCATGTCAAATACAGCACTGCGCTTACTCTACAGAAAAAAACCAAAAGTTTTAAGTTAGCACTTAAACCCAAGAAGCTCCCCTCCACAACTCCCCAAAGCACACATTAAACAAAATACAGCCTACGTCATTAGAATAGTAAATAAATACAAACTGACTGTTCATTCCATTCCTGGATAAACATAATTATGAACCTTAAAGAACACTTTCCTCCATATTAATCGATTTTAAAGTAGTACTAATCTAAATGCTAACATATTTGATACTGAAATCTAGACCCATTTATCTAATAAAACAAAAAAAAGAATTGACAGCAGCATCTGTTTTTTAGCGGGGATATTATCAACTTAATGGAAATATTTTTAAAGTACAAAGTTATTAATGGCATATAATTTGGTGAACTTTGATCTACAGCAAGCCTCATTAACTGTCGATGTATATGAAAACAGAAGATGCATTGGTATTTCCTCCAACACCTTTGTAGTTCTTTACCTGAGCAACAGAACACTTTTCCCCTAACAATAATAATTACAAAAAACCCACTGTATTTTTCCAGAAAAATGAAATTTTGTATCAGGTTGAGTTCTTCGTAGTGGATTTTAGCACAGGATAAGCTAGTGTAATTACTTTTAAAAGAATAAATCTTATTTCCTATGCCCAAGTTATCACAACAGACACATATCACAATTTGTGGGCAATTACAGAACATGGATCCCATCTTGGATGAAGTTGGACAAAGGTTATGCCCTGTACCAATGAATGGTACTTCAACAGGCAACATACTGCAGGACTGGTACTGTAATTATTTCCATCCTTGAAATGAGAGACATTTTAAAAACACAAGCTTTCAGGGCAACTAATTCTTGCATCTGTCATCACATGTTATTGCCGAGTAATATGCAACCAACTGTAGCTAATCACATATAAATGGCATCTGTTATGCAATCATGCAATATTTTATCCTATGCCCACACTGTAAAGCATGATAGATGAGTACCATTTTAAGAGGAATAAAAGGCTACTGAAAATACATGTGAAAAGTAAATTCTCATTTACTTTACTAAAACCTGGAAAATGTCTTAAATAAAACTTTTATTTCCAATCTGTGCATTTGCATTCTATTAATAAAAATAGAATCAGTTTTACTTTCATTTATTTAGTTCCTACAGTATTTCAGTTACAGACAGCAGTGAAATACTTCTTTGTTCAAACCAACTTTCTCTTTGCGAATTAAGGTCAGACTGACACTTTGTCTTTTTACTTACAGAACTTTCATGCAGCCTTGGTTGTTGATTTCAGCATATAATCTCTTTTAAGTTACATGTTAAAAGCCCATTTTCATTAATTACCAGATGTTAAAAGCAACACAAATCAGCGCAACAGAAGTAATTTTACAGAATAATTTAAAGGATTCTGTAAACTCACCATATCCTTTGATTAAATTTACTAAAAGACAAGTTACATTGACAAAGACCACAGTACAAAAAACATTTACAGTTTCATTATTTTTAGGATTTCCTTTAGCATTTTCGGCGTTCACAATATAAAGATGAAGACCCTCCCCGCTCAAGACGACAGATAACAACAGACACTTAGTCAATTCAAAGGCACTCAGGTTGCTTTTTGTATTTTTTTTAAGTTCAGCAGACACCAGGTTGATATTGTTTTCATCACTTGCTGGCCTAACAGTCTCTTCAAAAGTTCATGCAACACAATAAATTATACTCGGTGGCCAAGCACAAAAATATCATGTACTTATTTGGGATATTTATTCTGTGAGTAAAATACTCATGATCTTACAAAACTCTGGTTTTACCAAACTAGGCCTTTGGCCAATTTTGACTTTTTTTTCCCTTTAACACGCTGTGCCTTCAGCTTCTTTCTCTGTCTGGAATTCATCCATATTGGGTACTGTCCATGCTGGTCTAGAAGAGTTTTTTTGTTTCGTTTATTATCTATGTCCATTTTGCAGTCATCTGAAAAAAGAAAAGTATTTATAGTGAGTAAAATACATGAGTCAGCTTCATAGAAGCTATTACTAGATTCACAAAAATGATACAAAAATACCCCTACGCACAACGGTATTTGTACGTAGAGAGCTGAAGGCTTTATAAACTGAAGGCACCTTCCAAACCAATACAACTGCAACCCAGGAACTTCAACAGCTGATAGTAAATATGCAGAATTTTCCCTAAAGGCCCATGTCTGGGCAAAGCACCTTATTCTTTAGTCTGCCATCTGTTCCAATACTGTGTCCAAAAACATTGTGTGTGGTCTCCATCAAATGCTGTAACCATACAGGAAGCCATAGGCTTACTGAAACATATGCACAATTAAACACTTTTTATGATGTAATGTTTAAGATCTGTTCTAAAAAATGAAATTAATGTGAGTGGAAGATGAAGACAGGTAAAGAGAAGAATAAAGAGAAAAGCTGAAATACAATGACGGTACAAAGCATTTGCCTCAAAAAGTGAGCACAAGGTCAAGTCTAGTATATTTAGAGACAGAAATAGAGGACTAATCTCTAGAATCAGCAAGACTGCCTGTGACACGGTCACTCCCAAGAACGGTGTCCCCAGCTAGCTACCACTACATGAACGTCACGTCTCGGTGAGACAAGACTACAAGGGGAACACCTTGTTAAGTATAGATTTGAACTGTGCTCTACTATTTAATTTCAACCTTGTTTCCAAACCATCCATGTGCAACTCTAAAAGCTTTACCAYGAGCTTTTACAGAGAGGAAAAAAGACTTTTTTCTGTTGTGCCTGTCTGATGTTGGGAGACAAAGTTCAACAACAGTTGAAGCATGCTGACAGTCTACAGGGATCTGCACCACAGAGACGTGCTTAGGGAGCCCTAAAGCTGGGATACAAATACGTGTAGTCAGCAGAGAATCAGCACAGGGCCTACTGCCTGCTGGCATAACCACAGGCTGATCCAGCATGGGACAGGCAGAAAAAAAAAGTCCCAGCTCCAGAAACTGCCTGAGACATCAAGAGAAACACAACATGATGCCTTCTTAACAATGTTGTTTTCCAAATGTCATAGAAGGAGAGATGGCCTCCAACAACACAACACAAAAAGACCCAACACTCCAAGAAAGCCAACTCTACATATAGAGGCTTCTTCTCTGATTCCTGTCCTATTATATAATTGATGTTAATCTGTTACACAAATTTTGAATGCAAAAAGGCACATCCACAATATATGTCAGCTGCAACATTAACTAAATGAAGAAATACTCCTGGACAAAAAATACCAGTTGTTCATATAGCACAACGTTTTCATCATACTTTGCAATCTCAAGGATGCTGTAGGAATCAGTAACAGGAAGAAAGCTACTGCGCAGAAGTGGTCCCAGGACACAAAGAAAACCTATCAAAGGGGTTAAAGACAAAGAAAAGGATCAAGAAAAAAAAGCTTTAAGAGTAGGTTAGTGAAGCAGACTCAATGGATATGATTATCTTTAAAACTTTGTGGGCATGCCCACAAAGTTTTCAAAACAGCTACAAAACCATTTTTGACCAAGGCTAGCCAGACCTTCCTTTTTTTTTTCCTAACAACAAAAACTGAAAAAAAAAAAATTATTTCGCAGTGTGCTGTGAATGGAAAAATGTCCCTAATATACATCTATATACTTCCTTAGGCTAGCAAATTATTCACCTATCTATGAAAAGCACATATTCTGAATGAAGCTTTCATCTACTTCAGTCCTTATAACATTTGGCAATGTGAACTCCCTTGTGTCTACAAACAGTGCTGAAAAGTCCTCTCAAAGAAGACACCATTATTTTCACAAAACTTGTAGTTGTTTTGTGAAATATATATATTCTTAGGTATTTCTGAGTATGCTATCTCTCTACAAAGGCCAAGTGAAATTGGCCACTTGTAGAAAAGTTGCTGGCAGACTTGGAAGGGTGTGCAGGAATGACAGATAGCTAGGCATTTGCTTCAGAAACTAGGTTTAAGACAATGATGTTTCCTCCAGCTTTAGCATCAGTAGGCTGACTATGTTCCAAAACATTTTGGAAATTCAATTCTAACAATCCCATAAAGAACAACTTTTACATCTGGTTTATGGGAGAAATCAGAACCATTGATAAAGTTACAAATTATACTCCACGCTACCCTTAATTGGGCAAGTATTTTTATATAGCATTCTATTTCCATTTTCAATATAGTTTACAGGCTCTGCTATTAAACCTCACAACACTTCCTTGTCTTTCCTAATTTCTGAAACACTGACAACACTGGCTGCGTGACTGACAATGATTACTAGCATTATTCCGTATCGCCACTGTGGCGTCTTCAAGAGACTTCTGCATGCCACATAAAAAGCTCATGTCAGCAATATCATAACAGCTTAAGTGGCGTAAATTGGAGAAGCAAAAAGGACTATGACTTAGTCTGGACTGCAGTTTTGGAAAGAGAATGTGTCTTTCGGACTCCTGTCCAGTACGTAGCTATTTAAAATCTTTGTTTCCACTTCCTGGGTTACTTTCTTTACAGATTACATCCTATTCAAGGAATAGAGAGGAAGATGGCATTATCTGTGGACACCTAATACCATCCACTCCCACACCATGTGCAATGCAGCATTAATTAGCATACAAACACAGGGGCCCTAATACCCCTACCCTGAGACAGTACATTTAAAATGGAAAAAAAAATTACTTTAGATTTAGGTGCAATTTTTATATGCTTAGTGTCCTCCTTTAACTAGGAGGGAAATTATATCCTATCTCCAGATTAACAGCAAATTTAATGCTGTGATTGGAACAACTGCTAAGTGATGAATCCTCACTCACCTATGTCTTCACGAAGAGATGTCTCTCCATAAGATACTACATACTTCAAATAAAATGTTAATAAGCTTGTTCCACAAGTGACTGGATGCAATATAGAAGCTAATGTTGTGAAGTGACCAGATTCAATGATTTAATAGCATCTTTTGGCTTTAAAAGTTAAAGATTTGGTTTTCCAACTCACTACTCTCAACCTGTAATAATCCTAAGTCTGGTCACGATAGCGAAAGTCACAGAAACAATAATAAATACACCGGAGGACGTCCCTGCACTTGGGTGATTGCAACAGAAGAACTGGTATAGTGAAAAACACGCTAGAAACATGACGCCGGGAAGGGGTGGGGAGGAGGGGGGGCGGTCTTGGGCAGCCCAGGGCCGGGTGACAGCCGCCGCGGGCACCTCGGCCTCCCGCGGGCCCTGCTCCGGTTGGCCAGCGGGGCCCTCCCGTAACTCCAGCGCCGCCCAGCGAGAGCCCAACTCACCCCCCTGCTCGAGGACTTTCTTGGGGGGCAGCACCGTCGCCACCTCCTTGACCTCCTCCATGACGACGTCCGCGTTGGTTCCCAAGATTTTCTTCAGCCTCTCCAGCTCCTTGGGCGCGTTCTTCTTCCTCTTCTCCGCCCGCATCTTCCTCCTCCATTTGCTCCTCAGGCTTTTCGCCATGTCCTGAGGGGAGGGAAGAGGGAAATAGTGAGGGCGAGGCAAGCGCAGGGCTGACGAGCCGTTAAGGCGGCACGAGCGCCATTACCTCGGCTGCCGCCCTCCCAACGGCCGGGCTCGGGGGCCGCCCTTCCCCCCACTCACCCCAGCCGCGCACGAGGCTCGCCGTCCGCCCTCGCGCTCGGCTGCGCTCCCTGTCCGCGCACGCGCAAGACGGCGCAGGCTGACGCGCCAGGCCCCGCCCCCACAGGCTTCCTCAGCCTCCCCGCCGTACGGCCGCTTCTACCGTAACTCTCCGAGCGAGCGCGCCGCCGCCGCTGCCCCGGCTCCCGGCCGCCGCCCCGCCGGCGGGAGGAAGGCGGGCCCCGACTCGCCCCGCCGCCTTCCTACCTGGAGTTGCGCTATGGAGCAGCTGCGAGTGTGAAGTCATGTCCAACCACCGCTGCGCGTGGAGGGTGAAAAAATAAACACGTATTTCATCACAGGGAAAAAAGTGAAGTTTTATTTTTAGCTACTGCCACACATTTCTTAATGAAACCCTAAGACAGAAGACACAAACCATCGCACTTGCGCACTTCAATTGCCTCAGCTGAGTTCCAACACGGAAAGCATACGCTGTCCCTGCTCTGGTAGGACACGGGACGCTCCCCAAGCACTGCGTCGCCTTTTTGCTAACCTCCCGCTGACAGGACAGGTGAGCAGTAGCAATGCTTCGACTTCAACGCCGAGTATGAAGTAAGCAAGCCTTCCACAATTGTTTGTACCCTGCCTGCCACGCCAGGATTTCCGCTGCCGCAGCGCCTCTCCCCGCCAGCCAGGGCCTGCCTGTCCAGCCAGGGTTGACAGTGCTCGTCCTCAGCACCCCGAGGTTCTCCAGTCTCAGCTGCAAGAACAGACTAAAGGTTTTCCAATTTTTATTGACAGACAATTAACCTTAATATACACAAGCTGATACAATGCCAGAATCCACCTCCAAATGATTTTTTCAGAACACTGAAAGATAGGCAATAAATAATACTTAAATGAAGAACATTCCCTTTAATTGTTTTAATACCCTCCCAGCTTACACAATAATTTGACAGCCCTTAACAAGAACACAGTATCTCTGTTAGAGACAGCATTCCATTTTACCAAACAAAAACTAGAAAAAATTTTAGCTTAGTAAAACATTGCACAATGATAAACTCAGGCTACCCTTATGCGGTACGCACACTTATAATCCCAAAGGGAACATTTCAGCAGCTACAGAATAGCAGAGAGAGGCTTACTCTGGAGCAATCAGAAGTTGGCAAACATTTTAATCGTGAATGTCAAGTGCAAATTAAGTGACTAAAAAAGTGACTGAAATGATGACAGCACGTTAACTACATAAAATATATATTCTAGATAAGAACTTTAGCTACATAAAAAGCCTTTTTTTTTTCCTAAGGAGGGATCAATATTCATGGAATGAAAAAGTAATAAAGATTCAGTCTCTAGAAGACAGAACTACACAGTCTGTAGATCATCCAAACACTAGGTACTTAACTTTATATACGCTACAGTCAAATCACACCGCTTTTGACTATTTTTTATTAAACGCTTCCAGTAAACGCAGCAGGTGTAAGAACAGATTGATGATGTCCAAGTAGAGGTTGATTGCAGCCAGTATGTACTCTTCAGGGGATAATTTGTGCATCAGCAAATGAGTATCATAAATAATAAATCCACAGAACAGAAGAGCTCCGGCAGCAGCAAATACCAACTCTATTGTCTCACTGTAGAAAAACAGCTGGAGGCAAATGAAACATGAAAAAAAAAATTGTAAATTTAATTTTCTTTTTAATATTAAAATCCCTGCATAATGATATGCCACATTTAAAACAAGGATACACACTGTCTGTTTACTGTTACGTACACACAAATACAATATTACGATGACATTTCAGCGTCCTTCTTTCATATAGTCCCCAGTCACACAATCTCTTTAACTGAGTAAAAGTGCCTCCACTTAAGGAAGCTTTGGTCTCCAGAATATTAGCAACAGCAGAAAAATTAGAAAAACAAAATACAATTAAAACCCAAATCTCCTTCCCATTCTCTCAATCAAGTAGTGGATCTCGACTGACAAATTTTGTCAGTCAACGCAAATACCACTTTTACATTAGAAAGAACAGCATCCAACAAAAATTTGAATTGGAAATGAATGGTTAAAAGATAACCAGTGTGATGTACAACAGTAATGGATCTGATAGGAATTTTCTTTCATTAAGCTATATTGGACTGTCCAAAACCTTTTTGTTATACCAGAATTTAGTTAGATTTATATTAAAGAATATTTTTTAACCTTGAACACAAGGTATCTTACCCTCAAGAAACCCGAGAAGATTAAAATCCACAAACAAGCAAAGAGGCTGGGAAAAAAAAAACAACTGTGAGCAATAATATCTTTTCTTTTAAATTTTACTTAAAATCTCTTCCCTTCCTATAAAACCTCCTCACAATATATTTGGTAAGTAAATGTCCATAATTCTTATATGCCAACTGTTCATTGGTATCATCAGTAAAACTTGGTTTTATAAAACTGTCGAAAGTTATGTCCTAAATTTACTTTTTTGAAAATATTTGAAGCAGCTCCCTTCTTCCTCGGTGAAAAATCCAGGTAAACCAGTTTTCTAGTGTAATACTATGGTTTTAAGAATCATAATCACAGGAAAGAATTTCTTACCAAGAAAGCAGAACTGCATAAAATTAATAATTTAAGATAAATAACACCCTCACCATTCCCTTGAAGCAGATTCTATTGACCTGTATTCATTATTATATCTGCAAAACTTGCTTTAAAAACAGGAAAAACTAGCTTAAAAAAAAATCATCAATATGACAACATACCCTGCTCCAAATTTGCTGAAGTCTCTCTTTGACTGCAAGGTATATGCAGTCAGTCCAAGAAATACAGCAGTAGTAAGAATAAAGGCTTGCAAGACGATAGACACATCATAGAAACTCACTATAAACAGAAAAAGTAAACTGTCAGTTAACACTACACTATGGGTTTGCTAAGTTATCTTTTGAGGAAACAGAAGTTTAAACTTTCACAGACAGGAAAAAAAAATCTTAACTGTGAACAAAAAAAAGTAAATTATGTGCAAACTTGTCTTTGCACTTCAAAATCATGACTATAGGACTCACAGACTCTTGCACTAGCTAAGTTTGACATTTATAGTATGGCTGTAGCTTCTTAAGTGGAGATAACAGATGTTCCCTACTCACAATAATAAAAAAAAAAAAAGAAAATAAGTATTTTAAGTCTAGATAGGTGAGATCTTAAGGAAAAGGCTATCTAAATTTTTCATGATACTGAAACAAGGAAAAAAAAAAATCACAATACAGTCAGTCCTCTGTAAAGGCTCATAAAGTTGATTAGGGGGTAGGAGGGGAAAGATAGAGAAATGAGTGGAACGTTTTTCTTCCCTCCTTCCTCCTTAAGCTTTCCTTTCCCCAAACAACTTTTTTTTTGCAGGTGATCATAAGCCACAATGAAGACGTTTCATCTCATGCTGGAAGCTACAGCGCAAGGTGGCTTCTCCGCACACTGCCCCATCTCAACCCTGACAACCAAGTACAGAACTCTGCAAACTCAAAGTAATTCCCTTGGAGGAAACAGAGGGGGAAGATAAGGTTATTTCACTTGCAGATCAGCTCTGCTGAGAGCTGCCTTACAGGAAAGAGCTGTACCGAAAGAACAGATAGCACAGCTCATTTCTCACTTCAGGTTTATACAGCTTCAGTTATGGATCAGAATCCAGTTTTCTCCCTTGATTCCCTGTTTTTTGCTAAACTCTTATCACTGTCATTAAAATTTTCAAACAGGGGATTTATTATCACTTTAGTCACATCTAGGAATCTCAGATGGCAATTAATACAACATATTGGATTCCTTTTCCAATTTCTTTAAGGAATCAGACAATAGGATGGCTACCATTTACCTGTAATGGCAACTGTCAGTGCTTCCAGTAGGGTCTACAAAAAGCAAAACCAAAAAATTACAAGGACAAAAAAACCCACAAAACACTTACACAGAGACTTCACACGCAATGAGCCCCATTCTGCTACATAATTCCAGCATGCATTACATTAGCTCTCTTGTTAAATCTTTGTATATGAAAACATGTTTAATTTTCAACAAGAAAATGGCACTCATACTGTCTTACTGTGCTGGAAGTAGTTGTGTTACATAAAAGTAATACAATATAAACTGAAAATGAATGAGAGACAGCCTCTATAGAAACTTGCCATTTAGGTTTTCTACTCAAAGCACACAGCTTTCTTACCACACTTCTTACAAACTAGTCAAAGGGCTATAAAATTTCTCAGAGCTGCTATTAGAAATGAACTGTTTTCAGCTTTTTGCATGCTTTTCAATATTTGAAATACTTTCATCCAACACTCTTAATATCTCATTAGACAGTTAAGCGTCTTCTTCAATTTCTTTTTCCCACTCATCCTTATTTTGAAACAGCTAACTTAAGATCAATCATATTATTGCTGTCTGGGCTGAAGGCTAGTATGGGCCCTGAGTTTTTCTAAAAGGTAATTTCAAATTAAGTTTCATTACAATAAAAGATGAGAAAAGTATCTATGGCATGAACCAAGAGGTCAGAAATAATAGAACATTTAACCCATATTTTGTTTAAACCAATTTATCACACACAGATTTGAATCCTTCCATTCCTACACAATGTAATACTTAAACTGTCATAACACAAACTCCCATACCACATTTGGCCAAACTATTAGATCATTCCTTGTTACAGCTCCACTTGTTGAAAGTTTTCAAGCATTTTACTCCAAGAGTTCCGAAGTCAGGAAGCATATAACTGCGTTACAATTTAAACAGTCTATTTACTTACACAGCAAAACTGTCTTCCCGTTGTATCACAAATACAATTTAGGCAACTCCTAAAGCATCAAATTCCAATGGTGCTACTGTGACTTCTTTTCAGAAGACTGATTTGCTACATAATCCAAAATATCCAAGAGCAAGAGTTAGGCCATATCCACAAATTTGCAACATCGGGCAGGAGACTGAAATTTGAGGACAGCTCTGATTGACCTGCCTGTGTTGGAAACATGCTCAGAATTTAGCATCAAAAAGAAAACAATGAAATAAACACATATGGCTGGTTGCATTTGGGTCTCTGTTAAAGGTTGTCCATTAAACAAATAAGGTAACAGAAATGCCTCCTTCTTTCCTACTGAGCAGCTTCACAGAAAAATCACTGACATAACAGAACAATGAGAGCAGACAGATATATTTATACACACACACGAAAAAACCAGCTTGCTCAACCTGATTCCAAGTTCTAACACTCCTCCTAAAAAGATGCTGGACGAAACCTGAAGTAGAGGCTATCTAGGAACAACCTGTGGATAGAACCTCCAAAAAATAACTCAGAACTTTGTGAGTGTATAGCCACCACTAGTTTGCTTCAAGGAGTTCATCACAATGAAAGATATTCTAGGGACTATTACAATTGAATTTATATAAATACTTACAAATCCAAAAAGCAGGTATAAATTAACAGGATGCTGGTGTCTGTAGAGGGTCAATGCCACGATTATAGCCAAAGATCCAAACCCAGATATCAAAAGCAAGGCAGGCCTGTAAAGTTTCATACAAAAAAATCACCAAAATTAAAATAAAATAACTGGAAGACTAAAAAACAGTTTATATAAAAGCAAGTTTTTACGTGATCACCTAGATAAAGATACTGCTCTGTATATTTGGATATACTGCTTTAAAACATACAGTTAAAAATAACAAACAGTTTAAAATAGTACAGTCACAAGTAAAGACAATTATTTTATACCGAAGCTGAAGATTGCCCAGGAATCCATCACCTGGAGATAAACCCATATGAAGAGGAAAATCTATCTGTATGAAACTAACAGTATTAAAGTATATGTAATATTTTGCCTATTAAGAACTCCACATTCAGGGAACTGTTTTTTATAAGCACCTGAATGCAACAAACACGGGCACTAACTGCACCAAAGAAAATCAGTACTGACCAGTAAGTATCACTATAATTAAATCATTCAAGCAGCCCTGCAAGCAAAAACTGGACCAAAATCAAACACAAAATCACAACAGTTCGAAGTGAGCAGGACGATTTTAAATTATCAGATTTAAGTAGAAAACTTTAGTTTTACAACCTGTTGTATACACCATAGCTTATACAGAAACTTTCATACAGCGTTTTATGCTCCTTTTTCACTTGGGCTTTGAAGTGAAAGTAAAAGCAGTCTGCAAGTGCACTTGGGGGAAACCAGAAACTGGACTCAGCGCTCTCCTCCTTTCCCCAGTTGTTATTTTCCCCTGCCCGTTCACCACAGTTTGGTTTTTGAGACTTTTTTTTTTCTCATGAAAATCTGAGAGGCAAAAAGAAGCAAGCCCACAGGAATTTTAACAGACTAGTTTTCAGGAAAAAAACCAATAGAAGATGGGGGAGGGAAGGAGAGGAGTAAGACATGATTCAGACTTTTGGAACAGGTACCTATAAACAACAGCATTCCTAACAAATTCTAAAAGCAGATACTCAGACCATAAAACAAGAAATGTCAATAATTGAGATGTTCTGCAACTGATGGATAGGTTTTCATAGCATAAATATTAAAATAAGCACGATTAATAAAGTATTGATTAAAATAAACTTTAATGATAGTAATAAAAATAAATTTTAATAGTAAACCACAGAGAAAAATGTCAGAAAAGTTATTTCCTAATCAGGTTACAAAATTTCTATTACAGAATCAAAACACAGGGTATAAAAATGATTAGGAATGCTGAAATGTTCCAGAGCAACAAACTATATAAACTATCCTTAACACACGATAAACAGCCCCATTTCATGTAGTATTTACCTTTCATGAACAAATGCCTGCACTCCAGCAGAGTACAGAAAAATTGCAGATGTGACTGTGGTCAAAAGAACTTGAATGGAAAGAATGCTGTAGACTTTCCGTAGAAAAGCTAGAATAAGGAAAATAAAAGTGAAATCACTTTTGAGTTACACTTATAAAGTTCAACAGTAAATCAGATACAAGTTTTCTGTTTGATAAGGAACCATTAGAAACTCTTTATTCAGTGAAAAAGCACAGAGCAAAGTGGTAAGAAGCCATTTTTCCTTAAAAAACTGACACACTATTCCAGCAAAATTACATTTATTCCTGGACATCATTATTTAAACAATAACAATGATGACAAAAGAGATACAAAAAACATTCGCAAGGAGCTTACTTTAGACTATTTTAAAAACTATATACACCTAATTTCACTAAGAAATTACTAACAGTATACCTTCTCTATCACGTTGCTAGTACCTAACGGACCTAAATGAAGAAAGGTTAACTTGGAAGTTCTGTGGGAGACAGAAACAGCCATAAAAGTTTAAAAAGGAAAAGCTTTTACAGTAATATCTATCTGTTTGACCTTCTGCCATGTTAGATATCATTTATCATAATTTGCAACTTCCATTGTACTGAACAGCATCTACAAACTGCTAGAAAAAACAA
Source organism: Oceanodroma leucorhoa (assembly GCA_030449065.1). Classification (NCBI taxonomy): domain Eukaryota; kingdom Metazoa; phylum Chordata; class Aves; order Procellariiformes; genus Oceanodroma; species Oceanodroma leucorhoa. The sequence goes on from JASVER010000078.1 coordinate 4,516,171, forward strand.
AAAATCCCAGAATTAAGCTAACAGGCTTCATAATTCTAGAATCATGAAGAGTGGAGAGTGGTTCAGGACATACAGATATATCATACAGATATTCTCCACTCTGAATGGAAGGGGACCAAGTCTAGGCAAAACGCTCTGAAAGGAAGAATAACCTTACAGTGAAAATCAATTCAATCTTTAATATCACAGCCTAAACAATGTTAAGAGCACATACTATGAGGAGCTGAATTACCTGCTTGCAGCAGGTAAAGTTAAATATACTTGTAAGCCATGAGGAACTGGGGCCTACTTTGTTGTAATAAACTGAACAAACCTAGACAAGCAAAGCCTTCTCCCCACATTATTAAATGCATCAGCAATTTTGCTAATGGCAATACCTCCTTCATATTCCCTATGGCATCCTTTATTTTCCACACAAGATAAAACTGTATTTTTATAGGAAGAAGTCTTCTGTTTATCAGAAATATCTAATAAAAAATTCACAGCACACAGCTCTTTTTATTCCAAGATGTATCCAGTAACACTGTAAGGTGTATCCAATAACACTATAGCTATTTCAGCAAGGATTACTGATTAGACACCTTCTACAAGAGTATTCAATGCATTTAAGACCTGCATGTTAACAGCAAAGCAGTATTTCATGGCCACTAATATGACTTTATAGCATGAAAACGCTTCAGCAGAAGAGACATTTTAACACCTCCCAGAAGAAATTCAAATCCTTCAGTCTCCTGGTTCAACTACTGTAATTACGGGCACCAATTTTAGCTTTTATACATCTTATGTATCTTGTTTGGGCTTCAAATTGCATCACTCTGGGGAAAATCAAGTCTCAATCTATGTGGGTTTAACCCCTCTCACAAAAAGACCTGTCCCCTATACACTGAAATGATAAAATCCAGCCTTTCGCCAGCCACTGATCTTTCTTTCACCCTCGATGCTCAACCTGGACTAAGTAACGCCCTGGGTCCCCACTCACAGCCTTTACCTAGCAGGTTAAAATATTGCGCAGAACCTGAATTCAGCCAAACGCCACAGGCGATGGGGCTGACAGAGAGGATCTTGTTGGGAGCACCGGGGTACGACACCCCCTTTGACCGCCCAGCCAGGGGAGGCAGCAGGGGCCGCTCCGCAAGGGCTGGGGGGGCCTGAGGGAGGGGAACTCGTGGGGGGGAGGCCTTACACATCCGCCGCCCCAGTCCCTACCCATGCGGATGTGGACACTGGCCGAGGCCACGTTGGTGCCATAGTTGAAGTCATCTTCGATGGAGCTCCGCGGGTAGAGCTGCTCCGCCGCCATCGCCACCGCCGCCGCCTCCCACAGCAACGGCGACAACCGCCCCGCTTCCGGGAGAGACAGTCGCACTCCGCACCGCCGAGCAGGGCCCTCCGTCGAGCGGCCGAGCTCGTCGATCGCGGCTGCCCGCCTGCCCAGAGGGCGCTGTGGGGGCGGCCGTGCCCCGGCGGCGGCGGCCGCGGCAGCAGCGACGGTGGCGGACGGGGGCGCTCTGCGCGGCGCCGGGCCGTACCCGGCCGTACGCGGCCGGCCCTTCCCGCCCGGCCTCCCCCGCTGTCGCTGCAGGGCCGGCAGAGTCTGCAGCGGGAGGGAGGCAGGGCTGAGGACGGCGGCGGCGGCCTCCGGGTGGCGGTGCCAACGGCTGCGGTCTAACGGCCGCCGCCAGGCCGCGGGTGGCTGCGGGACTCGGCGCGGTGTGCCTGAGCGGGGAGTGACCTTGGGAGGGAAGAGACGCCCGCGCCCTTTAGCTTTTATATGCGGGATTTGCGTGAGCAGAGTAGGATGGCGTTTCCTATGAAGATCTCTTCCGTGTGCTGACATTTACCCCCCCCAGGCCTGCCCTGCGCGTGATTCAGGATGGCTTGAGGCGTTACGTTTGTGTTTGTGTTAAACACCATTTCCTGTGTCTATTTTAGGTCTGGAGAGGAAGTTCTGGTGACTGAAATCAGACCTTTCACTGTTTTTCACCTTTGAGTTACCTTTAGCTGCTATGCGGAAAGAGTTCTCCAGCAAGCTGGGGCTGTCCGTGGCTACGAACGCATAGCTGCATTCAGCAATAACTGATAAAAGAGGCTTTGGGCATTAGTGCTCACTATCAGTGTATATCCCACTAGAGACCAGTTCCATTTCTATAAAACTTTAATGCAAAGTAGAATTTTATTCAGGCTTTCTGCTAGTTATGTGTACTATCCTTCAAAGTAAACTCAGTTTGATTCAATAGAACACAGAGAATGCTCAACATTTCTTGGGCATCATGTACCACTTTGTACAATCAGACTTTGTACTTGTGGAATTGCCCCCCAAAAGTTATCCAAGATGGTAGCTCACATTTAGGAATCCACAAAAGCTAACATTTTGGGATGTGGGATGGGGAGCGTGATATGTTATTCTTTAACTTGTGAATATTATCTAAAGCATGCCAAGAAACTGAAGTGATAGACACTTTAGAAATGTATGTAATAGATTAGACTAAAATAAAGTGCTTTTAAAAATCGGGAAATAGTGGCCTCTACTGTATTCAGATTCTCAAGGGAGAAGTAAATAAATTATATGATCATGTGATGAAATAATTTTGAGCAAAGTTCTACTGAGTTGACTTAAGATACTACATTTCAGTTGCAGATACAAAAATTATGAACATGACTTTATATTCTGGGAAGTATTTATGGTTTTCCTAATGTCATTTTGCATTTTTAGTTGCTGCTGAGCAGGATCTTCCAGCTTTAATCCTGAACTTGGAGATTTATGCATTGTTTGCATTGCTGAATAGTAATTCTTTTGAAATAATTACGTTGTCTGCTGTCTTGCGCATGCCTTTGCAGAAGAACAACACTGATGTTCTCCCAGAAGAAGCATTTAGAGTTCTGGACAAGCATCCAGTGTTGCCCTCTCCTAAGACGTGCAGTGCAATTTTCTTTAAAATGCCTTTTAGAGACCGCCTCACTGCTGTGTGAGAAACAGAAAATTTCAGAGCATTGCAGTAGTGTTAGCTCCTGCAAATTTGCAAATAGTCTGAGCCTAGGGAAGACTGAAGGAGAGACATAATAGTAGTCGTCAAATACTTCACAAAAGACACTTGCAGTTCTCCATCCATGGAGAAAGTGTGACATTAGAGGTAGTGTGGCTTAAGCTGCAATAAGGAAGATTCGAGGTGAAAAGTTGAGAACTTTTTTAAGAGACATCAGGGTAAAGCTGTGGAATAGTTGGCCTGGGGTTTAGGCATAAGCTGGGAGATAGGCGATTGCAGGAAACAGGCATGTGCACCTTTGCACTTTCGCAGACCCGCCTCCTGTGTGGAAGATGTTAGTCTGATGTAAGCCACCAAGAAGCAGTAATGGGCTTATTCAGAAAGGCAGGAGACAAGGCAGCAAATGATTCAATGACACTACTCATGAGCACAGTCTGCCAGGGTTGCTGCAGATGGGAACGGAAAAATTACTTACATCTGCAATACCGATAAAGCCTGCAATTTTCATGCCAAAAGAAAGCATCGTTCTTGTCTTAAGATCTTTTTCTGTTACTTGCAGGCGCACACAGTGTATGCTGTGCAGTGAGCAGTGCTTTGGAGTGATTGTATTGAACCAAGGTTTAATAACACCGAGCCTGGCTGAGTGCTTTCAATGTCTTTGCAATTTTCCATACCTCACTTGGGAAAGTATACCTTATAAAATGCTAAATATGCCTTATAAAAAGCAAAGTATGTTTTACATTGCCTTTCTTTTCTGTATTTGATGTTTCCATAAACATACCTCCATCACACTATTTTTATTTGAAACCGCTGCAGTCCCGCAGTGACTTGCTTAGGACTGGCGAGACACTTCCACTCTGCGTGCTTGCGTGCAGGGGTGAAAGAGCTTTCTGTTCTCCACGTCCCAGTTTGGACTCCGGTATGGGGAAAGGAAGCTCGCTTTCACTAGAGCCCTGGTTAAGGACCACGGACTCCTCTGTGGCTTTTGTCTGCGTTATACATAATCGGTGGCTTTGCTGGAAAAAGTCCATCTGGCACTCAGAGGTACTTGGGAAAGGTACTTGGAGCATTGCCAGGATTCTGCTGCTTTCCAGAGGTTTGTTTTTAAGTAATTGTGCTAGAGCCCCTTCCTTTGCTGCAGCTTTGAGCAGCGCTCCCAGAGTGACCTCTCTTAGCATCGCTTTGATACATACATCTGTGTATCTTCACATCATCACGGCTGTTGTTGAGGCAGGACTAAGCGGTCTCTTCTTCCCAGATTGCAAAGTCCGTGACCTCTGCATGGCTCTGTACAAATGCATGAGACACGACTGCTGTAATATTGCTGGAGCGCAGGGTGTGCGGTTCCAGGAGTACATAGTCACACATGGGGCCCCGTGGCTGCCTGCCAGCCTTTCGACAAGGAGGTAACATCCAGGCAATTTGTGTTCGGAACGGCACGGTGCATGCAGTTCAGATGTGAAGCAATGTGGGAAAACAGAGGAGAGAAGTTTGATTATATAGGTGCATCCGCATGGCCGTTAACCATTAATTTATCCCCAGGTGAACTTTGTTCTCTTAATTTCAAAATAGCTGACAAGTTAGAGGGATCATTTTATTGTGTGACCCTGAGGAATCTTAATTTGAAGAAATGTGAGTTACTGTGAAATTATCCCCACAGACAAAATATGAAGTTCTCCATGAGAAGTGGAGACAACCTCGTAATTGCAAAGTTCTTCCAAATTATATTTCAAAATGTACAGTATGTAGCTGCAAAACTGTCATGATGTTCTTACAGGGCAGGAAAATAACAAAGAAAGAAATTCAGGGACAGATGTGCCATCTTTTGCTCTAAAATCCCTGATGGTGAATTTTCAAGTCCACTGATCAAGGGAAGAGAGTTTATCTTCCTTAGTACTTACAGTTTCATGACTCTACCCTTTAACAAGCAGGTCACCAAGCTGACTTTTCATTATTCCAGGATGAAAAACTTCTCTTAATGCTCCTTCAGTTTCCTAGGGCCCTCATCTTGCCTAATGATACATATATTCTTTTTCCTATTAAATCCCATCTGCATTATATATTTTTTCATTATACCTCACCATATTGTAACTCGATTAGCTCCTTTGTTTTTTTTCCTGTGCATTGTTGATAAGACACGCCAGATTAGTTTTGGGTCTTAGACTCACTGGAGGTCTCAGATGCAATAAGAAATGGGTTGCAGCTAGGAACGGAGCTGTCTGGTGGCACTAGTCCATCAACGTGGGGGGTACGAGCTTACCTGCCAGGGAGCACGATGTGGAAGTTAACTGCCTGGACCTTTATTTTAAGGATTGTGAACAGCTCTTGAACAGACACGTTGGTTTGACTGATGCGATTTGGTGAGATGTTTTGAATGGGGTCAGGGTAGGTATGTTTCCTTTTGAAAACAGGACTTCAGGATCAATATATCTCTGCAGTTAATAGAGTAGTGCTGGTAGTTAATAAATTAACCCTAGCATTAAAAGCCTTCTCCCAAGGTGTTTGTCCATTTATGCAAGTCTCATATCTTTCAAGGGTGCAATCTTATTTTGACAAGCTGAGGTATTTTATATTTTAAGGTCAGGATCAAGCTGAAAGCTGTCTTTGCTTATAACCCCTCCCTTGTTATTTTAGTAACTGCTGGAGTTTAAAAAAGAGCATTACCATTTTATTCCATGTGTAAGACTGAATCCTGGGGAAATATAGAGTGCTATACTGACAGCCCAGTTATAGGTATTTTTTCCTTTTTTATGGAAGAAAGGTTTTTTTCTTTTTCTTTTTTTTTCTTTTTTTTTTTTTTTTTTTTTATGGTCGTAATGTTACAAACTGAACCAATTTGATAGCTGCACTGCCTCCTGAAATAGAAGGGGAAGCATTCTTGAATTTGTTTCTCTGAGTGAAACATCAAAACACACCCTGGTTTGAGTTTGCTATTATTTTGTTCAGTTTCAGTTGAGCAGTAAGAGCTGCTTGAATTTTGGGAGTGCCATACGGAGTCTGTTTATAAAACACTTAACTACTCTTCCTGTACAAATTCCAGTGTGCTTTAATTGTCTTCATTGGACAGCCTACATCACCTGTAACAGCTAGTCATTCTGTCATCTAAAACCTGGGTGTAGTCATGTAAATTAGTTTATCTAAACCTTTGAGCTTATTTTGTCATGAACGCTTCTAATTCTGAACCTTTTTCTTCCTGGCGTTTTGAAAAGTTGAGGTCAGATTTGCTTATTTCTGTTTGAGTGTCTAGTGCAATTGGATCCTGATAAGAACTCCCACATGTAACAACAGTAATAGTCTGTACGCTGGTAAAGGAAAAAAAATCCTCTTTTTTAAAATAGCAATGGCTTTGCAGCTGTTGGTCGGTTCTGCTCTGCAGAGATTGAAGAGCAGGATTCAGCTCCAGCTGAAGACAACTGCATTTAGGTGTCTATAAATAGGTATCTACATGTGTACTAAGTGCCTAAGCAACCCTTACTGTCAATGGAAGTAGGGGTGGCATGCAGGTGCCTAAACATAAGTGTCTGGTGCCATTTTATGGCCCTCGGGGTATCAATATCAATTCCATTTGCTCCTCCAGAAAGGCACTGAGCTTCTGTAAATCCTCTGTTGTATCTGCAAAGCCATGCAGATGCCTTGGATACCCCAGAGCATCCTAAAAGGCACTGGATGCCAATGCTTAAGGAATGGCACCCTGCATATATGGAAAATATATCACAGCTGGGATGGGGACCCGGCAAGGGCAGAAAAGGGGGAGGAGGAGCTGGCAAAAAACATGAAGGCGTTGGTTATTTCTGTGAAAGAGCAGGCCTGTTGCTGTAGGTTCACCCATAAAACCAAATCAGCAAACCTCCTTTGGTAGAGATGCAGTCCCTATCTCTGCTAGGACAGCTTTATCAGTGCAGAAGTACCTACACAGAGTATGGCCGGCCCCCTCTATTCTGGGCCCATATTGGTGCTAGGAGAGCCGGGAGGAGAGGAGGGCACAGCTCGCCCTCAGGCATTGCCTGCGCCGGGGTTCTGTCCGGAGTGGCTTCATAAGGCACAAGGCATGCCTGAAGTGACCTCATCTCCTCATGCTGCCATCACGTGCAGGTTGACCCCAATGTGCAGAGGCTACTTGCAACTCCTGCAGTGCCCTGAACAGGGTCTGGGAAAAGAAACTTGAGATGTTCAGCGTCTTCCACTATCTTCAGGCAAAAATGCCAAGGGCACCAAGGGGCTTTTGGGCCATGAGGTGCTGTTACGCACTGAGCAGCCCTTAGTTTTCCCACACTTTTTTTCCACAGTTGAGTGGCTTTCAAGACACTTGCTGGAGCTTCACAGCATTGAAAAATACAGAGGGAAGGACAGAAGTGGTGTGAGAGGTTTGTTCTGGTGCTGATGGAACAAGACTGTTGGCAGCCTCATGCAGGCTCTTCGGGAAGTGGGTCAGTGGCAAATCCTTTGCTTATTCACAAAGTTAATCATTTAGTTGTGTGAAGCAGACCAGTGTTAAGTCTCAGGATACGTGTGCCAGATATATAGTTACTGCTCATTTTGCATGAAGCAGAAACAAAGCTCATGGCTTCAGATATAGCAAAGTACTTCCATGTCGCTTCAAGCTGCCTTTCTGGAAGAGCAGTCAGAAAAGAATAGTACAGATCCCTAAATACCACACTTGGTCCAGCAAAGGAGAAAAGAGTTGAAGACAGGTCTCTCACCTGAGTGTTTCCTAGTGTTAATTAATATTTAAATACCATTTTTAAGAACATTAGTGAGTCTTGTGTAATCTTGACATTCTCAGATACTAGTAGGAAGTGGTTTATTAGTCAGCCAGAGGTTTGGATAATCACTACTGAATTTTTAGCTAGATGTTCCATTTAAAACTTGCTTTTGAGAAATATTATTGGTGTGTGGTACCTTTGTAGAGATTATGGGCTGGACAATCATCTTTGTTGAATCCAGCACTTTTTCAACACTCTTGTCTGCATCATCCCCCTTTGTCCCGTTGAAGATGTTTTTTGGACAACTGCTGCCTCCTGTGAAAAACTGCTCAGTTTTTTTTGGAAGTGGAATTAGGGTAAGATTTTTACAATGCTTTTAGGATTGAGATGTATTAACACCAAGTGTTAATGCTGTGACTTAAAAAGCAGAAGCATCACTTATCGTGCAGCAACAAAGCAGCTCAGCAGCCCCTGTTCATTTAAAAAGAATGAATTATGTATTTCCCTCCATGTCCAACTCTGCAGGTTTTGCCTACAAGGACTGCTATTAGTGGCATTACCTCTACAAAACATGTAAAAAATGTTCAGTAAAAAATCCACAGTGCTGCCTTCTCCAGAAGGATGTCTCTACTAAGAGGTGAGCAGGCTAGAGAGTGGATTTACACTCAACAGACCTGTAATCTGTCAGCCCGCTACCACTTGTCCACACTGTGGTTAATAACAGCCAACTTCAGGATATGTGCTGGTTGACTGGGCTGTAACATGTAGGTCCTCTCTTGGTCTTGCAAAAAGGTCCTCTGCTAAGACACTGGCTGTGCTTGAGCTCTCTCCCTCCTAAAAGCGAGTCATCTAAGTCATTCTTCCCCCTAAGGGGAAGGGGAAAGTCCATGTTGAGACATACCCTATGTGTCTTTTGCTTTTCAGGAAAGCACAACCATATCAAATTGATAGGTCAACTACACTTATTTAATTTAAGGCAAGATATTTTTGACAGCAGTGTTTGATTTTAATTTGTTTGATTTGTTTTAATTTGTTTGATTTTAACATTTCTGTTTCAGAAATGGTTGATACTGAGCATGCAGAAAAGCAGCCAGAATCATGTAGTAGTGGTTGTTATGCCAAGAAATTGAGTGATCCAGGTAAATTTCTACTGTAAATCCCTAAACTTGGCCTACTGTCATCTGTGTGAGATCTTACTGACCATTCAGTCACTTTTGGGGCCAGTCTTGTTTAATATCTTTATCAATGATCTGGACGAGGGAATCGAGTGCACCCTCAGTAAGTTTGCAGATGACACCAAGTTGGGTGGGAGTGTTGATCTGCCTGAGGGTAGGAAGGCTCTGCAGAGGGATCTGGACAGGCTGGATCGATGGGCCGAGGCCAATCATATGAGGTTCAACAAGGCCAAGTGCCGGGTCCTGCACTTGGGTCACAACAACCCCAGGCAACGCTCCAGGCTTGGGGAAGAGTGGCTGGAAAGCTGCCCGGTGGAAAAGGACCTGGGGGTGCTGGTCGACAGCCGGCTGAACATGAGCCGGCAGTGTGCCCAGGTGGCCAAGAAGGCCAATGGCATCCTGGCCCGTATCAGGAATAGTGTGGCCAGCGGGAGTATGGAGGTGATCGTGCCCCTGTGCTCGGCACTGGTGAGGCCGCACCTCGAATACTGTGTTCAGTTTTGGGCCCCTCACTACAAGAAGGACATTGAGGTGCTGGAGCGTGACCAGAGAAGGGCGACGAGGCTGGTGAAGGGTCTGGAGAACAGGTCTTATGAGGAGCGGCTGAGGGAACTGGGGTTGTTTGCCTGGAGAAAAGGAGGCTGAGGGGAGACCTTATTGCTCTCTACAACTACCTGAAAGGAGGCTGTAGTGAGGTGGGCGTCGGTCTCTTCTCCCAAGTAACAAGCAATAGGATGAGAGGAAATGGCCTCAAGTTGCGCCAGGGGAGGTTTAGATTGGATATTAGGAAAAATTTCTTCACTGAAAGGGTAGTCAGGCATTGAAACAGGCTGCCCAGGGAAGTGGTGGAGTCATCATCCCTGGAGGTATTTAAAAGATGTGTAGATGTGGTGCTTCAGGACATGGTTTAGTGGGCATGGTGGTGTTGGGTCGACGGTTGGACTTGATGATCTTAGAGGTCCTTTCCAACCCTAATGATTCTATGATTCTATGATTCTTTAAGCATGCATCATTTGGAGCACATCTGCATTGTATTACATCCTAATCCAGTTATCCAATACTGCTTTTGGTTTTTAGAGATCCTTGCCTGAGAAAAATAGATTTTAAAATTATTTTAGAAGATGGTTGTCTCTCTATCTTAATAAGTCAGCCATTAAAGTGATTGATTCATTAAATCTAATACTTGGTGTTAGACATCTAATCTAATTAGAAATCTAACATCTCTGCTAAAATATTAAATGCATTCATTAATACCTGCCAACAAAATAATTGTAACTGCAAGTGAACCCTTTTAATGGTGCTTTCGTGATTCCTGGCCAAAATACATAATTCTCACAACAGTTGTGCGGTTCCTTTAAAGCACTATGTCCGAAGTTAGCAGCCGTGTTTTAGATGCTACCACTTTACTGTTGGGGCAGGCGTCTGCTTAATCATCTCTATGAGGCCTCTGAAGGGAAGGACAGATGTGACAGTTAAAGCAGTAACATAATTATATTTATTTATGAGTCTTCCAATAACTTTAAGTTTTGGGGAACCTAGCCCTTTATATTCAAACATTAATTTCTCCTTTTTCAAGAATAAATGCAACAAGGAGAGAGTGATCTGTCAGCTGGCTTCTGAAGTGTCACTTCCAAGGTATTTTCTAAGGACTGGATCTCAGTCTGAAGACTCCTGTGCTCTAGTATATAGCAAGACTGAAATATCTTATTTTACATGGCTGTGATGCAAGTCATTCCAGGCAAAAAGTCCAAAAAAGGCCCCAAACCCAGCAAGAACTCCTCTGGTAAATTAAAAAAAAAGAAAAAAAAAATCTTCTATAAAAAAATTAAATCCCTTCCAAAAAAGTTAGATTCAAATGCCCTCTACCATGCCTCTGGGTTCGTTTCTTAAATACTAGCAGACTCCACAAACAAATCACACAGTATGGACTTTAACTCCCAGGGCTGCCGAGGCAGACTCTGAATTTCCCAGGTCAGTGGAGTTTCTCTGTGGAAGGCTTCCTTGCCTAGTGCGTGTCCTCCCTGTGTTAGAGCAGGGGGATTGCACCTCGGTTGTTAGGTCTGGGACTGCCTTATAGTTAAACGGATGGTTTTCTGAAGTGCTTTGCAATACACATGACTACACAGATTATTTTGAAGATCTGTGTACTTTTTTGAGGGTGTGGAATAGGGCCGTATTTGAGATTGCTTGAGCCAGAAGTTCATCCTGGAAAGGTGGGATTCACAGTCCCACTTAAAAAAGCCTTTGATCTCCAACATTAAGTAGTAATTTTAGCAGAGTTTGCATGGACTTGGGACTGACTTATGACTTTGCTCTCTCCTAAACTGGTTCACTCGTTTGATTTTTATACAATTATTTGTTTACAACTGCATATTAGCCTAGGTTAGAAGGAATGTGGATGGAAAGTGCAGCAGCTCATCCTGAAGAACTTCAGGAGTGAACGTTTCCAAAGACAAGTTTTCACAGACATCCGTATTTTCATGGAACTCTGTACTGAATAACTTAATACCTAGGTCATAATCAGTATGAGCTGATCTGCATGGGGGCTGCTGTTTGTGCTCACAGGAGGAGGGCGATGGGCACACGGGGGTTGGTGGCAGGGAGAGGTTATTGCCTTTTTGGGTGGCAGCCTGCTTTCCAGCAGCTTAAACTAATTATGAAGTCACAGTTTTAGTTAACATTTGGCCCAACTATTTCCTATGTGGGTATCACATTCAAATGTTATTCGGAGCACAAATTAGTCTTTCAGTAGTGTTTCGGCTTGGGACAGCATCAGCTAAAATAACTTTTCCTGTGCAGCAGGTTGGAGCTCTGGTAGACACCAGGTACCAGTGTAAAAGTGTGTGGCTCAAGGTACGTGGCAGGACCAGCTGTTCCCCAGCCATGCTGTGGTGCCAACAGGTTGAATATTTCTTTGCCAGTCTCGGAAATACATATTGTGGCTGATATTTCATGTTGGGCTTCCTAGGATTTTTGCCCAGAGATGGAAATGCACACACAATCTCAAAATACTTTGAAAATTGCCATGCCCACATCTATGTCCTGCGTGGAATGGATGACAGAAGTTAGGCACTATCTGGATAGTGAATTCTCCCTTAAACTTTCTCCAAAATCGTGTTGCTTTTCTCTTCACGTTCCTGTGAAATTTGCACGTTGCTGAGAGGTTGCACTGCTGTGATTACACTCGGGAAGCACTTGGGAGGCAGCTGAAGGGGTCAGTCCTGTCAGATATTATTTTGGGGGAAGAAATCCCAAGCAGAGCTCCTCTTCCAACTAAAATATACATCTGAAACATTTTCAAATGGATATGATTTTATTGAAGAGCTAAGGGGATCAAAGATTTCTGACCTCATGATGTTTTTGTCTTTCTAAAACAAAAAACATTTTGCAGTGCTGGAAAATGTTACCTAAATATTCTTTGCATCCTATGCTCCAGGAAGAAGAGGGCATCATTCATCTAATTTAAGTTTGTGTTAATGGCATTTTAGGACAATATTAGGGAACGTCCTTGCGTCTATTAGGCACTCTAGAAATACAGTACCTGCATAAACAACCTCAAATACTCTGAAGCTTTTTTCAGAGGGATGTGTAGAAGCAGAGCTTCGGGCACTTATGTGTTCTGTTTGGGAGACCAGTTGTAGCAGTGGTTATGATGATATGGCTGCTTGTAGACAAGAGCTTTCCAGAGGCAAATTGGCAACATATGCATTTTTTAAACTAATGTTTTTAATTGGCTGTGCTGTGCTGGATTTTGTGGAGGAATTAATACACTAAGGTAAGCTACAAAATTCTAATGATGTGCTGATAAAAATGTATAGAATTCAGTTCTTTCTTTCTCTTTTTCTTTTAGGAAATAATTAGTGTAGCATGCATCCCTGAATCTTGTCATTAAGGTAAAAAAATAGTTAAATATGCTTTGACTGACCGTTTCTAGCAGCACCAATGTGGGAAAAGATGCTTTTCGTCAGCCCCATAACATATAATTCTCATTGAAATTTTTTCTGTAAATAGGTTGGTGCTGGGAATATAGTTTGAGAAGCTCACATGCTTTCCTGAAATTTATGCTTCCCATGATGGCAATAAATTAGAAAACTCATGTTAAGTGCCTTCTAGTTCTCAGAATACAAATGTAGATTTTTCCTTCAGAGACTTACTGTCATTCTGCATCTGTGAAGTTTGTTACTTCTACACAGAATGGAAAACAAATATAAAACTGCTGCATTTTTGCAATTTTGTAGATGTTTTAATACATCAACAATCTAGCAATATGTAGATACCATTTATGGTATCACTGATGGTATTTCTAAATACAGACTAACTTTAGCCCAGTTTTATTTTGGCTGTGAAACTGTAGCTTCATCTCTTAGGTTACATCAGCCTAAGCACTAGATGTGTACCACCGTGTCCCATCCCACTGATACCACTAACCTGAAGTAACAAAGGATAAAGCTTCTGCTTTAATTAGCACATCTCTGGGACTGTGTTTTTCTGTGACAGAAAAGTCTTTTGTGTGAAAAGCTCTTGATTAACAAAACCCCAGTCAGGTTTCTGACAATAGAGAAAGTGGGTTTATGTATCAAAATACATATTGCTTTAGAATCATTAAGGTTGGAAAAGACCTCTAAGATCATCATGTCCAACCATCAACCCAGTACCCATGCCCACTAAACCATGTCCCGAAGCACCACATCCACACGTTTTTTGAACACCTCCAGTGATGGTGACTCCACCACTTCCCTGGGCAGCCTGTTCCAATGCCTGACTACCCTTTCAATGAAGAAATTTTTCCTAATACCCAATCTAAACCTCCCCTGGCACAACTTGAGGCCATTTCCTCTCATCCTATCACTTGTTACTTGGGAGAAGAGACCAACACCCACCTCTCTACAGCTTCCTTTCAGGTAGTTGTAGAGAGCAATAAGGTCTCCCCTCAGCCTCCTTTTCTCCAGGCTAAACAACCCCAGTTCTCTCAGCCGCTCCTCATAAGACCTGTTCTCCAGACCCTTCACCAGCCTTGTCGCCCTTCTCTGGACATGCTCCAGCACCTCAATGTCCTTCTTGTAGTGAGGGGCCCAAAACTGAACACAGTATTCGAGGTGCGGCCTCACCAGTGCCGAGCACAGGGGCACGATCACCTCCATACTCCCGCTGGCCACACTATTCCTGATACGGGCCAGGATGCCGTTGGCCTTCTTGGCCACCTGGGCACACTGCCGGCTCATGTTCAGCCGGCTGTCGACCAGCACCCCCAGGTCCTTTTCCACCGGGCAGCTTTCCAGCCACTCTTCCCCAAGCCTGGAGCGTTGCCTGGGGTTGTTGTGACCCAAGTGCAGGACCCGGCACTTGGCCTTGTTGAACCTCATATGATTGGCCTCGGCCCATCGATCCAGCCTGTCCAGATCCCTCTGCAGAGCCTTCCTACCCTCAGGCAGATCAACGCTGCCGCCCAGCTTGGTGTCATCTGCAAACTTACTGAGGGTGCACTCGATTCCCTCGTCCAGATCATTGATAAAGATGTTAAACAAGATGGGCCCCAAAACTGAGCCCTGGGGAACACCGCTCATGACCGGCCACCAACTGGATTTGACTCCATTCACCACAACTCTCTGGGCTCGGCCGTCCAGCCAGTTTTTTACCCAGCGAAGAGTACACCCGTCCAAGCCATGAGCCGCCAGCTTCTCCAGGAGAATGCTGTGGGAGACAGTGTCAAAGGCTTTGCTGAAGTCCAGGTAAACCACATCCACAGCCTTCCCCTCATCCTTTCAAACGTAAAATGTTTTAAAATTAGTATTTAAAAAAAATACATAAATTTTAAATAGCAAAAAAAGAAAATATTTTGCTTTCCTGATAAGTCCATTACCAACTCAGCAACATTACTCTTGTGACACGGATGAAAAAGTAGGCTAATATAAGTCTGTGTGACATATCATGGCTCCACACCCAAAGGACAGAAAATCATCCACTGTATCTCTGTCAACATAAAAAAATGAACAGAATAATGCTATTTTGTCTCCATCACTTTATTACTTTATTACTTGTTTCTTTCTAAAAATGCATTACCACTTCATTATTATTACTTACTTTTGTTGTAAACCTTGTTTTGGTCTTTGGAGAGATTGAAGAAGTGGAGAGATTGAAGAGCTCCAAAGTGCGAGGAATACAAGAGAGGCTTAAAGTTTCCCATATGTCTCCAGCTCTGTTCCAGCCTTCAGCACAAGTGTAGGTGGTGAGTCCCCAGTGCTGGTTGTGGATCACGGCATTGCTGCTCTGAACTGCGGTATCTGGAGAGAGGGAAAATCCCCTGCAAGACAGTCTCACTTTTCTCTCTGCCTCGTAGTCCCAGAGACCAGCTTCAGCATTCTTATACCACTCTCTTTTAAATTATTAGTTTTAATTCTGTGGACACAGCAGTGAAAAAAGTGTAATAGTGGTGACAAAAAGCAGAAAAGGACCATGAAGCTGTTGTAATTCTATAAATGGTTGATAAATAATGCTCAGCTTTCTATCAAAAAACCTTGCACCCCCATATCAACTTAAAACCATCAGAGATACAACAGAAAATTTCAGTGAAAACTTGCTGGTTGGATTGGAAAAGTTCTTTGAAGTCCACAAAGCAGATACTCAGCATCAAAAATATGCTATTAATTTCTGAAGCAGGTGTAGGCTAGAAATAATGCTGGTGTATAAAAACAAGATTGCTGCCTTACTAATATCTTGCCCAGTATTCCCTTATCTTCTCAGTTACAACAGTCTTAGCTTTCTCAGGCAATGTATGTTGCAACATGGATAACCGAGGTCTTCCAAAGAACGGGTTGGTGCTGAAGATATTGATGAGATATTCTACTATTTCTGGCAGTGGTTTTGATCTACACTAGCTTTAAGACTATTACCTGTGCAATTTCAAAGATTTCAGATGGAAATATTGGACTGGATCTAACAGTGGGTTATGGCAAAGTAGTCCAAAGTGTGTGAAAAAATATAAATAACATAAATTACTTTAAAAGAAGGCTGAATTTTGGTTTAATATTGACCGTTGCTTGTTTTAAAAATAGGTACTCCTCCCTTATGTCCAAAACATTCATTTTTTGTATAATTCCATTCATGAAATGTATTTTTTTTCTAGTTCTCTTTATTTACCTGTGCTTAAGAGCACAGGAGCCCAGAGACTGACCTTGCTTGTAATTCGAAGTACGTTCAGGAGTAGCTTGAACATCTTGGAAACAGTGCATGTTTCAGCTCTACTGTTTCAAACTTCCTGGTCATGTTGAGGTTTGATTTCAGTATGCTTTAAATAATTGTAGTTTTCCTGAAGGTCTGGCTGAAAAGAAACATCATGAGCAGTGCAACATTAAATAATACAGTTTTTTTGAAATTTGGGGTGAGTATCTTTAGCGATAAATATAAATCAGGAGGGGGACTCTGAACCTGCTCTGTACTGATGGAGGCTGAGATAACTAAGCTGGAATCAGTAAAGATGTGCCCTCATATTCCACCATGTATGTGCAGTCTTTGGGTGAGGTTAGTGGCCATCCCTTTGAGCTAGCAGGCCAGGCAGGTGGTGCTGTATGTAATCTGAGCCTTGTAAGTGTTAATTTTATCTATGTTTATTTTAGTGTGGGTTTTTGAAGGCTGCTGGGTGGTTTTAATAGGAGGAGAATTTTAACTACATGACTTTAAATTCCACTCCCCAGGATAAATGCTTAGAATAGAACAAAAGAAGAAGGGAAAACTAACTTGCCTTTTGTTGTCAAGAATGTTACAAATAACTCATTGGCTAATGGCATTGAGACATCAGAGGTGATAGAAGGTATCTGCGCATGATTTTTTTAGTATATGAACATATGGAAATACTGTAATAATTTTCTTGGGTTTTGTTATGTGGTGTTGTCTGTTGCAGTTCTACGGTGGTGACCGAGAATCCAAGCTCTGCCATCGAAGCTGAAGAGGCACAGGCTTTTTGCGTGCTTGTTTTTGGGAGGACTTGCTATCAGTCTGATTTCTGTTAAAGAGTGTTTAGTTAAAATATAATTGCAGAAGAAATGGTACTAATTAGCATATATGTACTCCCACGAAGTGTAGCGTATTCCCATTCATTATGGACAAGAGTGTGAACTGGATCTCTTACAGCCGTCTTGGAAACACTCCCAATGCAAGAGTGCTCCTGGGACCTTGTGCCTCTCTGCAAGCAAAGGAAAAGGAAAAGTCTTTGGTATCTTCCCTGGCATATGTTTATTCTTACCTTTTATTCTGGCAAACACACCACTTCTTCATGTTCCCCTGTGGCTTGAGTATTGGATGTAAGTGAGGTAAATGACTTTGCATTTCCCCTTTACGATAGAGGAGTTGCATCCCACATTAACAAGTCTTAAAAACATCTGTGCACTGTAACTCATGTATTGATTATGTATGTTTCCTGGTTACTATATAGGCAAAACATATGAAGAAACAGTGGAAACTCTCATTCAGAAATTGAAGCTTTGCAGTTGTGAGTTGATTTTATGTTTTAGATTTTCCTTTTCACATTAACTTTTTGCCAAGCTGCATGTAAACCTCCTTTGTCTAGAAAATGCAACCTTTTCAAGAGTAAAATATTCCAGGGGCTGGCTGAAACCGGTCTTAACAGTGCTATTCTTCTGGCTTTATGCCTATGGAAGTGGTTAATGGTTGGAATTTATGTCACAGAACACATAATAATTTGTTAGAAGAAACTGGATTCAGTCACAGCACAGGCATTTTTCTCTTCCTGTCATTATATTTTGTGAGGACTTACTTATTTCCTGCAATCTCAGCCCATGTGAAGAAGAGAATGATAAAATTTCTGCATAATTTTTCTGAGAATACATTTATACTCCAGATGACCTTTGGAGTAAATTTGAACTATTAGATTTTCCCACATATTTATAGCTGTGGCCGTCCATCTTTGCCAACAAATCTTACAGGCTTTATCCACCAAACATTTATTTATGGTAAAAAACCACCAGTTTGCACTTGGAACACTATAGAAAAAGTTCAAAGCCATTACATTTGAAGTTAAGCTTTCATTATAGTCTTATTTTTTATGTATTGTCATCAGCCAACGTTACATTCAAATTCATAACCTAAGATGACTGTTTACTTCATTTGATTTCTTTCTGTGCTGATAACTATTGCCTGTGAAAGTGATTTTCCTGAGACCACACAGGCGTATATAAAATACTGGTCCTTTTCTTTCTACTGAGTGATCAAGGATTCAAAAGCTACTTTATGCCTAGATTTCTTCATCCAAGCTTATTTGAACTAGATGGGTATTTCTCAGAGAATGGGCTGTTCTGCTTTATATTAAGAAAAAATAACATGGAAATCTTAATTTACAAATAAATACTGGCAATTCCATTTTATGTCAGACTTTATCAAAATATTTGCTTATACTGTACAAGGTATCCCATTGTTAACTACATTAAAATATATTCCCAAAGAAAAAATGTTTGCTGGAGAGTACTTTTGGTTTGAGAATTTGATCTGGATTTGTGTTTGGGATTTTCTGCCTCCAGTGTGGCTGTACATCTTGCCATACCATGGGACACCAGGGCTGTTACGTACTTCCAACCTGGACAATATCCATGTAAGCTGGTTCTCGGTAGATATCACCAAATGATGCTCCTGAAGAACCCGGGACTTGGAGAAGTCGGACTCACGTGCGATTGAGCAGAGGACCCCATGGAGAAATACCTGGGTGTACGGAGTCCAGGGACAGCCCGTGCTGGGCAATACAGCTGCGTTACTGGCCTGCGGCATGGAGGAAGTGCTGCTCGCCACAGATCTACATTAACTCATGGTTTCCTTGAGTGATGACCGTGAACGTGTGTTAAGGCCCCAATTCACCAGTGCTATTAAGAATTATCTCTTTTTAAACATACCTTTAAGTCTGGTCTCAAAATATACTTTTAAGTGCTTTGCGGAAGCGGAGATTAAATGTAGCACCTGTGTTATCTTATACACTGGGTTTATGCACCACAGGCAGTGAAAAGGGTCAAACGGGAGATCATTTATCCTAATTACTGTGATGTAAGAGGAGCAGCAGGGGGTAGAGAGGCAAAAAATTCTTTAATCCTGTCATGTACAGAACAAAAGCATTTTCAGCACCCTTTCAAGATGTGTGATGGCGCGTAATCTCCCACCTCTGTCAATCCTTTGATAACCACACTGAAAATGGATTTGCCCTGTCAACATTAGTTGAGAAACCCTTGTTGCCAATAATTGAAACCTGCAATAGCAATAGATTTTTCCTAAGATTAAATGGGCTTTGAAAGCCTCCAATACAACTCAATGTAAAACACTCTCCATTACTGCTGGTGTTCATACCAACCCAATCTCTTCAATGTCTGTTTTAAGCATTTCTTTTTTGTAAAGGTAAGAAAAGGAAGGTGTTGAGAGTCTTGGTATTTGAAATACATTTGTACTTCTTCAGCAGTATTGTCATAATTTGTACTGAAAAAGAGTAATATGAACTTCAGCCCTTCTGAAAATGTTGCAAGGTTATTTCTTAATTTTGATGACAAAACTCAGCTGTGTGGCATTTAATGAAGAAAAACAAATTAGACCATTCAGGAGGGAATCTATAGGAGACTCTATATCAAAGCCCTTCAGTGAATATCCAGTCTATATTCAAAASCAGAAGGGTAGCAATTATCATATGGGTGGGTTTTTTTTAAGTTTGCCATTTACTGTTGTGCTTTTCAAAGTGGAATTTTTATATTACACAGAGCACGTATTTAGTTACGGTGCCTCTGTTTTTATCATGATGGTCTTTCACTACCCTGGCAAACTTCTCTGAATATATTAATAGGAATAGCTGAAGCTTTTCAGTATTTGCATACTATCCAGCCCTGCCCTGTTATATGTGTCAGAATAGCAAGGTCTGTCATAGAAATGACATTTTCATACATGCTGTATAGTATGCATACACAGGCAGAGCAGTAGGAACTAGCATGGCATGATATGTATTTAGAAAGCAACTGCTCTATAGAGTATAACTGCTTAATTCTGTCAAAACTTTTGGTTTTCAAGTCTTTGGGTAATAAATAATTTACTTAGTGTTGCCCAGTTGCCTAGTTTTGTGAAGAGCTCTTAGCAGAATGAAAGGCATTAAAGTGCATTGGGGGACCCCATTACAGCTCAGCCTGGGGCTGTCAGTCCCTGCTCCAGCTACGGTGTAGATGACCCCATCCCCAGCCCTCTCCCAGCCCTGCCTGGCTGTGGACCCTGATGACCCAGACCCTGACTTGCAGACTGACTTTCCAGCTTGGCCTCAGACCTGTCATGTCACTACAAATGTGTCTGGCAGCGGGGCTGGGGGATGCCCCTGGCTGCCCCCCAAGCCTGCCCCGCTCCTTGCTGGGTCAATGGGATGGGCCCTGGCCTGCCCACCCCCGTGGGTGTCCCTCGTGGGTCCTGGCACCCTGGCCCCTTGCAGTAACTGTGGGTGCTCAGTCCTTGCCTAAACATCCTACAGGTGAAACCTGGATCCTCCTCAAATTTTTGTTGAGCTCAGTGAAGCTGTGAGTGGGAGTCATGGTGCACCTGCAGATGATTCGTTGTAAAACAAGAGGCTGAATTTTGCAATTTCAACCATGGTTGAAACTTCATTGGTTGTATGAATGAAAAAATTGAGCTAGAGTTCATGGTAATCACTTCTGTCTTCTCCACATAATGTGAATTCAGATGGATGGATTTTATAGGAACTAATGTATAAAGATTGGCTTTTTCCATGAGGCCAAGTATTTGGAATTTTAGGTCAAGAAGGAATCTGGTTTTGGAAGTTATGAACAGCCGAAGAGAGAATTTAGAATGGAAGCAACTATTACATTAGCCACGCACTACTAATAATAAATATTGAACAGTGCAGTTAGGCATTGACCCAGTGTATGCTTATTTTAAGCATCTGCTCAACTTGAAAAAACGTAAGGAATCTCACAGTGATAGACTTTTTCAGCTTGTTCTTCCAGCACGTACATAAATGGGATTGATTCAATGGAGCTATAATGCACAATAAAATATTAATCTAATAAACAGGAAGAATATGATGCGTTAGGAAAATGTAAGCATTGAATTTCCTTTGCCTGATTTTTCACCCTCCCTCCCTTCTTTCTCCCTCTCCCCCTTTTCTCATATGTAAGCTATAAATATACAACTATATATAATTCCACTACAAACATACTTTTGGATGACCATGATCAACCAAAATTATCGGATTTTGCTGTGTCATGTCTGAGATCACATGTGCTACTTCAGATTTGTACTGAAAGTATGGATACCAGTAGGTTCTGGAGATACATGCCAGAGAAGTTATTAAATGGGGCAAATCCTCTGTAAAATTATGTCTACAGCTATGGAACAGCAAGTATCAACTTCTGTAAACCAATAAACAAATCTTTTTTCTAAATTATCTGATTGGGAGAGGGGATGATCTTAATATTTTAGCATTATTTGATTTAATGTTAAATATTGTGCAATGATTTTACCATTATAAGGAATGTAAGCAATAAAAAATAAAATAATTTGCTAAAAAAGATAACTATTAAAAGATATTTAATAGCTATAGTTGGTTCACTAATATTTTGTGATCTCAAAAAATAGCCTAACTTTATTTTGAAGTATTTTAGGATATAATGGAAGTTTTGACAGGCTTTGAAGCAGAGATAAGAGTCCAAAACACTCTGTTGGTGAGAGTCACAGTTCAAAAAGGCATGCTATGTTCCTAAATTTTTTTTTTTTAATGTAACTAGGTTATACTTTTTCTAGCCAGAAAGATGTGATGATGAACGTGACGGAGAAGAGTAGCCTTGATTCATGCTTTGCAAATGCTTGGTCTAGTATGTCAATATATATCATGTGCAAAGCTGAGGTCCACAGTGAGAGAAGTTTGTATGAAATGATAACTTTTATGATTAAAATGGTATTTTACAACAACAGGAGAAAGCCAAGAACAGGATCAAAATCTGGGCACAGATGACAGCATGGTCTCTACCAATTACAATCAGATACCAACAACTGAAGATGGGAAGATGATCAAATAGATATAATTTAATATATTTTTTTTATATTTACTGGTCTTTTAAAAAACTCCATTCATTTTCCCCAACTGCCTCCCTGTCACATGCTATATCAGGACTACGTGGATTCGGGCACCAGTATTGCTAACGCGCTACTCGACACAGATGTCCGTGTGTGGAGTGGGAAGAGCCCCCTGCCATGCTGTAGATACTCTGGATCAGTGCATGTGGACCCCGGCCTATGAGAGAGTTGTTCAGCATTCTGGTTTTAAAGATTGCCAGCATGGATATGGGGGAATGCCTTCACTTTAGCTGGTTACTTTGCAATTCTTAATTTAAGTTAGGTCAAGGTAGAAGCAGCTGAAAATATTTTTTGCATATAAAGTTGAAACAGATCACACAGCTACAAAGGTCTATGAAGACACAACTGGCTTAAGGATCCTAGGATCACAGGACAATTCAGAACCTCAGATCTCAGAAGATCTCTAGTCCTACCTCCTGTTGAAAGCAGGCTCAGCTGTGAGATCAGACCAGGTTGCTCAGGGCTTTGTCTAGACTGGTTTTGAAAACCTCCAAGGATGGCAACTGTACAACCTCTCTGGGCAACCTGTAGCCTTGCCTGACTGTCCTCATGGTGAAAAAGGTTTTCCATATAGCCAGTCTGAACCTCTTCTTTCAACCTATGCCCCTTGTCTCTTGTCCTTTCACTGTACGCTGCAGGGGAAAGCCTGCCCCTGTCTTCTTGATAACCTCCTTGTAGGTATTGGAAAGCTGCTATAAGGTCCCCCTGAAGCCATCTCTTTCCCAGGCTGAAGAAGCCCTGGTCCATCAGCATCTTCTCACAGGGAAAGTGCTCCAGGCCTGATCATTGTGGTGGCCCTCTGCTAAACTTACTGAAGTTCATTGATATCTTCTTCTTGTATTGGGGGACCCAAATCTGGGCGCAGTATTCTAGGCACAGCCTAAAAAACATTTGATTTTAGTTGGATCACTTCTCCGATCTGCCTCAGCCGGAGGCTGCAAAAGCAGTGGTGCCAGCACAAGGCAAGGGGGAGGCCCGGGCTGGCGAGGGCAGCGAGGAGGGCAGAACTGCCCTTGCTGGCAGCAGTGTGGGCTGAGAACAGCTCATGCTGCTCTTGTGCAGCGTTGGAAAAGGTGTCAGCTTGGGGCGGCCCGTGAGGACAGTCTCTTCTTCTTGCATTGGCGAGGCTTTTACGGCACTAATGGGCCTCGGGTTCCCTTTTCCATCTACACCCCAATTTTTGTGCAATCCTTTCCATGCAGCGGTTGTATTTCCAGAAGAAAACCTCAGGTGGCAGCAGCATCATAGCTTTTGTAACCGGTCCTGGTCTTCGTGCAATTCTTCCTTGTGCCACCAGTCATTAGAACTTGATGAGGGGCCCTGGTGCTTAACAACATTATTAGCGAATCATCAGCCTATTGAAGAGTGGAAGTGTTCTTTTCTGGCTGATTTAGTGATGAGCAGATGTCATTTGGAAGTCCTGCATCCATGTTTTATATATTCATGCAAACGACGCATACTTTTATATATTCATGTAAGATGAATTTGGGTTACTTTGGGTTGATAATGTATTTGATCTGAGTTAAACCTCTTAGAGCACTCTCTGAAAGATTTTGTCTCCTTTAAGCTAGATAGTTGTCCACTCTCTGATTTCTTTTATGTGACCATATGGGACCGAAAAGGAGGGAGGAAGGTATTCAAAGGATCACTAAAAAGGCAGTAGGGAATCCAGAAGGGGGGAATTTGGGAGTAGAACAAGCAACAAAAAGTTTAAAGGAAACATGGTGAGAGATGTAGGAAATCAGAGAGAGAAGGCACAAGGGAGGAAAAAGCTTGAGCCTGGTTGGAATAAGAATTGTTTCGCATAGCTCCATTTTTGGGGCTCTTGCGCACCTGCAGTTCCCTTGCACTGTTTCAAGACACAGCGTTGCAGAGATCAGCTTTGGGATTACCTGCTATTCTCACTTGCAATGACTCTGTCTCTCCATCTAATTGTTTTTTTTAGGCACTGGACACTAGAAAATTCTCTCTATACTTTGAGTTTCGCTGCCAGTCAGGCAAGATCTTTGAAGTCTTTCACATTGTTTCCTCTTTCAGACTCCTGCCATTAAAGTATACCTGTAGAAAACAATAAGCACCAAAACTTTCTGTTCGCTCCTCCCAAAACAGACAAGTGAGCAAAGAACATTCTTCTTGAGCACAGTGGTTTTGAAGTCACATTCCTGCGACTGGACAGAAAAGGCAAACAGTTTAGGGAAAGGTAGAAAAATTGCCACCGAAAGGGGACTGGCAATGGGCCATTTCTCCAGCCTAGCCCCGAAAAGACCATGCTTCCTGACAGCCACAAGAGCTTACGACCTTCTTTTACTTGACTGCAGCATTAGAACAGGATTGTCATGGTCCTGTGGGACTGAAGAATGGACACCAAAAGACGTCAGTTCCTTCTGCACTTGAAAATAAAGAAAATTATAAATGTATTCAGTTTTAATGGACTGTGATGCATTTTTGGTACTTCTGCTGCATTTGATAATGATTACAGAAGTGTCTTTGATGCTGCAGTGTCCGTCTGTTCATGTCACCTTGGCCTGGTTTAGACACAGGTGAAGCCGTTATTTGGAGAAGCGCATGGTTGTAAGGTGACTGAAGGTCTGAGAAAGGGACAGACTCCTGCTGCTCCCTGCTGCTACTTTAACTATGCCTCACTGCAGCACTAGATGGTGGAGTAGAGGAGAACTACAGCCCTTCCTGTATCCTCTCTGCCCAGAATTAGGATGAGAAACAGTGGAGTATGCATCCACATGTACCGTTTTGTGCTGTATGGGATTCATGATGGGAAGGAATAGGTGGTAGACTGCATGCATTGGCATTGCTGTTTTAGAGCCTGCTGCCAAGGCTCTACCCAAGTGGGTAATGCCACTGTTCAGCACAGTTTGCAGAATGCGTCCAGGAAGTGGAGAAATTAGGATGGAGGGATGCTGTGTAGTGTTAGGATGCCGGTGGCATCTCAAAGCTGGTGCTCTTTTTCAGAGTGGTGGGTGATCTCAGTAGGCTGGTCTCCCASGTCAGCATCCTACAAATACTGCATCTCATCATGCAGCAGGCGGGTAGGTGAGCAAGGCCAGATGTCTCAGATGGCACCGTGAGATGCAAGGGATGCCTATGGAGCAAGCCAGCCTAAACATTGTGTTGTGTGCTTTTGCTTACTCAGCAGAAGTACATGCGCATTGTCACACTCCGTCTAGATTGATGTCATACCTCAGCAGATCCTCCCTGAGTCCCTGTTGCTCAGATCAGCCGGGCTGTGACCTGTGAGAGGTCCCACAAGCATCAGCAGGGCTACTTAATCTGTGGCACAGCTGGGCACAGCCACAAAATTGGATAGGTCTCCTGGACCAACACTGCTGAATCTTGGTGCAGAGCAGAGCAAGGGCCTAACTCCAGTGCTGTCTGCTAAGCCCATCCTCCTCCAGCACCCCGGCACTCACTCCAGAGCCTTCTTACCTGAACTACCAGTGGTAGTGTATAATAAACATTTTCTTTGGGCAAGACAATAGGTGATTTTGCATCTCAGGTGAAGTATACAAGGCTCCAGTTGTTTCAATACTGGAAAGAATGGGATGAAGAGTAAAAGAACTTCACAGTAGCATTTCCTTCCATAGTAACAGTTTTCTAAAAGCTTCAGAGTTCTTTCTAAGCAATATACATATAACTAGCCCTTTTAAAATTAATTATTCACTGGAGATGATTTTATGTCATTTTATAAATGCACAACCTAATTAAAATACAATTGCTGGTCTATTAAATACCTGATTTGCCCATATTTCTTTATGTTTTATTATTAAGAAGCACAGTATTTTAAATCGTGAGTTGACTTCAGCATGGGGTTTATACTAATGTATAATTGTGGTGTTTACTTATATTTGTGAGGAGAATTGTGAGATTTCCCTGGGCAGCCTAACAGATATTTTGCATAAACTGATTGTCTGCCATTTTAAGCTTGCGTAACTTCTTCCACTTTTGGAAGAAATAATTGCAAAGCTTCCAGAATTGCCTGCATTCATTACATGTGAATTGGCACTTCTATTTAATTTGTGTCTCTTGCAAGGTGGTCTCTGTTCCCACACACTGTATCTTGCATATTTTGAGGGAAAGTTTCTATAAAGCATTGATTGAGTCACTGTAAAATATGAGCCAGTCTACATAGGCTTGGGGATTCGGGGAGTAGGGGAAGGACTTAATTCCCAACAAGAAATCTAAACTGATTAGAAAATAGAAAGGAGAAATATTTGGATCAATCTGGAGTGTACAAAGTAACTAAAATTGGGTTCTGACAGATTTTTTTTTCTGTTGCAGTGGGAGGACTACAGAGTCACAAATGGATGTCAAAATAGGAGCCCCTGGCAAAGGTTGTTTCCTTGCCGTGCATGATAGGGAAGACGGGTGAGGAAGCACAACATCTCCAGCCTTCTCTGCAGTGGGAAGTTTTGCTGTTTTAGCAATGTGGAAACAGCGTTGGTGCTTAAAATTGAGCAAACACTGGTGTAGACAGGCTTCAGGTGCTTTTACAAGGTGTCACGGAAATCAGGTTCCCGTGTCCCAGCAATCAAAGTCCGGCTGCTCTGCTGCAGGGCTCCACCAGCGGGGTGCAGCGGTGGGAACTTCAAATGGGAAAAATCAGAGCAAATTCATGCTGTCTGCTGCAGAGAGCACGGGCCTTTGAGACACTGAAGGAACTGCTAGGAGTTTCGTGTATGACCAGCATATGTTTAATACAGCAGCCGTGGTGCAAACACACCTTCAGGCCAGTATGGCCCAAGGAACCACATAGACAGTTTCAGATACGTAATTACTCTTTCTGACTTCAGCAAGACTTCTCAAATGCTTGATATTTCAAACATGTTTTAAGTGTGTGCCAGTGTCACAAAACTGTGACAGCTTGACATCTCATGCATGACTGATTTGTGACAGAGGTGGCAGAATGGCCAAGTGCTTTAATAGACTCTGTTTTTCCACCCCCTCTTCCCTGGAGGAAGGGGGAGCATCTTCCTCCAGCGATACATAGGGTTTATAGTCTGTATTTTACTAATTATTCAGATGCAGTGATAATCAGTGCACGTACATATACCTGCATTTTTTTCTTTTTCTATGTCAATAGTTATACTTAATTTTTATACACATACAGAGAAACAGCAAAGTCACAGAAACGCAGCATAGATAAATAAATGAGTCAATAAAAAGTCAAGACAGGATGTGGTCTGGAGCCTATGATAAGAAGGTGCAACCAGTGCAGAACTTCACTGATTTCAGTGAGACAGCACATACACTCTTTGCAAAGTAGGATTTTAAATAGGGTGGGAGAGGATACAGTGTAAGGAAATACATAAGGAAAAATAGCACAGAATTAGTACAGCACAGAGGTCACTGTATGCTAGCACAAATCATAAGAGAGAAGAGAGCCACCAAAAAACTTAGGGGAAAAATACAAACTTTCCAGACAGTTCAAAGCACAACACTCACATCATATAGGTGCAATTAAAGCTGCCCTGTAACATTGGGTTATGGTTTCGAATAGAAATGGACAAGAAACTGCAGAGGAATATCCTATGCCAAAAATGTGTCCTTTAATATATAGCTTTGACAGATATACAAGTTCTGTAAACTAAGATGTGAACCTGGATTTATAATGGAGTAGCATCAAGCTAAAAGAATCATATCTCAATGAAGCTTTCACTAACTGTAAAAGCAAAGTGAACACAAGGGCAATACTAACTGTTGCCCAGGACCCCATTGTACTCGGCATGCTATGAATGAAGACTCTCAAAGCCCAGTGCTTCAGAGAGTTTACAACCTAAATAACATAAACCAGATGTTAGAAATCAATCTGTGACCCACTGAAATTAACACAAGGTTTGCACTGATTTCAGTGAGGCTGGATATCAGCCAGGCTCTCTATGCAGTGTGAAAATGAGATTAATAGATCTGAAGGCCAGAGATCTGTTATCTAGTCTTCTCTTCTCCATAATGCAAGGTTTAGGATTTCCCTAAATCCTTTACTTAAAATCCAACTGCTAACCTAACACATACCTTTTAGAAAAGTGTCTGTTTTCATTACATATACTTTTAATGGTAAAGAACTCACTAATTTCCTTAGGAATAACAAAGGTTCCCAGTTTTCATCTTGAGATCCACCAGTGGTTAGTCCATTTAATGCATGACGTTGGTATCTCTTTAGCTGCTTAGTCAAAATGTTATCTCATGTCATGTCTCATACAGATATCTACATGTATTACATTCATACCGCTCCCTGGCCAACAAAATTTATAATCGGTAAAAAAAGGCAGGTTAGAAAGCATTGGGGTTTTTTTTATCTCAAGGCCACTTTGATTGCATCCATGATAGTATCCTGCAAATCAAGAGCCAAAAATGTGTTCAGAACTACAGTGACAGAAAGCCAAGCAACCTGCAGGTCAGCATTAGTCCTTTAGACTTCAAAGGCCACCTAATAATTACAATATCTCCTGACAACCACTGATGAAACATAGCAAAAGCCACCAAAAGCCTTTTTCAGTCCCAGATGCCAAAGATCTTTTCTGTCAAATTAAGCTGGGTACAGGAAGAAATTACCAGACAACCTTTTAACCCTGCCTGTGTAAGGGTTGTGATTCAGAAAGCTCTTGGGAAAGTCAGTCACTCTGACTCTCAGAGTGCCAGCAGGGACAATGTGAAGCCCTGGAGGGTTTGCCTAGGACAAATGTTACAGACGATGATATTCCAGAGCAAGGAAGAGGTGAAAAAAACCACAAAGGCTGAGATTAGAAATTGTGTGATGTCAAAGCGAGTCAATAAAAAATAAAGTATATCTTGATAAGACATAAAAGATAATAAAATTTAAAAATTCAGAAGAAGCTTGAAATTAATTGTATTACATTTAATTCCGCATGAGACCACAGATCCAAATTCAGAGGATGAGCTGGCAATTCTGGATATGCCTAAACCATGCAATTGAACAGTGCAATGCTTTGTGAACTGTCTTTCAAACTGAGAAATCCAGCATGGATTCAATCAATGGCAGCTCCAATCTTTTTATCTAGCAGGGCGACTCGATAGAAAATTCATAGTAGACTTAAGTTTGTGTGTGCCTGAATGTCTGTCTTATAATGCAATGGAGGTTTAAGGTGACAGTATCATACAAAGCAAGGATATTATAAATTATTTATCATCAAGATAACCTAACAAGGTGAGAAGATTTAATTGCTGTATGTTGTGAAACAGAAAAACCAGCCATTACTGTAAAGGACCTTGTCACTTTCTGCTATTTGTTCCTTTTTTGCTCAGCCAAAGTTGCCACGTGCATATCTCTGCAAGTTTGGGAATGGTCAGCAAAATCCCCTCTGAGAGCTACTGTGTAAGTGCATGGACACACAACAACTTTGCAATACATTTGCTGCACTTGTTTTTCAACACAAAAAAAAGTCTGCTTCATTCAACTTCATCATAAAATGGAGTTTTAAATTACACAGTGAAGTCTCACTGCTTACTTCACCAAAAAATTCACAGGACAGCTGGGGTGTCAGGACCATCTAACCATAATTTCCACCGTGCCACATGTCACTAACGCCCCAGCTTTCCAGGCAAGGGCAGCGTGGGCGACTGGAGAGGGCTGCACTACTGGGCTGCTGCAACCTGCCACCATCCAGGAGGGCCCCTTCCAGGCAGTCCTCTGCTTTTCTGCAGCACAGGGCTGTGGCTTTTCTGTGCAGGGTCCTGCTGGCCAGCAGATCCAGGTAGCTGGCTATGCTGGGATCTTGGGTCTGGAAGCAAGCAAAGGCCTTTCAGGCAAAAAGCCTTTGGTGTTGCATGTGAGATGGTTATGGTGCTCGTGGCAGGTGCTTCCCAGTGCAGATCCAGGGACACAAGAACATTCATATGTAAAAGGCAAAGGATTTGGGGGAAAATGGTGAAGTGGCAGGATGTCTAAAGCTGATGGGGTCTTGGGCTCTGGTTTTGAGTGCAACTTGTATGATAGAGAAAGGCAAACAAGGGGGTGTGTGGTAAAATGGGAGGGAAACATGTGGAGGATGAAACAGGTGGGAGACCCCTCTTCAGTCCAGAAGTTTGGCTTCCTTCGGTGTTTTTTAGCAAAGGTTTCTTGTGGCATTGAAACAAAAGTTGACCTGAATTGTCTGCCAAAGCAATGGCCGAGGATGGGGGGATCACATGTGAGCCACTAGCAATACTGTGGTAAGACTAAGGAGCTGATAACATCTCCAAGACCACAAATCAGACCTCTGTGAATGTACATTCACTATAAGAGTAATCCTAGGATTCTGAGCTGGGATGTCAACACTGAACGGAGTATTACTGTGTGCAGCAGTGAGGGCCATAGAAGTCAGGCAGGTACCAGGGCCTATGGTGCTGTGAGGTGCAGACCATGCCCGTACAACAAAATCTTCCCTCCAAAAAAACCCCTCCATGAACATGGAGGTTGGCATCTGTCCATCCTGACACCCCCAAGGAAGGAGCCAGAGCCAGTTTCTCTCTTGTGACATCTTACACAGAGCAAGAGAAACACGCGTATGTATTATTGAGAGACTGGAAGGCAGACATAGTGTTTGCCACGTTCCAGGGAGCTGATGGCTAGCTAGCTTTGCCCAGTTGAGAGGGATTTCTATGGCTTTCCTCCTTGACCAAAATGGTGATAGTTGGGAGGAGTGGAGGGGAATAATTTCTAGTAACACTGTTCCTGTGTGTATATAAATATTCCCTGGCTGGGGCTGGCTTATCACACAAGATGGCAATCCATGCTTCCCTTCCCCCTGCCTTCCCCTCCCTCCTCACATCTCTACCAGCACAGCAGATTCCAATAATAAACCCATCACTGTGAAAGCCAGGTGTCATCCAAATTCATTTGCTGCAGCGTTTGATCTATCCTCTGCTTCCAGATACAGGTTTCAGAGTATTTTATGAGATGCACTTCACAGCTTTGTATCATACAAGACATTCTGCTGCATTTTATGAGCTGCATTTTATAAAATTTCATCAAATATTATGTAGAATATTTTAGCAATAAGCCCTTTTTTAGAGGATCAGTTCCAGTACAAGCTTGCATACATATGAAAGTGCACAGAGAAAATAGGAACATCCTCAAAACACTGTTAACGCTTAACCTTCCAGAAGATCTTTGCTGGCCTATTTATTTTGTGATGGAGCTTGTGCAGTTCACAGGGAAAGTAAAATGGGATTTAAGGCACAGTGGCTGCTTTACTATGGCTATTTAGCTTTACAAAGCAGAGATGCCTCAGTTCATCCAGGGTCCTCTGCACTGCGGAGTAGCCCAGGAGGGATCATGGGCTGAACAGCATCACCTTATTCCTCACTGGGCTCCCCTCGTCTTTCTTGAACAAGCATCATTTCTGTTTCCAGGTCTCATCAATCACTGACACATCCTCCATTTGGCGGACTGACTGTACAGGTGCATCTGCAGCTCAGACTCTTCTCTGTCTTCCCCAGTGCTAGGCAGAGCACATCACGTGCTGCCAGACCCCACACAGCTGCAATCCACAACCACCCCTCCACCTTTCAGACACCCCCAAAGTACCACAAGAGCTCGATACATCAGAGATCGGGGCATCAAACAGCTAGTGTCCCCCAGTGGTGGGAAGAAAATAAGTGGCACCTGAAACCTGTGGGAATTTTTTTTTGTCACGGAAATGGAAAAAAACCCCAGTCATTATTTGTTAATTTTCTCAGCTTGTATCTAAACCCATGCACAGGTAAGATCCATCTCAGCTGTTCAAGGTCTAGGGAGGGAAGAGGAGGATGTCTGAAGATCTCCTTKCAGTCGCATGAAAACAAGGCCAGGTGCTGAGCAGCAGCAGCGCTTCTCCAGTCTTTTTATGATGCTGGTCCTTTCTGAGGTCCCAGTTTCAGGACTTCGGGGCTGCGCTCCCCTGACTTAGGCAGCTCAGAAAAGCCTTGCCTGAGAAGCGCTGTGGTGCAGGAGTCCCTGCACATGGACATTTCGGACACAGCATGTCTCCGCCTGCCACGAGAGGTCACTTTCTGTACAGCTCTCTGGAAGAGACAGACCAGTCCCATTTAGCAAAGTCACTATGAAATATTCAACTTTGAGTTTAATTTTTTAAGTCTTTTCCCATTTGTTTAATGGAAGCTGAAACACTGCCATCACTGTCAAGCCCAGGAGCAGTGTTGTCTTGCCAGATCTTTTTGGGTTTACAGAAAATGGCAATATTCATACTTGCATTACAGCAGCAGAAAATAAAATTGAACATGACATTTATTTGCAGCATGAAAATTCAGATCACTGAACGCAACATAAAAGTTATTTAAGGTCCTAATAATCTATACTTGCATGCTGCTGGTGTTGTGTCATGCCAGTTGTTTTGAAGGATGAACTCTCTTTAGACTCCCTGCAAAGGAAAGGAAAAAAATGCTGAAAAATAAAATCAATATACTCCAAAAGAAATCCAAACAAAAAGAAAGCTGAATAAGAAGAAATATAAGATAGCATTTTCCTCCATTAACCAGGGAAAAAACCAAACCCAAAAACTTCAGGGCTAGTTTTTGATAATTTATTCCTAAATTGCTTTCTGTCTGTTATTTTTAAAATTCCTGCTTAACGTTTTTCTCAGGCATCAACTGCTAGTTATTACTTTGTTATGTCAATGAAAACAAGAAAAACCTCAGGTAATAAATTCTTCTACTGGAAGACAATAACAAACAGGACCTTCTTCTCTTAATAATACTATAGCAGAGGATCATGAAACATATAAGAAGCACCTTAAGATAAAAATTGCACTGTATTAACTGTATGGTTTAGGTGGTTATCATGTTTCAAGCAGAGATCTGCTATGCTTACAGAGAATTGAGCAATTGTGAGCTTTGTTCATCTTCACAACCCCTGTAAATTTTGGGAGAAATTGTCTCTGAGCTAGCAGAAGTCTGAGGGAAGCATTTTGAAGAAAACTGTCTCTCATTTATTAATACAACAAAGTGAGTCTGATGGTTTAAATGAAGGAACAACCCTGGCAGCTGCCGAGCTCTTATAACCTCTATTTTACATCAAAGAAGAAGGAAAAACCCTATATATAAACTCAGTGACAAGCAGGAATCTCTAAAATCAAGGATGAGAATGGAGTAAGAGGGACACACGGATATTGTGAAGGCGGGCAAGCAGGAACCTGTCACTGTTACACATGAGGATGAGTAAGTAATACCATGATTTTCACAGTACACTAATGAAGAACTAATGCGGATTAGGTAACACAGTAAGTCCAGCACTTTTAGGCTTCTGTTGTTTAGATTGTTTTCTATTTTATATGAATATTTAATCCCAGTTAGGCTTTTTGATTCTGTGCCAGTAGTCACCGATGTAAAATACACGTACAGTGTACTTCAGGAGCATACCCTGGTAGGTCTGCTGGTTAGCTAAGGATCTTAGAAGAAACATAAGGGATGGTCATCAAAAATGTCAAAACCCCCAAAATTAACAAGGTAACAAATTCTGTTCTGGAACTGGGAAATATTTCAAAGCTATGGGAAGTAAAAAATGTAGCTCTCATTCAGCAATTCTAAGATGAAAAATACATCTTAATCTTTCAAAAATATTACATAAAATAATTGCGTTAGACAGCTTTGAAGAGTCCTCTTGGCACACTTCTACAGTTTCTGGCTTTCCAGACTTTGGTTTCGACTCAGGAGAAACTCAGCCACAGATGTGAGGGTTTTCAAGCCCCAGACCACTCTCCTGCTCCAGAGGCTGGACTGCTGAGAGCTCAAGCTGGAGCTAGGCTCTGGCACCCCATATTTGGTGCACTGAAACCGACCCCGAAGCCCTGCCCTTGTTTCAAGGCAGATGCTGCCACTGGGAATTGCAGCCAGGCCATGCATGAGGCCAAGAGGAGGTGGCCAGTGAGGAGCACCCATCAGGGCGCTTCAAGGGCCACACGTGGCCCAAAACCCTGCCCATCTGTGGAGATGGGCATACACATCAGCTTGGAGCCTACGGCTTGGGAGAGAGGCTTGAGGAGCAGATCTAGCTTGAAAGAGCCATCAGAGATGTCCACTGAGACCCTGGGACCTCACTGGCCTGGACCAGCTCACAACATTAGGCTTTGATCTTGCCCCTTTTCTTTTATTTTCCACCTATGAAACTTTAATCTTACTAGGGGATTAGGTATCTAGGAGGGCTGCTGAAGCAGACCCCGCGGGGAAGTTAGGAGGAAGAACACACCAGCTCTGGATCTTCATTGGGCTTTGGGCTGCTCAGATCAGGTCCATGTGCAGAGACATGGGAAGCTTTGAAGTAAATAAGCTAGGTACCCAGGGTGTTTCAATAATTCAAGAATGAAGGAATTACAGAGGGGGTTTGAGTTGTAATTTTGGTTTTATGTGCCTAATCTCTGCTGAAATTCAGGTGCCTTCGAAGATTTTAAATCTGACTCTAATTTGAAACACACGGCTACAAGCTCTTTCCTCAGTCAGCTGAAAAGCAAGGGCTCTGGGAAGTTGTCTGGGGAAAGGTAAATCTTTTCTATCACACTGAGCTACTGTGGATGCCAAATAGAATAAGGTAGCTTTAAAGGATTTTCCCAAGTCAGCTCAGAAAAAGTGATTATATAGGATTTATGAACCAGCTTCTCATAAATTTAGTAATGACTCACCATTTCCTCCACTTGCTAGATTGTTCAGCACTGATTTGGATGCTCTGATCAAGCAGCATTAATAAGAAGCTGCGTGATTTACCTTGAGGTGGTGTTTCATTCTCTGAAGATAGTTCACATCTCTGATATCAGAATGAAGGAAAATAATGCTTGCATAACAGAAGGCATAAATATGGTATACTCAAGAAATATTTTTAAACTGCTGTTCTCAGAGCTGTTTCTAGTGAACCTGGATTTCTGCCCTAAACCCTGTGACAAGTCAGGAAGAGAGTCAAAATGCCCTGAGCATAGGTAACTGGTCAGAGAATCTCTTTAAGGTGAAAGAATTTAGGAAGGTATCACCTCCAAACTGTTCTGTCTGCTCGCCTCATCATGTTTAGTATGAACGCACTTCATCTGTGTCATTGGAAAAACATGCCATTTAGCTTAAACTGCTGCTGAAAGCTGCTAAACTAAACTGACTGACTTTGTGCAGGAACGGATGAGTGCTTGGACAGCTGGGTCTCTGGCTTCACCTGGGTGGAGGTTGACAGAGCAAGAGAAACAAATGGGCTGTGATAACATCTGGTCCATCTGACCACAGTCTAAATTCTCAGCTTCAACATTTACTGCCATGGCAACTGGACAAAAGTGTGGTTCATCAAGAGGCAGAATAGCAATATAAGCAATATGTCAACATATCAAGGTCTTAATGAAAATAATTATAAAAGGAATCATGATTACTAGGAAAGAAGAAAAAACTTGTTCTGTTCCTGACCAGTACTATGTTGGAGGGCAAACATCCTGAATCCCATTGGGCTGGTCTTACAACCACTGAAAAAGCCTTTTTAATAAACACGTTCTTCTTTCAAACTTAGTAGCAATGGAATATGTTGGCACAGTTCAGAATATACACATGAAATTTGAGTTCTACTGTGAAATGTATTGTGAAAGAACGACATGGTAAATTTGCATGTGTGTTGTCTTTCATTAATTCAATATCAGATTCAATACATGAAATTACTGGCTATACCTTCATTAGTAATAAAAACACAGTCTGAATATAAGTGTCTGTTGATATTGTGTTAAAGAGTCCAGGGGCTCTCCTGTAAGCACTCTCACCTGTGAACAAAACAAGTCAGAATATAGCAAACTCCATTTTTCATTAAAACCAAAAATACAAGTATGTTATCACACAAGTATGCCTCATGGGAACAGCTCTCCCAAATTAAGAGAGAGTATTATTCTCTGAATAGCTGTTACATGAGCAGACTCATGCACAAAGGAGCAGGAAGAGTAAAAATACGCCTTTGTTAGAAAACCTTGGCCACATGTATGTCAAGAAATAATTTTCTCTGTTTTACATCTTAAAACAAGCTTTTCTGGGACCATCTTATTATTAAACAAATAATTTTGGATGCAAAGGTCTCACTGTATAGAATATGTGCATCATTACTGTTTGGGGCATTATGAACGCGGTGTGAGTAGCACTAATACAATAAAAGAGAAATCATGATTCATTACTAGCTTCGTAAGGTGTGGGATTTACCAGTGGATTCAGTCACTGTTTTGCCTTTCTCCCTGGAAAGCTGCAGGTGAAAGGAAACTTAATCATAATTACTAATCAAAACTCCAGCCAGGAGCTGGTTTATAAATGAGTTTAGGTGAGACAGCATTGCTTATTAAAAGTGGAGATTTCAAGTGTTGCTTTTTTTCCTTGAAAAACTGCTATGGAAAGTCTGCCTTCCTTTGCTTTGTTTTAATTTTCTACTTTTTCCTTCCGCATCCTCAGAAAGGACAGACCTCTCTTTCTTTTCAATGCTCACATCTTCCCCTATTCCTCCCTAATCTGGCATCTTATAACATTCTTCAGCTTACAGTTCAAGGTAGCCCCCAGATTTGCCTGTGTTGGTCCTCATCCCTCCAGCTCTGCATGCTCTACCCCAGAGCGCTGCATGACTGGGGATGCTGGGAGGAGACCCCTGCACACCATGGTCACCACTGCAAACTCTTCCATCATTTATGAGAGAAATCTTGGCTAAGCTGCAAATGTTAGAGCTCCACATTAGACTTGCCCTTCTACTTTATCTCAGTCTAATTACCATACGTCATGTAAAATTTTATGCTTCAGAAGAAATAAAAACTCTGTTGCAAAAACTACAGCAACCAAAAACTGGGAAACAGCACTACAGAAAACAGAGCACACAACTCACTACCTGTTAAGATCGTTGTGTATCAACAAATGGGGAGCAAACATGTCAGTAAAGAAAACAGGTTCTGGTTTCAGGGTCACAAAGGAATTGCTACATGCAATCAAGAGTGAAAAATCTTTTAAGTTTTGAAAAATCATCCTGTAATTTTATTTCTCAGCTATGACAAAGTCCTGGCCTGCAGTGATCGCTAAACATCTAACACATTTCCAAAGGAAAAGGATATTAGCTGCAGCACTGTATCAATCCCAAAACACAGTGCATTTCTACCATTCCATAACGTGTCTGGCATTTTGGTCTGGAAAACTTAATTTTCACTCTATGTGAGGACCCCAAAGGGAGCTTTATTCTTTATTTTACTCTCTCTCCTATGCTAAAAAAAACCCCATGGTTTGAGCAATTTGGCTGTCATCATGCATTCATTTTCCATGAGTATCTTTGATCCGTACTAGATGCATGACCCAGCACAGTGTTATGTGAGCATTTTAACTTTTTATTAAGTTCAGAGCTGCCATATCTCTCTTGTCAGAACTACTTCCATTCTCCAGGTGGTTTATTTAGGATGGAAGCTGGTCACAGAGAAAAGTGGATTTAAAATCCTCCTGACCTCTATGCCCATTGCTGCTTGACAGCATCAATCAACAAGATCTCACCACTCTTCTCAGTTTTTCTATTATTCACAAGCTCTTTGTATCAGAGTGCCTTACACAAAAACAAAAGGCAGGATTTATGGTCTGTCATTATCTATCCAGACTTGGAAGCAGTTGGGATGAATGGGAGGACTGTAAAGTTCTTTCCTGTAACACTGGGCTCTATTAGTGTCTCTCATCTGCTCCCGCCCTATCCCTTCTCCTCTGTAAATCCTCCTTGGAACCCTTGCTTTTCCAGCAGAACACCTGTTGGGAATGGCTGAGGAAAAAGGAAAGAATTAAAATTAATGAGAAGTTAATCTTTGTATTAATTAATTTTGTTATTACAAAAGAAGATGAACAGTTGCATTTAAGCTGTTTTTAGCTGTAATCCTAGCAATTCCATCTGCTCATTATGTTTGTAAGACCACATGAAGAATATTGCATTAAATTCATTACCAGGGAAGTATAGAAAAATTGGAGGAACAGTAACAAAAAAGGGTTAGTGCACAACAGTGATTTATGTATGAAGAAAGATTAATAGCTAAACTCAGGAGCCCAGCTGAAGGTAAATAATTGGAAAAGCTCTCAAAGGACCCTCTGGAAACAGGCTCAAACCTCAGACTGTGAAAGTCCTTACTCATTTTTATTTAGTCCTTGTTCAAGAAAAGCTCCAGTTAAAAATTAAACAGGAGGAAAGTGGCTACAAATATTTTCCAGATCTGAGTATCAAGCAACGCTTTATATAGCTAATGTGACCAGTGGCCTTTGGTGGCAAACAGTTGGAAAGTAGAACTGTACGCGTGAGGGAAGCTTTTTGGAAAGCAATGGACACGTTGAACTAATGAACTTATGAACTATGAGAAGAGATGAGAGACTGAAACTGCACAGAACAGCTCCTGCAGTCTGAAGGTCAACAATAAGGAGGAGTTCACGCGCTGATACTGAAACTGCTGTGATGTCTCTGTCTATTCTTAGAATCCACTTGTTATATACCCTCCGCTATTGTTTATACTAAGATACCGCTATGCTTAACCAATAGTAATATGTGTATATCTGTTTAGAAGCCAGTGAGCACTTGCCACGAGTACTAACTCATGCTGTAGCAGAGTATATAATGGCTTAAGTTTTCCTAATAAACGGCTTCAGCATGATCATATTGGTCTGCGTCTGAGTCCGGGCATTCAGCACGATCATACTGGTCCGCATCTGAACCCTTACTGCGAACTACGACATACGCGGGTAAATGACTTCTCTTGGGAAGCTTTAGTGGCTACCTCTGAACCAGAAAACAAAACAGCCAGGATCTGTTCTTTGGTCCTGAAGCTGAACTGCGTAAAGGGAGAGAAATGCTCTCAGGGCCAGGGCATCTTCTGGGATGGTGCCTGTTGGCACAGGCCAAAACATGCCAGGGTGCCCACAGCTACATACAGTGTGGACAACGGCATACCTCTGCTTCAGCCCCCGTTCTGGCCTGGGTTAGTTTGCAAATATACATGTAAACTGGGCCCAGAATCACGTCCCAACAGTCATACAGTATCATACCGCTGGCAGTAGGGTGACCTTCTGCTTAGGAAAATAAAAAAAAMCACCATTGAACACACAACATACTAAAGTCTTCAGTCAAATCCTAAGGGAAACATACCCCCCATTTATTCCTCCCTGTTATCAGACAAATAATCTCAAAAAGCAAAGATGAGCAAGTACAGAACAGTATTTAAAACATATTTATTAATATCCTTTTGTTTGACAGTCTCAAAAGACAGAGATTTTTCCTTTTCTGAGGCACCTTTCTTTTTAATTTTGAGTTTATTAACTAGATCTTTGCTGTTTGCTTCACCAGGAATGTAGAGATTATATCATTACAGAACAACATAGCCCTGTAAGTTATGAACAGTCTTGGATTCTCTTGCAAAAATGCAGACTTCTGCAATTCACAAACTATTTCTCCTCCAAACCATTAATTGTGACTGGAGAAAAAAAAAAAGGCAAACCAAAATATTATCACATGGTCATTATAGTTACCCAAACTTTCATTACAAATAGCACTGGGGATTTCAGGAATTTCATAGGAAGGCTGGTCTTTGATTTTCTGGTTGTTTTTTTTTTTTTTTTTTTTTCTGTTTTCCTTAGCCTTTTCATTAATGGAACACATTGGGATAATGTAGTCTTTTTTTTTATAAGCCACCAAGATATAGACTATTTTAGAAACAGCACTGCAAAGTATTATCCACTACAAAACACTGTTAAGGGAGGTTTTATCTGTTCCTGGAGAATTATATAACAGTTCTGGATTTCTCTCCTGAGAGATACAGACCTGTAAGCATGACATGGAGCCTGGTGAATGAATGTAATATATTCAAGCAGAACTCTTTGTACACATACTTTTAATTATAAAAATAGTTATATCTTTTTTAAGCCCATAGCAGCAGCCATTCTATCCAGAAAGTTTTTTGTGTTGGGGTTGCTTTTTCCTCCCTCTGACATAGAAATGAAACTCATAACACCATTTTTTTTAATGCTTTGCAACAGTGTAGTTAAGTTAAAGCGACCCTGATCTACAGATGAGGTCACCATTCTGTAAGGTGAAATATATGCCAGATGCTGCAAACATTTTGTGGTCTTGGAAAGAAAGAAGAATGATACCTCTCTTCCTGCTACCAGTTTTTTGGGGAAGTTAGCCTTGCAACGCCAAAGAAAGTATTTTTGCGTTTGCTTTTAAAAATTAGTCTATCATGCCTTTGAATAACAAACAAACGGCCGTAAAGAACACTGCCTTTAAGAAAGGCAGGTAAGGGCTTATCAGAGCATATTTAGTATCCATTTTCTTGACAACCTTGAGACTAGAAACTTACTGATTTTTAAAAGTAAGCCTAACATTCCTATAATAACAAGCTTCCAAGACCTTACGCAAAAGAAGAAAATACTCAGCAACGTACCTGATCTCAGCACGCTCACTGCAGAAATAACATGCTGATTAACAACTCCTAGGAATCCAGTCCTACTTAATATTCACAGGCCCTTGAATCAAGTTCGTCTCTCTTGTGCCTGATCAAGAGATAACGCTATTGTCTGTCAAACATGCTGTACTTGGCATTTTGATGCAGCACAAGCTGATGTTGCTGCGTCATATTGACAAAGCCCTTTTAGATAGCTTGAGGAAATTTAGGATGGCTGCATTAATACCAAAGAACAAGATAGGTGGCCTTACACTACACACCACATTAGGATCTCAAGGTGTTACTAGCCTGGTCACCTGAAGACCATAAATGTACATGATAAGGATTTTATTATATCCAATAATAGTTGAGCATTTACTGTTTGACACAGCAATTCTGGCTTCTATGTTAAATACCGTGTGCCCTGAGGGAATGCTGAAACAGCATCTGTCTTATGTTTCTTACAGACTAAAGAATGAGAGGGTGCTGAGACACCACACAAAGGTATGAACAAGAACCAGTAGCCAACGCACAAAAAAGTCATTGCTGAAATTTTTTTTTTAAGGGATTTCATTGTAGAGGGCTACATAGAGGACTATATGGGCTATATAGAGGATTGTAAGCTTTATGACATTAACAAACATGTTTGTTTCTCCTCTACTTTTTAGAAACAGGTCTTTTTAGTAGGATTTTTTGACATCTATTTCAAACCATTTGCTCTGCACAGTGCATCAAGGCTTCATAATTTTTTTTGGATAATGAAAAAGTTGCATTGGTTTTTAGATTCTTCTGAAGCCTTTAATAGGGAGCAGTCCTTTGTCAGAACTTTGAATTAAATGCAAAGAACCTGTCTTGCTTCCTAAAGCTCTGATAATGCCAAGCATGTTTTCCAAGCAGACTTCAACATTATTGTTAACGGTTTATGCTATGGTTTATATTGGCAGAGTTCCAAGTCAAATCACTCTATCAATCCTGACCAGGGGGGTCTATCCTACAACTCTCAAGTTTTCAGAAAGCCCCTCTTCTAGACAATGATTAAGTACGCTGCAATATGATGTTCTTACAACAACTCTCACCTTTTTTTTTTTTTTAATGTTTACATACGTCTCAAGCGCTGCTAGTTCGATACTTAATAAAGCCTGTGAGACGTATATATCTCATTCATGGTATGTTTGATGTCTTCTGAAATTCGTTGTCTGGGGAAAAAACAGTGTCTGTGGAATTATCACTTTCTGCCTTATCTATAGAATTGTCATCCAGCTGTGAAGAGATTTCACAGGAGAAACTCTGGTAAGGAACAGCTTTAATTTATCTGCAGTCAATTTACAGCCCCTTTTCACTAGCCACCACCCTTGAAAAGCCTCCATATGTTGGCAACTGTTTATGGAATCCCGAGATCTCCAAAATCACCATCCTCTAATATTAGGTCATGCTGGTGGTAGCTGACAACTACTGGGCCTCATGTCGTCTTCCAGGAAGCTCATGACTAGCAGTAAGGATACCTCACTGTCATTCGGGTCCAGCACTTGCATTTAGTGTCTCGAAAGGCAGCTAGGCTGGGTTGCTGTTGTCCATAATTTCCCTTCCTCA
Source organism: Oceanodroma leucorhoa (assembly GCA_030449065.1). Taxonomy (NCBI): domain Eukaryota; kingdom Metazoa; phylum Chordata; class Aves; order Procellariiformes; genus Oceanodroma; species Oceanodroma leucorhoa. The sequence continues at coordinate 4,558,116 of JASVER010000078.1, forward strand.
AAAGTATTGCTGTGGAGATGATTCCTCTATGGCACCCTGAAAGATCACAGGGAAAAAACGGAACCCTTTCATCTCAAGAGGAATGAAAGTTTAAACCTCTCTCTGCTACTCCTGCCTCCTGCTGTACTAGATACATCACCTAATTTCCTGCTCTGAGGGCTTCCAGTTGATGCTCCTGGACAGCAAACCCAGACTTACTTTTGGATTTCAGCAGACAGGAATCTCTTGAATCCCAGCAGAGTATCAGGGAGTAATAAATATCCAAACAAATTTGAGACTGGGGGATCCCAGTGATCCTAGTGAGATTCAAAGATGAGCTGCTAGTCATCCCTTTAAAGGGGATGTCTGGCTTGGCGCAACACTAAGAAATGTAGCGAGTCTTACTTAATTCTGGAGGCTGGTGTTAATATAACCCTTCAGTTAGAGACTATTTGTACTCTTCAATAGAATGTCTTCAATAGAATGACAAAGAGGAATGGAAATGTAAGACAACACACAGGAATTCAGCATGTATAGTGCGGACTGTAGAAAGACAAGGAAATTCCAGTCAGGCTTGCTGAATTAATTTTGTATTTTCAGAATAGACTGGGGCACTCAGACATCCAGTTTCACTTACACAAATACACAGTTAAATATGAAATGTTGTTTCATAAGGAAAAAGTATCTTAAAGCACTGATTCAAATGTATCACTGCATAACACTGTTAAGCACTTCAGTAAGCTAATGCTTTAAATTTTTTAAATTAACATGAATATCTGTCCCCCCTCCTGTCTCCCTTTTATAGGCCATGTGTTTTCAGCCTGCCATATAGCCATATAAAGGAGTTATTTCATTATCTGTGAATTAAGCTGGAGAAAGAATATAATTATTTAAAGTTAACTCACACAAGAACTGAAAACAACTATTTCAAGACTCTATGTTCGCATGAGACTTGCAGCTGGTTTTAAAAATCACAAAAGTTGTATTTACATGTCTCTTTTTATAGATATTACTCGACACAGGAATGTAGGTATTCTCAGAAACAAAGAAGTGGCAGAGAACCACGCCAGGACAGAGGGAGAGTCCATACTCTTGTGCCTGATTGAGCTGAAGGCCCCTCAGTTTTGTGAGGAGGAAGCTGGCAAAGAGAGGGCCACTCTTTGTGAGGTAGTCCTGTGGGCGGAGGGCCTCCTCGATCATGCATGGGAAGGAGTCATGAAACAATGTGAAAAAGGATCGGGTCTCTTTTAGCTTAGACCAAAAGGAAATGTTGTATATTGATCTATTTTATTATACATCATTTTTTCTAAACGTATGTACAAACAACCTTCGCGACTGTTTTGAAGGGTATGCCTATGCTGCTGACAGCTTCTCAGAAGCAAACTGCTGCTGTGCCTGGACTGGTACATTATATTTAGTGTAATATCGGGCACTTTGGTATGGAGTGCAAAAACACCCAGTTACTTAATTTCAAACAGAAGAATCCACCAGCCTTTGCACCAGTACCTACAGCTTTTGCCTCTCCTTCAACCTGCGTGCCAGTACTCTGAAGTGGCAGCAAGACATCCATAGTGGCCTCCAGTTTAGTTACTGTGACATCAGTCCAAAGCAAAACAAAGGAGAAACTGGAAGAAAATACAGTTAAAAAATTAACGAGGGGACAAACGAAAACACAAGAGTCAGCAAAATGAATTTTATTTCTTGAAAATAAATCCTGTCAAACAAACGATGTAATTCTTTGATGAAAACATATACTAGCTGATAGCGGTGAACATGCAGAAATACACCTATGTGACATTTTGTTGAAAAAATAGATCTACATAATAACATGGCAAATATTAATCTGTTAGCTACTAAGCAGTGAAAACCAGTTTAAAACAGATCCTAGAAATACTTGCTTTCATCACTGAATAGCAGGATTTCTGGTGGACTTCAGGAGAGATCAATACTAAACATGATACACCTTGGTATTTTCATCAACGAGCTGCAAGAAAACATGAAACTACTGTTTGATAAAGTTTCAGAAGAGGCAAAGATCTGCAGTGTTGAACAAAAGTGAAGACTAAGCAGCTATGTGAACTGCCCGGGTTACAATGCAGGGAAGCATGGGTTGTTTTAAATGAGGACCCCCTGGAACACTATCTGCCAGTTATACATAGTATTATACGATTTTGGGGGGCAGGTGGGTGAAATATAACAGGATATATTGGAAATCCAATTTTATGGTTTGATTGTTTTGTGATCAGGGTCATGTGAAGACACTGAATTTATCACCCGGTTTATTAAAAAAAGCACTGTTTCTGCAGTAGGGTACCAATGTACGAGTACAAACGATGGTGGGGCGAGATCTAGGGGTCAGGGCTTAGCCCTGCCCATGTCCAGCACGTTTCTTCCACCCCGGAGAGGTCACACCGCAATTACCAGTTCTCTGCCCCCCGCTGCACAGGCACCAGTTTGGTGCTTTGCCCGTTACCTCACCTCAACTCACCTGTCGGGCTCCAGCCGCCAGTAAGGCCCGCACGTCCAGAGGCGGCAGGGCCTCCGCAGGGCCTCCTCAGGCTGCCCCGCCASCACCCACACCCGGCCGGGGCCCAGCCCGCGACATCACATAACGCTCGGGGTCCCCACTAGATCGTCTCCTTCCGCGCGGGGCGCGGAGCTATGGGAGGGCCGGGCGCGGGGCAGGCGGAGGGATCCCACGGGAGGGCGCGGCGCAGTAGCGGCATGGCGGTGTCTGGCCAGCCGCAGGGCGCGGTGGTTGAGCTGCTGGGGGTCCTGCTGCCTCTGCGGCGGGTGGCGGCGGGCTCGGAAGAGGAGACCGAGGAGGAGGAGGAGGCTGAGGCCGAGGAGGAGCCGCACTGGGCGGAGGCTGCGCTCCTGGAGCCTTCCGGGCCGGAGCTGGCGGCCGCGCTGCCCCCGCGCCGAGCCGGTGAGGGGCGGCGGGCGCGGAGCGGGGCCGGGCGGCGGGTGGGCGGACCCCCCCCCAGTGTCCTCTGCCCGCGGCCTCCCTCGGAGGCGGGTTTGGGCTCGGCCCGGGGCGCTGCGTTTGAAACGAGGGAGCTGCACCCCGCGTCTGCGCCGGGCCCGGCCCTGCGGGGGGGCCCGCCTGGGTGGGCCTGTGCCTGACCGCCTCGCCGGGGTCCGCCTGTCTGCTAATGTAGGATGTTTTAAAAGTAAATCAAATGGAAACTCGCTCCTTCCCCGGTTACTGGGTTCATTACAAGTAAAGGGAGAATGAGCCGAAGCAGGTGATAAATCTGGTGCAGGTAGTAGCAGTGATGTGTAATTTGCGTATTATTACAGTATTGCAACAGTAAGAAAACATGAAGTTTTTCCAGTCAAGTTAACTTTACACAAAAAATGCATTTTTTTTCTTTTATGACATACAAGAGTTACTTGACCTTAATGATTCCCTACTTTCTATTTAGTACTTCGAAAAGCAGGTGACATTGCAGCAACTTCTGCCTAGCAGTAATGTTTTATCCAAAAATTGTTTTACAAATGGCTAAATTGAGCTAAGTAACAAGGGGAGAATAAATAGACAAGTTGTTACAGACCTAAGGGCTGCTGGTACTCTGGTTTGGTGAGAAAGAGGGCCTGCTAAATGTAGGTGCTCCCTTTGTTCTGGTTGTAGCATTTAGTCCCCAGTAGTGGATCGAGGAATGGTGTATTAATTTTTGTGAGGGAAAGAGGAGGCAAGCCAGGTCGTACAAAATGTTATGAATTTATCATATAAAGTGCTTGTAATTTTGGTGGTTTCAGTTGCAGGAAGTATTTGGTATACAAATGTATCTGGAGAGGATGCAGGCACGGTGATACAATACTTCATGGCAAAACTGTTTAAAATTGAATTGCAAACTTGACTTGGCATAAGTGGTGTAATATTAAACCATATGCCAGTGTGTTTAATTGGCTTAATAAATATTCGTATGCAAGCTTAATTTTGTAGTTCTGACACRTGGAGAAGCAGCTTTAGTGCTTGTTTCTGAGGTTGGTTTTGCTTTTGTTTTTAAATGCTACTGGAAAGACTGACATCAGGAAGTTTATGAAAACCTCTACTTTACTTTTACTACTGCAGTGCATACAAAAGACAAAAGTAAGCTTTGAACAAGCAAAACTCTTTTAGTCAAACCAAACTTTTAATCTTTATGACTATCAATTAACAATGGTTTTATTTTTCTTTTTAATGAGTCAGTTGTTATACAAGAAGGCAGCTCCAAAGAGGAGTATGAAGTAGTGGGACGTTTTCCATTAGTTGACCCGTGGTGGAGAGTTAATGTTAAAGCTAAAAAAATGGGGTCGAAGTACTTTGTGCAAGGATATCCATCATACTTTCTGCGGACTGATATAGAAGAAAACAACCGGCAAGTCTTTTCACTCTTTCTTAAGGAATGTGCTGTTCCTGAGGATTTTAAAGAAAAGTTTTTTACTTGGCTTCCTACGGAGTCTATGCTGAGTTTTAGAAATCTTGAAGAAAAACTAAAACAGTTCCAAGTTGCACACTTACATACAGAGGAGAAACAAAGAGACACCAAGGATTATGATATCTTCTACTATGTTTCGAAATCATGTAGGTAATCCTGTGCTATTTTGATTGTTGTATAAGCTAATGAGATACTGTGTTCAAGCTAATATGTCTTCATATAAAGTGTATATTCAAATTAATTTTGAACATGCAAAGATTCTTCTTTTTTTAAAATTTGAGGACAGTGGGACAGCTGACCAGTTAAAGATAGGCATACAGTTACTAACGCATAAGGACTTTCCTGGATTCAGTAGGCTTACTATGTAGAATTGTCTGTGCAAGGGATGCAAAGACACTGGTGCTAGCTTCCTATAGTTTATTCAGATACAACAAGGCTTATTAAAAAATGCGTTCAGCACTGCTTAAACATGGTGGTATGGCTTTTTAGGACAAATAGGTGTTCAGAAATAGTATAGCTGCTGCTTTATAGTGCAGGGGAACAGCGGATGAGCTCAGTGTAGTCCAAATCAGCTGCACTAAGTAGGCCATCTAAGTGTATGTGAATCCTGCTGGTCAGCAGATAGGTATGGCTGGGGAGCAGAGTGTGGAAATACTGGAGTGTCCCCACATGGAGATGGTTCAGGACTGCTGAGGATCCTGTTGTGGACTATGTTGGTGTGACTACATGAATGTTAGAGATTGGATCAGGAGTGTGCTTTTGAAGCAAACATCCCTCTTGTCCCCATTGTGGTGCAGTCTCAGAGTATTGACTGTATTCCTGCCTGGGTGAAGCCCAAAAGGTGCGTTCAGTTGCACACCTAAGGTACTCCAGCCCCTAATGGGCATTCAGTCTGTGGGACCAGCCTATAGCTGATCTGAAGCAAACACCGAAATACAGAAGGTCAAGACGCCTGGGACGTGTCTTCAGCACTAGCTCTTTTGTTTTGCTCTGATTATCTGTTTCCATTATGCCACATTCCTGATGTGGACATAGGCAGTCCTGGTTTGGTGCTGTACAGAGCCACTTAGGTGTCAGTGCCGTGGGACTCAGTACTCTGAATTGGAGGAAGTCTTTTAAATTCAGCCGCCACTGTGCATAAATCTGTACAGACAGGTTGGGTCTATCTACAAAGTCTTCCAGTACCTGGTTTACTGGGCAGTGGCAGGTCAAAAGATGGAGGTGACTGTTTTGGAGGTCAAATTATGTCTGACAGGAGAGTTCATAGCTTCTGCTAGACTTTACTCCAAATCCCATGTGTAAGGAGAGGAAAATTTTCACAGTTCTATGGACTTCTGGCTTTTTGTTGTGTTTTTGTAACAGTAGAAGTTCTTAACCCCTGTTTACAGACTTTAAATCTTTTCATGACCACAAAGAGATGGGAATCCATAGTGGTAGAAAGTCCRATCTAGTTTGCTGCTTTGAGTTTTAATGGGATATATGGACCACTCCTGATTGAAGCTTGTCTAATATGTTTCTGTATCTTCAGCATTGAAGATTGCACAGTGTGCCTAGGTATCCAGTTCTTGTAGTTGGCAGATTTTTCCTAATATCTAACTTAAATGACTTTGATACAAATTAAGCTTTCTTCTTTCTCTGTCATTGTGCAATAGAAACACCACCCCCCCCCCACACACGTATGTTGTGTTCTTACTATTACTATTGTCACTTTTTCCTGATTGTCATTGTTATGGGCTCGAGCAGTTTTTTATTCAAGCCTTCATGATACTTTTGTCTAGAAGTAGTGTGTGTTGATTCTCCACTTGTATATTAGGTATTTGCTTCAAAGGGAAAGGGTTTCATATTTGCCATTCTGTGGGTAAGACAGTGATCAGAAAAAGTACTTAACTGAGAAAAATGGGTGTTTTAAATTTGGAATTATGAAGTTTACTTAACACTCCATTAAAAATTGCATTTTTTTTCCTGTGAAGAGTTAAAACTTCTAAAAGTCTCACTTTCTTCTAAAATTTGTTTTTTAAAGCAAAATGTAGAGCAAATCAGTTTCATTATTGCCCTTTTGCAGATCCCAAGACTGATATGAACAGGGGAAGTGATTTACGTCTGGGGTCATTGAGAAAGCCAGTGGAGAGCACTGTTTTCCTCAGTTCCTGTACTGATCTGATACTACAAATTTAGAAGCCTGTTTTCTTATTTTGGATGTTAATTTTCATACAGATGTACAGAAGAAGATTTATCTTTGGATAGGAGAGGCAGGCACGGTGACGTCTGAACTGACGTTCTACAAAGTGCTATTGAGTAAGCAGTTTAAACCAAATGTATAATACATATTTTCCAAATGAGTACATTTAGGTGCAGTTTTTATCTGTTATCTATTTACATTTTTTTTTCCTCAAGGCAGTCCAGGGAGAACAGACTTTAAAAGAATTTGAGAAGGATTACAGAGAATAAGAAACTGAAAGAAGTTAGGGATGTTTTGGATGTAGGGGAGGCAGGAGGATAAGAGCCGGAGTCAGTTTAAATTGCCTTTACAAATACCTTTGTATAGTAAAACTTTCTTGGTTTATGGTGCATACAGTTGCAGGAAAGGCAGTATTAGTAGCTCTGACTTTTCCGATGATACTGGAATTCTTGCCAACTCTTCTGCCGCGCCATTTTTGCTGTCTGTTGAATATGGTGTGTTGGCAAAGAAGGACTGAAGAAAACAATGGTACGGATGGTGAGGAAGTATACTTTCAAGACAAGATGATAACAAAGTTGGATGAGATATTAAAGAATGAGCCATGGAAACTTGGATTCAGCAGGGTAAGTAATGTTAAGCAGGGTAAAAAATGTGGTGTTTGTTACGTTTGAGCTTCATTAGAATACAGTGCTGTTTCAGTTATGTGCAGTTTGTTAACTGGATATTTGTAGGAGGTTAGCGTAGTTCATTTGGAAATGGATGATTTACTGGACTCAGTTTTAGCAGAGGTTTCCAGTTGGTCTACAATAAATCACTCTCAGAAGATTTTAGAGGAGGTTTTGTTACAACCATTTGCTTAGTCTTTTCTACAAGGAACAGAAAATTAAATACGTGAGGTAACTGGACCAAAAGTAAGAAAACTAATTTAAAACCCTCAATTGTACTGCTCAGTTTTATACTGGCAAATGAGATTTTCTGTTTTTAATACATAAACCAGTATCTATGCTTTCAGAGTAAGGTGGATAATTTACTCTGTAGTACGTCATCTGGTCTAGTTGCTCTCCTTTTTTATAATGGAATTTGCGGTTACTGCTTACCTTCTTGTTATCCTTTGCTACGCTTGCTGTGCAGCTGTGCTGCTGCACCTCACCTTAGCACTCCTGTATCTCAGATGGGAGCTACAGCTTAATAGTTCAGAAATGTGATTAGTTAATCCCTCTGCTTCAGCCCCCCAATGCTTTTACTGACAGATGTTCTGACTTGTCTTTAAGACCTCCAAGTTCAGAGATTCAGCAGTCTAGCCAATGTATTCCAGCGTTTCACATCCTTTCCTTTAAAAAGCTTTTCCTGATATCCAGTTTGACTATTCCTTGATGCAATATAGACTTGTTGCTCTCTTGTTTCTCGTACCAAGGACCTGCATTCTCGCTGCAGTTTTTTTATTGCTTGAAGAATCTCTTTAGCTTTTTCTCTTAAGGTTCAGCAAGTCCAATTCATTTTTCTTTCCCTCAATAGTTCATATTTTTGCACACCTCAGTCTTTCACTATTTTGCGGTAGTCTGTGTAAAACGTTGTGTATTTCTTGAAGTAGCATGTTCAGAATTGGGTACAGTATTCTGGCTAATGCCTCTCCTATGCTCTGTTTCTGCAGTTTTTGTGCCTTTACTTGAAATTGTGCTAATTAGGTGTGCACAAGTTCTCCCTAAAACCCAATTTCTGCACTAGGTTTTTGATTTTTAAAGTTTCTGTTTTATAGAGAAGGGTGACTGAGAGGAATTATCATTCCATCTTACTTTTAAATATCTTGCTTTCATATATCTTGAAAAGCATTATAACTTTGTACATTATGAAAAACACATAAATTTTTGTAGACTTCCACCCTCTGAATTGCAATTTGTATTTACTAGGAGGAATGTTATTCAGCAAGAGGCTAACATCTTCTGAAATAAATACATGTTTGCATTTACTCTTTTTGCGGAGAAGATCACCTATAGGGAACTGAACCTTTCTTACTGTGAGGCAACGTGGGCTGCCTTCCGTCAGTGTGAACATCTCCTCTGGAAGATTCCTGACTTGCAGAAGAATGCGTTAATTCTGTATGATCAACTCAAGAAACAGTGTAGAGAAATGGGACACACTTACGAAGATCAAGATGAATTAGCTCGTTTTGTATCTAAAGAGATGTCCATTGAGCATGTTTGGCAATCTATTGAATTTTTGAAAGATCAGAATGTAGTGATTAGGGAGAAAAAGCTAGTGTTTCTGCCTCATCTTTACAAATCTGAAAAAGACATTGCAATGTATATACGTGACCTTCTGTCAAACTGCTCATGGCAACTGGATGTTGATGTGAGAAAGATACTTAACGCTTCTGAGACATCAAGAGAAATGGTAGATAACAAAATGAACGTTACCCAGGCTCATGAAATGGGTAATAGTCTGGACAATCATAACTGTGAAAATGACTTTCCTGAAAAGGAAGTGGGGTCTACGTCTGGTACCCAAAGTAGAGCAGAGGTAGACTTAGATCAGATGATTGCTATCGAAAAGATTTGTTCTAATCCTGTCACAATCATAAGTGGAAAAGGAGGCTGCGGGAAGAGTACAATAGTTAGCTGCCTTTTTCGTCACCTAAAGCAGATGGAAAAAGAAGTGGAAGCTGCTTCTAAGGACTTTGAAGAAGACCTGGATGCGTCTGAGGAATGGAATACCTTTGATCATCATTGGGAGTCAGAGAATATGTCCACCAAAAAACGTTTGAATGTACTATTTACTGCACCTACAGGGAGGGCGGCAAGCCTTTTGAGTGAAAAAACTAAGCTTCCTGCGTATACACTGCATCAGGTAAGAAATTTTTTTTTTTTTTTGAAATTGTGTTCTGAAAGACCTTTTGGCACTGTCCATTCTTGTTTTGAAAAAAAAGCTTGTTACTGAACTTTCCTTATGAAATGTGTACCTATTAATAATAATGCTTGGGTACAGCTTGTCAGCTTTTGAAAGTCAGCGTTACATTTTTGGGAATTATAAATCAATCATTTGAAATACATTTGCTGTAACTTTTTTTTTTCCTACTTACACATATCTCAAATTTGTGCCTTTCTAGGGCATCTGGTCTTTTTAGCTTTTCAGTTTTTTTTTTTTTTTTTAATTAAGACAGAAATACTTTCGAGATGACAGAGCTGTTTTCTAGTGTCCTGTTGCCTAGCAGTCATACTGATACCTGCACATACATGAAGAGATCAGTAGCCTGGGGTTGAATAATGAGATAAATTTCATTCACACAGTGTTTTCTTAAGTACTGTTAAATATTGTGCAAATTTTTTTATAAAAAAGTAGAAAACAAACTCTTTGTTAATAAACTTAGGTCAAGTCTCTGTTGTCCTAGGTTAGTGGAAGGTGACAAGAAGACGTTGGAGGTGTGGAATAACCTGTATAAATCAAAATTATAATAACATAAAAAGTATGGTGGGCTGATTTTATCTTTGGGGACTGGATAGTTGCCTGTTCCCTTTCCCCATGCCATGTTGGGGATTTATTAATGTTAGCAAGTTACAGCAGGAGGTATTCTGTTACTGAGCAACCTAATGGCTGACCTTATATCCTTTAGGGTCCCTGCAGAAAAAAGAGGATGCATTTCTGTGCTTTTATGTAAATAAGTGTTGATAATCTCAGAAATGTATTCACCAAGGAGGAAAATAAGACTGAATGGTTGAGTCTTCTGAGTCTTTAGAGGTTTAAGTTCAGAATTTCAGATAGTAGCTCTAAATACAACATTAGAAGATATCATACTCTGGCTACCTTTATAAGACAGTTGCTTACAGTTGATTAGTGTCAGAGCTTGATTTATTTTGATTTGTTTCTAGGTCATCTATAGTTTTAAATCGTGGAGGCAGAGTGAACAAGTACAGCCGTGGAAGTTTTCTACTGTGACGATTCTGATTGTGGATGAAGGAAGTTTGGTGTCTGTACACATTCTTAGTTTAGTTTTAAAACTCTTGTGTGAGCATGCTCAGCTTGCCAAACTTATTATTCTAGGTAAGTGAAACAGCAAATTTAGCATTATACAATATTTAATAATACACAATATATGGTGTAAGTATCAGAGCTGCCACTGGTCTTACTGAGTCTCTTAAAAACCCCAGAATGTTACATTGTTCTACGCTTGGATATTTGTTCTTCTTATTCATAAGGTCAGCTGAGATAGATGGTTTTCCATCTCAACTGTCAGTATGAAAGTATCAGTATCTCTGTTCTCTGATTAGCAGTGTTTTGTCTGATTCTGAAAGTATTATGACTTCCATGTGGTAGCTTATTACATCTTGCAACTGGAAAACTTTTCTGATTTCCTTAAATTTAAAGAAGGTAGTGTTAGCATATTAATCGTAAGAAGGGAGGTTTCATGTCATTCTTAATGCTAGGATCATCTTGTTTTCATTCAGAAAGGAAAACGAAGTGTAAAATCAAAATTTTCAGCTTTCTCAGAGGTTTGCTTTTTGGCGTGCAATTTATGGCATTTCTTTTTAAATATGTAACTTTCAAATCACATCTTTGAATAAGTTGTGATCACTGTCAGAGTTCATCATGCAGAGTGATTTGCACCTGCTAGTAAAGCATTACTGAGTGAGGAATACGAAAAATTTAAACTACACTGCATCCTGATATCCCCAAACAAAGTTTCTTAGATTCTTGGGAGGTTTTATTTCATGTGATTTGTATTGAGGAAGCATGTTACTGTGTAGAGGGTTGAGTATTTATTAATTCCAGTGTGTGGTTTTTTTTTTTCAAGACAGTTTTTAACAGATGATCTGTTACTGCTTCTCACAAATACTAATTTGCATTCTTGTTTAGGTGATACTAGACAGCTACCAAGCATAGAGCCAGGAAACATGTTAGCTGATATCTTTGAGGGTCTAAAATCAAGAGGCTTTTCTGTGGAACTGGAAACTAATCACAGAGCTGAATCGCAACTAATTGTAGATAATGCATCAAGGTAGGATTTCCTTATGTATGTAAGAAGCATTCTTGTAGTAGGCCTGGTCCTTTACCTGCAAAACAGTAGTGCATCCAGATTTGACTCTATAGTACTGCTTCTGTTACAGTTTCTTATTCAAAATCAGTAACACCAGTTTTAAAACCAAACCCCCAAAACAACAACAACAGAAACCCACAAATTTTTCCAGGAGTATATGCATTGGACAAAAAAACGTGTGTGCTGGAATACTCTTGAATTTTACGGGATGTATTTCACTATCAAATACACTCTGTTGTTTTCAAATTAGTTGTGCATGCATAAATCACTTTATGCCTTCTGAAATGACTTACAATTGCTTCTCTAAAAAGGAATTTTTAAAGACATTGCTGGTAAGTGTAACAACAGCTAAAACAGGCTGAATTACATGGAGAGTTTAGATGTTAAGGGCCATTAAATCATAGTTTCTTTTTATTTTTTGCTGTATTAATACCTAGAACCTCTTTAGTTTCCAGCATTTGCATTACTTTTGGTCTGGAAATAATCCTGTTTACTGTCAGTGCATGATTTCTTTTTTTAAACCTCAAACAACAAAATCTAGGTCCGAATGCCCAAGACCTTTTGATGTTGATTGGAATTTGAGAATATTCTGAACATTTGCAAGATGTCCAGAACTACTAAGTGTTTTACAAACGCTCTCACTTTTTTTTTTTGGTAGCCCTTCTGTGTTACTCCGGTCTGCTCCCATGAGAAGAACTGTATGGGTAATACTAAGTATCTACTGCAGTGCTGAAGGGTTTAGAGAATAAATTACCAATTTTTTTAATGTCAAATTAAGTTATGCTCAGAAGAAAGAGCTTTTGGGGTATGTAGTGTAGATGACCAAAAATTTATAAGTGGTGAACTTCAGGCTGATGCAGATGATGATACACTGGAGTCCTTTAACTGGAAATAACTTTTCTTTTCTGTTTTCCTTCCACTGCTCTGGTCAAGAATCTCTCACCGTCAGATTCCTGAATTTGATGAGGTGCTGAAAGTTTCTCATTGGAATGAGGAAATGACAATGCCAAGCCCAGAGAAGAAATTCATTCTTATTGCTTTGCCTGCTGGCGGGGGTTGTGACAGTACGTGTGTACAGTCAGCTTGTGATCTTGATTTTCCTTTTGGTAAAGCATAGACTAATTGGCTGGAACTAACATTTTGGGAAGATTTTAGTCTGGTTTTGTTTGTGATATAAATTTAAATGCTAGATTCATAGTTTACCTTTTGCCTTCTGTAAGTGCACACAGCAAGACTCGTAAGTGCAAAGGATACCCTGTAGAGATCCAGCTCACCAGTTACATTTTGAAATGGGGATGATACAGCTTCCACCTGTATAATCAAATGTGGTCATCTTTTTATGTTGTAGCCGGAGCTGTCAAACCTTAAAAGATTAAATTTTTCAGAGGTGAATCATTTAAGTAAACAGCAACTGTAACAGGATGGTGTGTTGGACAGGAATGTGCTACCAACTGTAGAATCAAGTTAGGAAAATGGAAGCAGAGGGGACACCAGTATTTCTTTAAAGATCTTTTGGGGTCAGGGTTAGGGCCACTGCTTTTGTTTTTTTGACTTTTATTGGATAAATGGATTGAGTGGCCTCTACTTTATATCATAGAATCATAGAATAGTTTGGATTGGAAGGGACCTTTAAAGGTCATTTAGTCCAACCCCCCTGCCGTGGGCAGGGACATCTTCAACTAGATCAGGTTGCACAGAGCCCCGTCCAACCTGACCTTGAATGTTTCCAGGGATGGGGTATCTACCRCCTCTCTGGGCAACCTGTGTCAGTGTTTGACCACCCTCATTGTAAAAAATTTCTTCCTTGTATCTAGTCTAAATCTACCCTCTTTTAGTTTAAAACCATTCCCCCTTGTCCTGTTGCAACAGGCCCTGCTAAAAAGTCTGTCCCCATCTTTCTCATAAGCCCCCTTTAAGTACTGAAAGGCTGCAATAAGATGTCCCCGAAGCCTTCTCTTCTCCAGGCTGAACAACCCCAGCTCTCTCAGTCTTCCTTCATAGGAGAGGTGTTCCATCCTCTGATCATTTTTGTGGCCCTCCTCTGGACTGGGTCCAACAGGTCCATGTCTTTCTTGTGCTGAGGACCCCAGAGCTGGACACAGTACTGCAGGTGGGGTCTCACCAGAGCAGAGTAGAGGGGCAGAATCTCCTCCCTCGACCTGCTGGCCACGCTGCTTTTGATGCAGCCCAGGATACGGTTGGCCTTCTGGGCTGTGAGCGCACATTGTCGGCTCATGTCCAGCTTTTCATCCACCAGTACCCCCAAGTCCTTCTCGCCAGGGCTGCTCTCAATCCCTTCATCCCCCAGCCTGTATTGGTACCGGGGGTTGCCCCGACCCATGTGCAGGACCTTGCACTTGGCCTTGTTGAACCTCATGAGGTTCATACGGGCCCACTTCTCGAGCTTGTCCAGGTCCCTCTGGATGGCATCCCGTCCCTCAGGCGTGTCAAAAATATGCATCAAAAAGCTTCAAGGGAAATGTGGAAAGAAAAATAGTGCGAATATTATCACCTTATCTTACGATAGTAACTTACTTGGCAAACAGAATACTAAAAATGGATTTCTTCTGTGACATCTGAATGTGTAGGTCTGTGGCTTTAAAATGTTCTATCTCTACCTCTTTAATGTGCTGTATCAAAACGTTATTTTGCATGAAATACGCTCTATGCAGCTGTTTAACACAGAGAAATAAGAATTTCTCTCCTTCCATATCACTCTTGTCTCTGTTTTTAATAATGGGATAACTGCATGATACTTTTTGGGGGAGTATATATGTGGGTGTTTTGTGGTGTGGGGTTTTTTTTGGGGTGCGTGTGTGTTTTTGTGGTTTGTTTTTTTTCGTTGTTTTAAACAAATTGAAATCTCATTGAAGCAAGAAATAAGCAAAGGCAATTTCATATTGACTTACATTTTTCTTTCTTAAATTGTTTGTTCTGCATATTTTTATGCCTTACCATTTATGTCTTCTAAAACAGATCTGCAAACTGCCATAAAGACTTTACTTAAAAAAGGACCAGGATTGCAGGATGCCAAACAATCGCAGTTCATTGCTTTCAGAAGGTAACGGAGCATGTAGGCAGACATTGAAAAAATCCTTGCTAGCAGCCACAATCTAAAAATAGCTGAATGTGAGTTGGAGAGACTACTGGCAATGTCATAAAATTACTAGAGAGAACAACAGGCCAGGTGTCTTTTCCTGTACCTTCTGGTTGCCCCAGTCTCTCCATGGAGAGTTGCTTCATTTTTCTATAAGCTTAATGTTATTTTGCACCATGATTTCTGCCTTTGTGTGCGTGTTGATCTGTACTGTTTATGCTAATGAAACAAAGGATGGACATAAGTGGTCAGTTTTTGTGGTAGATTCTCTGAGAGCCTGTGCTCTGGTGTTTGCTAATAGTGCAGTGGTCTTCAGAAGCGAGAGGTGAGGGCTTGACTGCAGGAGGAACTTGCAAATACAAAGAAATGTCCATATTCAAACGTATCTCATCATGGTAGGTGTGATGGAACATGTAACCTACTTTCTATACATGCTTCTGTCGCAGGTGGACATTGACCGGATGACAGAAGAGACTTGTATTTTGACCATGTGACAAGGGCCAGATTTAGTCAATCTGATGGGCTCCTGCTGGGCACTGGTGAATGCCTACAGTTTGGATATTTGGAAGCACAATACTCGTCGTTTAAGAAGGGGTGGGGTGTAGGGCTCTAACACACTTTGAAGAAGGATTGGAAAGGTTAGGAACCACTGACAGTGTGCACCGTCACAGGAGTGTGAGTAGTACGGATGGCCTCACAGAAACACTGAAGGGATAAATGTAATGTCCACTAGTACCAATAGTCCACAAACTTACACTTCTGCACAAAAGGGTACTTAAGAAAAAAACGTTCCACTTTTATTTGTGAAGAAGCTTTTCTCAGCAATGAAAAAACACCCACTATTTGCAGGTTACTGGTGTGCAAATAAGTGATTTATAAATCTTAGCTAGTTCACCTGTTTGTTGGGAATGCCGAGTAGCTCTGAAATCAATTTTATTTCGCCAATCTGCATTCAGGTACAATACTGTTAGTAATGATTTCCATATAAGATTCTTCTAGAATATAGGTACTTAATCTGCATTTAAAAGTTAAAATTCCAGGTCTTTAAAAAGCAAATAAATCTTCTGACTATTTTTAATACATCCACAGACAGAAAATAATATATCCAGGCTTTAGTTTTTCTTTAGTTTTTTTCTTTATCTTAAAAACAAATCTAGCTAATCTAGGTGTGCATCGCAAACATCCTTGCCTCACTTTCTATGGTATTTAGACAAAACTGTTCCTTTACTGCTCTATCTTCTAAACTCTGAATCAGCAATTGTTTTTAATTGTTGGTGGAAGATCATCATAGCTAAAATGGACTTTTTCCATTCTTTATAAATTAATGCTAATGTGATACTGCACGTAATTGTATGTTTTGTACATCATGATTTTGTTCATGTTCTTGTTTTCTATGATTTAGGCAAGACTGCGATCTAATAAATGAACTTTGTTGCCAACACTATTCAAATCATGTAACCAGGTAAGCCAGTGTTTTCAATTTTTCCTGTGAACAATCTCACTTTGTTTTTGAAAGTGTTGCAGCCAGGCCAACAACCTAAAGTAAGATTGTAAAACTTTCAATGTTTCATCTAGATCTGATTATTTATATTAGAAATTATTTATATAATAAACTTTCTTTGATGGGTTCTTTAATATCAACCTGGACTATGAACAGAGATAACATTAACGGTTTGCCTTTCATTTAAATTGTCATTGCTGAATTCCAAGATTTTGAGTTACTGTTGAATATTTAAAATTGACATAAAAGCAACTTGAAAAAAAAACCCTCAAGGTTAATTATTTTTTGCCACTGTATGATTTCTAAATAGATTCTGAAATATTTTTGGAAGCAGGATTTTGGTGCTATTCCACATTACTGTTTTTTACCAAAAGGTTTTACAAAAGTTCAAGGAACATCTTTTAAATGTGAGTTGTCTTAATTGTTTTGAAGATTATTAAGGTTTTTAATCTGGCCCAAGTATAAAGGGGGGAAAGAGAAGAAATACCGAGAGATGGTAAATGCCTGCTTTGTAAATACATTTCTCCCTCTTTCTTTCTCTGACCTAGAGACCATAAAAAACGACTTTTATTTCAAATTGATGACAAGATTTCCTGCACGCGGAATACACATCTGAAGGATCTCTTGCCAGACCGTGGTTTCGGAGAGGGTCCCAATTGCCATGAATACAGAAGTGGAGAAACCACCTTCACTACAGAGACTGCTGAGGAGGGCAAACGACTGTGCAATGGTGATATATTTTTCATAACAGGGGTAAGTCCTTGCTGCAAGAACTGGCACAAAAAAACCCAGTGGTAACTGATGTGGTCCTTGTTGAATGCCAAGAAAAAACCATTCACACTTTATAATTTTAGTCCTTAATATATACTTAGTTCTTCTGCTGTCATGTGAAAGGCAAGAAAGAGGCAGACTGACAATAGAGAGTTAAAAAAAAATCTCTGGGCATTTTTATAAAATGTGTTTCAGTTGGTCTGCTCGTGTCCAGTGTAAATACATTTTGTAAATACTCAAAATGTGTTGTAATTGAAATGGATAATGTTTTGGATATAGGTAGAAACATAGTCTTATGTAAAGAATAAAGCTAATGTTACAGCTTGAGCTCTCCCCTGGCAGAAAACTAAGCTGACCAAAAAATACCGCAACAAAAAACTCTGTATTTTTCTGCTGGGTTCAGTGCGTTGAGCTGACTCAGCAGAGAGTCCAGTGAAAGTATCAGTATTTGTGCATGGGAAAGGGGCGACATACAGGGTTGGTGGGAGAGAGTAGGCTCTTCTGTGTTTGTGGCAACAAATTGTTAAATGGCCTCACTGGTATATTTCACTGTACCCTAGGATAATGTACGTTTTCTGGGGGTTAAAACGGCCTTTCTCAGCATTTTTTTTACTAAGCAAAAGGAGTTAGGGTAGGCCCTGTACAGTGAAACTATTTTCCTTGAGGGTGGTTAGTGAAAGATGGCAATCTTTTGGGTTTAGTGTCTTCTGAAACTATTTCACTCGGTTGATGTTGCAGCTCTTTTAACTTCAGGGAAAGCTAGAATATGGACCCACACAGATGCATAGACATTGATCAAACTGCTGATACAAGCTTACTGCTGAGTGTTATTGTGCTCTTTCTTTAGGATGTAGAAATTGATAAACAGCGCTTATTGACCATCAGCAGCGTGTACGGCTCCACATTCACTGTGAAGTATAAGGCACTGAAGAAGCTATGTCATATAAAACATGCATGGGCCAGAACTATTCACACGTTTCAGGTAAAAATAAAGCAGCTGTGAGCTGATAAAACTCTCTCATGGCTTTATCTTGCTAATGCACTCTATTTCCATGTGAAAGAGTCAGAAGCTCTCTTGAAACTAAAATGCCTTGAATGCAAGAGAGAAAATATTCTTGAGTGTCCCCAGTTGTCTCCAACTTCCTTGTTCTTGTCTCTTTTTTTCTTTTTTTTTTTTAAATACTTACTGGAGATCTTACTTTGATAAGGTGTTCTTAAACGTGTTTCAGGGTTCTGAGGAAAAAACTGTTGTCTACGTGGTTGGCAATCCCGGCCGTCAGCACTGGCAGCATGTGTACACAGCTGTGACCAGAGGACGCTGCCGTGTCTATGTTATAGCTGAAGAGATGCACCTCAGGAGAGCGGTCACTAACAAGAATGTGCCCAGAAAAACTCGCTTACAGAGATTTTTGAGAGAGGCAATCTCAGAAACAAGCAGCTGTCCCAAACAAACTTCCTCTCCCCTGACGAAGAGCTGGCAAAGTCAAGAGCTTGAGACTGGCTCTGTTTCTGTAACTCAGGGTGCTCCTGACCCATCCGAACCTCTGACTGACTTGATTAAACAGGAAGGGTCAGCGGTTCTCAGTAAAGAGCAGATGAGCAATTTGCAGCAAAGTCCAGGTAAAAGACAACAAACTCTTGCAGAGAATTCTGAGGATGCTACGAAAAAACCCTCTGTAAGTATCATCTCCTTACTGAGAAAGTTTAAAACAAACTTTTGCACTCTCTTTCACCACCGCAAGTCACCTGGATAGTTACGATTGTGGTGTTATTATTTGTTTAATAATTTTCAAGATGACCAATAATTGGTGAAGCAGTCAAGTTTGGCAGGTGTTTTCCCAGACTAAGATATGACTAATAGGGAAAAATCAGTTATACTGTAAATAGCAGTAAATTTATACATCTTGTTACTCATTAGAGTGATCCACTGGCTAGCTTAGCCTATATTAGCTTATTCTTTGTGTACAGAAGTCAGTTTTTAGGAGCTGACCTGCTGTGAAAGATTGATACAAAATTTAATCGTTGAAGTTCATTTTTGTACAGTCAAACATGCTTAACAGATGCTTTTTTCATTATATCTTATTTCTGAGCTCTGTCATGGGGAAAGAGCTTTTTTTTTGAAGATGTTACTGTGTTTCAGTTCTGGTTCAAACACTGATAACATTTTTGTCTTGTTTTGACAGACAACAGTACAAGAGTCCCCACTTGGGTCTTCCAGACTTAAGAATCTAACTTTGGGACAACCAACTCCTAGGAAGCTTTTCAAAAGCTAACAAACAACTAACTGTCCTCGTTATGAACCTTTCTTGAACTTCTTTCGCTCAAGATTTTTGGCACAGAGCTGGGTATGCAGATAATTTTCAAAGGCTTTCCTGTATTTGCATGTTCTATGAAGAACAGCTTGTTTTAAAGAAGTGAGCCTTCTATATTTTCAGTGATCTGTTTTTAGTAGGAGATTCCTTGGTGTGTCAGGCATCAAAAATCATATCACTCTCTTTTGTTTTGGTGAAGAATGAACTTACAGGTCTTACAGGATCCAGACATCCCCTTAAACAAGACATGGGGATTTCCAGGTTTAAAGACTGTAGCCATCCATGCCAGGATTTATCCATCGCCGAATGCTACAGAATTGATGAGAAGCCGTTACTGATGTGCCAAAACTGCAGCTTGCTCTTGAGTCAAAAAATGGTTTACAAAGGGGACTTCAGATTTTTCTAATGTGGCAGAATTATGGGCATGAAGCTTTGATGACTTATGGATTTTGATCTTGTTATAAACAGAACAAGAAAGTTGCAATCGGTGACAGAGAAAATTTTTCCTACTTTGTGCTTGAGAGAGATGTAGAACTTGCCATTGTGCTTTAGCTAATAGTTATATGCCGATAATGATCTTGGTAAGAAAAGCAAAATTCCACGTCAGCGTTCACATAACGTTCCATTTTCACCCTTTTTTTCTGTACTATGTGACTTGCCGCGTTGTAATTTTTGAGACTAATAAGCTGAATGTTTAATCAAACATCAGACAAATTGTACTAAAATTTGGACAGCTTGGTTGCTTTTAACAATTTTTTTTTTTGCATATGTGGCAGGAAAAAGTGTACCACAAATATAAACATGGTATTTTTTTCTAAAACTGTGGAAAAAATGTGTGGAAAAATATGAAGTAGAAAAATGCTACCTCATTTTTAATGTCTTTTATTACTGTTTATTTCAATTTATACAGTTTTTCCATACAAATATTTGCAACAGTTTGAATTTCAAAAAACATAACATAGACGATAAATATCATGCTATTAAAGTATTAAATTTGTACAAAAATACTTTACAGTTTAATACTTATTTGTTACAAATAAAAATACATATTTAAGTGACTCATGAACTTTTTTTTTTTTTTACATGATTCAGCATTGAATGTCATTCTGACCTTTTCTGGCAGTGCTGAAATAGAAATCGGAGATACTTGTGTGTGCAGGGCAGGTGAGCTTGTTCATGTATTGGAAACAGCAACAGGGATACAGTTAAACAGTTTAAACTGACCAGAAACAACTCTGTAAGGTGATTGCTTAGATATGGAGACTCTACAAATGTACAAATCCAGTATCTTTATATTCACCAATAACAAGAATTACCAATAACAACTTGAAGACTGGAATAAACCAAAGCAGCTGCTGGTGAGCATATAAAGCAACTGGCAGTATTTTATTGCTTGGGGGGAGAGGGGAGCGGAGAGAATTTGTGTGATGTGTTTGTAAAATATATTTACAATTTCACATTCTAAAAACGTGTTGCAGGGGTTAATGTTTATCATAAAGAAGGCTGAAAACGAAGCATATTAAATGGGACTTTTGTCCCTTCAAGAAATTGGCTTAAAAAGCTCACATGTGACAGTACAAGTTTACAGGTTTATGGATCAATAAAGAGCTTTTGTATCAATCTTCCACTGACATTGTTTAAAAAAAGCCATTTTCTTTTAAAACCTTTCTAATTTGGCTGAACTCATTTCCGTTCTACTCATCAGTAATCCTCCTTCAGAGGTTTTAGCCCACTAAAAAAGTCTCTGCTTAAAAATCCCCACAGGTTGCAAGACATACCATTAAATATTTCATTGCATAGGGAATAACATATGTTCTAACAAAATTTACCAAAGTGGGGGAGTAATGTTCACCGCGTACTGCAGCTTCCTACAAGCATTTTGTTAAAAAACATCTAAACCGTGCTTTGTCTGAAGAGCACACCCTTCTTGCCAGCAGACTAAAGGTCCCCAAAACCACAGATCTAGCCATTTAACAAGACAACCCGGTGCAGCGTACCACTCTTCCTTGTCCATCAGACAGCACCCTTCTGATAAAATGGTTTTAAAAACCCCGTAACCTGGACACCACTGTTAGCAGAGGTTAACTCCGTGCTTTTCCCTCAAACAGCAGCTGCTGATGAAGGGAGAGGAACATTTAGATCCTGTTCAAAACATCTCCCCAGTTTCTTATTTGGAGGGGAAAAGGCCCTTATGATTTTTCTTACTGTTGCCTATACTAGATTGTTTAGAATGGAATGACTTGACTTAATGAAGAATTAAACTTTTTCAAAAGTAACCATGAATTAATACAAGCCTTGAGACAGACAGACTGACCTCCTGTGCTTTTTAGTGCTATATAGTGTCTGAGCCTCACTCTCAGAGAAATCTTAAAGGGATTTAGCACCATAATTGTCTTTCATTAGTGAATGTCCCACTAAAATGATTTTCTGCTATAATGTATTTGTAGGCTCCCGTGTCTCTGTATTCACATTAGCGTGTCCGCTCTGTTGCAGGAAGGCATTACTCTGATCACTCCACTCCCCACTCGCTGAAGTCTGTTGTTCTGAGCTCCCTTTCTGAGGTGCCAGTGGGTTTCTGCTAATAACCAGTTCCAGCTTATTGCCAGATTCTGCGATGAGGGGCACAACTAGACAGCAGTCAAAGTCTCTGGTGCGAACGTGGTTTACCTGAACGATTAGAAGATTGATTTTGGTACCATTTTAGGAAAAAGACATGAGATCACAAGAGAAACAGAGTTATCCTTGAAACTATGGAACCTGATTTAAATATTCCCAGTAGAGAATTGCCTAATGTAAGACTATTTAACCATGGCGTCTGGTCTGAAGACACCAGTTAAGTTTTCCACTCACCCTTTAACAGAATGCAGCTAAAGTGGGCATATTTGCACCCGTGATAGTTGTTGGCAGAGGTCACAATGCCCACTCCATAAATGACATTTAACAGCACACAGTTATTCTTCTTTCATGGTGTTCATTGATTTAAATGCAATAGATCACATGTAAAATTTAAATTCAGTTCAGGCTTTCTCTGGTTTTAATTAATATATAAAGTATTTTATTGGGCCAGTTGACAAAAAAAATTTAGTTTTTTCATTACAATCCAACCTGGCATTGTGGGAAGTGTGGCGCTCAGTGAGAATTACATTATTACAACTATGTCAATCACCAACTTGGAGTAAGCATAGAAACAATTCTCAAGTCTGTATCAAGAACAGCAAAAATTACAACTCTGTCTGGAAATGCCTTAGGAAAGTCCAACTTCCCAGTGAGCATTTATATGTCTCCTTTGGAGTTCTGAAATACCTAACATTCCAAAAGAATTTTCTTTAAATATGATTTTACAGAAGAATCTAGCCTTAGAGCCACCGCRAAAAAGCCCAAGTCTCCATGAAGCGCTGCCTTTTCTTACTGAGGGTCTCAGTGATTTACGTGGCCTGTGGCACAGCGCAATTACAATCATTTGTCCTTCTTCCCATCCCCCTACACATGTCCTTTCCCAGCAGACACAGAAAAGAACAGTACTGCTTATAATTTAAAATACAATAAGGAATGTAGGTAATAAGTTGTTCCAAATAAGTGATGTAAACACTTAATGCAAGCCTACAATTGGGTCTGTGTATACAGATACCCAAATGCCCTGCAGTGTGGTCACAAATCTTTTTACAAAGTAATCCGCATGTCGCGCCCCTTCATGCCAAACCTGTGTGGTGCCAGAAACATTACCTGTAAAAGTCTGTCGTATGGTTTCAAACCTCCCAGATCGCCAGGGCCAGCTGGTCGAATATTTTTAACATACACTCCTTTTTCCAATAAACCATCTGAGACACTGAACCCAAAGTCGTCTCCATCAGAGTCCTTGTACAAAGTTACCTGTGGAGGTGATGTGACATGATGAGGGGGGAGGGGAGTTTGTCTACATTTCTACAAGCACTAGGCAGGCTTTGTTCCTGGCATGTTTTGGGTTTTTTTCACATTAGAGAGCTCACTTACCTACTATTTGGTACTTACAGTATTACATAAGAGTTGTCCCCATTTTGACATTATAGTAATATTCTCAGAAGCTTCCTTTTTCTTCAGTAATAAGCAGCCCTTTTCACTTCTGCTTGTCAGCTGGAAGTTTGTGGGTTTTATCCCACTTTTTGTGATGTCATTTTTTTGAGTCTTAGGGTTTTTTTCTACCCTGTTCTCTAGTTGCCAGGATCTGCGTACAAGCATCCCATTGGTCATCCAATTAAGTTTAGTTTTGCCTCAGGGATTAAGACCTGGCCTCAACCAAATGATCAGTGTCGTGTCTTCCAAAAAAGTTCCATAGGGCATAAACGCCACTGGCACCATAAGCCYCAGCCAGCCTGGTTTCGCCAGGCAATGGTCCGCCCTGTAAGGCCTAATCTCAAAAGTGCTCAGTATGAGAGTTATAATGCAATCTTTTACGAGAATATGAGTAAGGCTCCTTCAGAAAGAGCTTGCAGGCAGTGTTCTTACAGTCACATAGCCAAGAGATGGTCAGTCAAAAGCAGGAAACAGAAGTTAATAAAACTGTTAGGAGAAGGTTTTTCAGGTGTTCAGAGAACAAGTCCTCACAGGTAGTTTTGTGAATTCAGTTATTTGAAAGAAAAGGATTCAGACTTTTTTGTAGGTATGTGGTATGCTTAGATTTTTTTTTTTTAATTCTGTGAGGTTTGTTTTTTTTATTCCTTGCTTCTCTCTCACGTCAGGAGTGCAGACCTATGCAAGTAAATTGCGTGAGTCAGTGGTGTGACATCTGACTGACACGCTGATGCTGGCACAAAATGTGTGTGCAGATATAGTCACAGTCAAAATCCGGCTTTTACTGCTATAGTTTTTTTCACTTTGGGTTCAAAATACTGATTCAAAACATACCTTGGCTGATAAAACAACAACATTAAGAGTGCTCTGCAATTTTATAATGGCTGGGTATCAGTAACACTCCACGTGCTGCATCCTTGTGTGTGCCAGCCACTGAATTCCTTTCTGGTGTTTCTGAATCACAGAATCATTCAAACTGGAGGGGACTTTGGGAAGTCTCTAGTCCAATCTCCTGCTCAAGGCAGGGCCAAGACCAAATTCAGATCGGGCTGCTGAGGACTCGGTCAGTATTTCATAGAAGAATGCCAAGGCGCAGCAGTGCTGGGGCACAGTGCTGGCTGGTGCTGCCTTCAGAAAGCTTCTGAGATCCTGCCTTAGCTGCCATTATGAAAAGGTAAGCAAGAACAGATAAGGTTGTCTCAAAACAGAAGTGAAGGATTTGGTCAGCTCAGCAAAGAGCATAGATAGTTGGGTGTGGTTTTTTTTCCTACTCTATGCAGTTTTCTTGAATTTACTTGGCTTTAGTGGTGTATCAACAGTGCTTTAACCAGAATGAAAACAGACTCACTGGTAAGTTTGGTAGCTATCCTGGGCAACAGTTGAGAGAAGTCAGACACGACACCAGCTGCTGCAGCATTAGCACCGTTTTATCTGAAGACATGGATGATGCATCGCTGGGCTGCTGTCAAAACACCCCTCTGTCTCACACCCTGGTAAGCACAAATACCCACAACACAGTATTCATCCCTTACTCTACACCAGTTCCTCCTCTTGTTTTTCTCCCTCTGTACAGCACAGCAAAGCAGAAAGCCACACCTGAAGTCCATTAACTAAGCTGAAGGCTTTCTCCCCTCCCTCATACCCTCTTTTTGGGTATGAGCTCTCATTTTGAACTTCCCAGTGGCTGCTTTGTTTAAGGTCTTTGCCTTCTTTTCTCCCATCTTCCCCCAAAATAACTTCTTGCTGAACCTGTCATACTTTCTCCATCTCAGCATGAATTTTAGGAGTCAATGCGCATTTCAGCTACTGGAAAACATATCTGCAAATTCAAAATAATTAATCATAGAATGATTTTAATTTGTATCAACAGCTGCTGTACCAGCAGGACTCTGGGAAACGTCTAATAATTTGTTATCAACAGAGGCTTTTGTTTGTGATATCATAGCATGTCTAACATGGCTTTGATCCGAAGTATGTTTGAAGCTGCTATGAAAGTGCTGTAAGACTATACCATTCACACGATTAAATAAATAAATAAAGAAGGGAGATATCTTTTATTGACAGATTTGTGTGCGTTTCCTGGCAAGAATGAAAAACAATAGCACTGGACCAAGACACAAATTCTCCTCAAATGAGATGATAACTTTTTTCCCACCCCGTCACTAAGGATAGGAGTGCTTCATGTTAACTGTTTCTTAAAGAAGCCTTGAAAAGTAAACATAAATATGTGACACAGTGCCTAGGAGAAGACGACTTACTTAAAATACTATGCACTGTGCTAGCACAGATGGCACCATTTTTAAAAGGAACTTCCCCTTTCCACTTTTTCTTTTCCCCTTCCTCTTCCTTCAGGCACTGGAGTTAAGTGGAGCTGGATCCAACTACAAAAACATAGGAAACAGGGGACTCTCTGAAGTCATCTAGACTGTATTCTTGCCCTAAGGCAGGATCAACTGCATCTAACCCATTTCTGAGAGACATTTATCTGTGCTGCTTTTTAAAATCTCCAGTGATGCAGACTCCACAGTCTATTAAAGTAATCCCTTCCAGTGCTTCAGATGTTTTCCATAGGTCTAAACTAAATCGCCCTTGCCGAGAGTTAAGCCTGCTGCTATCCACAGAGAACAAGATCACTTTATTCTCTCCTTCTCTGCAGCGATGGGAAACAAGGATTGTTCTTCTCTGGACTCTGTTCAGTAGGTTTACATCTTCCTTTAATTTTCAGACCCCAAACTGGACACTCTATTACAGTCAAGACCTTATCAAAGCCAAGCTAGAGTGGAGAATAATTCTGCATGTACTACAGACGGTGCTCCCATTTGTATGG
Source organism: Oceanodroma leucorhoa (assembly GCA_030449065.1). NCBI lineage: Eukaryota > Metazoa > Chordata > Aves > Procellariiformes > Oceanodroma > Oceanodroma leucorhoa. Next base: position 4,584,282 of record JASVER010000078.1, read on the forward strand.
TCTAGGCCAGTGTTGTTTTTTTCCTATTTTTAGTGAGTGGTTTATTAGCAATCAAAATACATACAAATTCTGTTCTACAGATCTAAGGAAGTGCCATTCCACATTAGCTCACTTTATCTTGTGTCTTGTCTATAACAATGCCTGGGGAATCCACATGCTACTTTGTGCCCAGCTTGTGAGTCAAAAAATGGAGCACTGTAAATGATGAGGGACATGAAAGTGGAGTTTTGCTGTGGAGGTGAGAAACGGCATTTGCAGGACAGTGGGAAGTACTGCAATAGTGGGGCACGGAGGGAAGTAGAACTTGAGAATGATCATTCAAAGTCTTTTATTGCCCCCCTAGTTGTTCAGGTTGGACTTTCCTGATTTATATGGACTGAGAACAGAACTGAGAACAGCACTCTGGAACAGAATTACTCACTACCCTGCGTTCAGAACTTTTATGTATAAAAATATTTTCTCATTTCTCTGGTTCTTCACATCTACAGATCATAGAAGATTTTAAAAACCTGTTTTCCTTATGGCTATCTTCTCTTGACTTTTGGTTTATTTAACAGGAGCTTGAAAATTAAAGAAACGCATACTTATTCACTTAAGGGATGAGGCTGCGATTTAACTTTGCTGCATGTTTGACACTTGTCACATTTTTTAGGTGCAACTCATCTGCAGAGAACTTTCTTTTGTATTACAGGTTGTAATTTTGGGGCTATTTCTTTTTAAGGCAGCATATATTCTTACGAGGGAATCTCAGAGTAAAAACCCTACTACCTGAAATACCCAGATTTGTATTTAATAACGGGTATCGGCAAAGCCTTACCACACAGGTTTCTCATTGTCACTTGCCAGTAGCGCAGCCCTGTCTGAAGGGTATGAGATTGCAGGCAATTCATGCAACACCTAAATCATGCTGGCCTATCTGTACTTCTGATCACAACTGTTGGGAAGGTTTGATCTCAATAGCAAAATCACCATTATGGGCAATTTGTTAGACTTTTAAATTTACACCAGGAGCCTAAGGGAAAAGAAAGCTGAAATGGAACTTTAATTCATATTTCATAAGCAATTAAGTAGTTACAAATTTTAAACAGAGGCTTACAAGTTTTGAGTCTGCTTCTATGCCTCTCCTCCCTCTCGAATCCATGGGAAAATGCTTAATTTAAATTCATACATCTTGCACAGATCAGCGATTGAGGTATTTTAACCGACTGTAATTTTAGGTTAATGACTACTTGCAATAATAATATTGAAAAATTACCTGATGTCTAGTTCATATTTTTGCTCTCAGAGGAATGCGTGCTCTACGAAACTTAAAAACCGGTCCGCTATGATTTTTAGAAAAATATTAATCTATATGCTTACCTAGGTAGATAAAATCAATTAAAGGCATTAATTAAATTTGGGTACTGATATAGCAATATGCTATCCAGTTAAATTAAATGTTACTTATTAAACCATCTAGAACAAATGTTTGAAGAGATCTGTAGGACACTTATCTCAATCGTAGGCTTCCTCAGGACAAAGACAGTTCAAGTACACATTTGGTGAATGTAATGCAGTGAAGTAAGAAAGAGCAGTAAAGAATTCAGGTTAACTTGCTGCAAAGTTTGCAGCATTCAGCAAAATAATCCTCTGGGCTGTGTTACCTTTCTGACGGGTGTGTATCTGAGAAGAACAAGCTAGTAATGTCATCTGCTCACCATGCTGTTCCGTTAGACTTACTTGTTTGTGTTTGTAGCCTGAGTAGTCTTATTCTCTCTTACCCTACACAGTCGGACTGGCTATCGATGCATTTCATTTTTATGTGTGCCTTTTTCTTTGGTAGAATCATATGTTCTTGCTCTCTCACAATCAGATTATGAAAAACCAGTGGAACATCAACCTTAGCTGGCCCATTTTCTGCAACCAAACTTAAGGTATGAACTCTAATCTATAGGGCACACGGGCCCTGACTCGACAGGCATGCAGACTCATCGCACTGAGGCAGTGAATAGGCACCTGACTTGTCCTGCTGAAGGAACTGGGAAAGCTCAGCAGCATGCAGTCAAGTACATGCTTGAACCTCTTGCTGAGGTAAGTCATAGGCAAGCTATGTCTTAGCTTGTATTTCAAAAACTGTTTATACCATCACAGTTTTCCAAACCAGTTCTTATTTCACTGGTTGTCCCATCAGTGGCCCAGCTGATTAAGATATTTACCTGCAGAGGGCAGAGCACATTTGCCAGTAAGAAACATTTGCCTGTTATGAAAAATACTTAAATCAAGGCATTTCTCTGACAGTGAAGTGAAGTCATTCCTGTGGCATTGCAGCTTTTCTGGAAAACTATCGTTGGACAAGTTGTCCATCAGAAATAGCAACTGAACAGGTTATTAGTGTTAAACTAGAGGTCTAATACAAAAATGGAGGAGAGAGAAAGTAACAGGCACATTGCTACACAAGAACCAGTAAGAAAACTAACAAATAAGAACTTGTTAAGATGGGCAGGAATACAAAAGCAGCCCATGATGCTTGGGTTAACCTGCACGTGTGATCATAGGGGTACAAGCCCACTTTGGTGCATCAGACGGTAAGATCCAGTCACTGGTTTCTATTTTTCTTAAACAACTGTAAGGACTTGGAAAATCCTTGGTGCAGGTTCAACTTTTAGATTTTTAGAAAAGAAATGACTCTTTTCTGGATGACAGAATAGACAGTATAAGCAAACTCAACATCACTTCAGCAGAAAAGTGGGTATATTGTCTGAACAAAAACTGGAAATTACTAAAATGGAAGGTCACAGCAATCTTAAAAAATAGACAACTGAAGAGAGAGAAAGCTCAAGGACAGGGTATTTTTTACTGCCCAGGACTCTAAGAGCTAGCAGCTATCATAGAATACTGACTCATTAATAGAAATCTGACTCCTCCTTTCCAAGAAAGGATTTATTTTATCAATCATGAAAAGCTGGTTCTATAATCCATAGGAGAAAACTGTGCCTTCGCTGAATGTGAGCACAGCATGAAATGCCTACTGGCGTAGTTTTGTTTTACATCTCACATTTACTCGCCACTCAGGAAAACTGAGCACAGTAACTAACTCCATTAATCACTTCACATCAAGCTGGATATGTGAATAGCTTAAAACTATCACAACACATCCTATTGATTGTTTACATTGGCAATGAATTCATTTTCCATATATAAGATCCACTCTCCACTACCTTCTACAAACATTCGTTTAGCCTATACTCAGTGAGTCCTTACCTCACTGAACTAAACTGAATGAACCACAAACTAAACTCAGTCAAACCCGCAGGGACTAGAAACCAAACCAGCTCTCTCTCGAATGGCATGTGACATCTTAACGAAATTTCTCCATGCTTCTGCCTCCTCTCTGGGAAGATCTCAGACCTTTAAGAGGATGATGGGTGCAGGAGATGGGAGGCTTATTCCCATCAAGTAGAACAGACATTATAACGTCCCCCAAAGTTTTGGAAACTGGTTGCTGTTATTGCCTCACTGGACTTGAGACTTAAGCTGGTAGGATGTTTGCTCTGCATATCTAAAGATACTTTATCCAGTACTTCCTTGGGGTGCAGAGCCACCTTCATATCACTAGGTGATTTCAACAGTCTTGAGCTGTGAAAAGTTGCATAGACTGAAGATTATTTATCCTTTTTAGAGCAAAGGAGTTATAAAGAGAAGAGAAGCAATAGCTAATTTGAAATAACATTCTATATTATGTACATCGACTCTCACGTATTTGATTCAAAATGAGTGTTAATTTGAAAAAGGACCAACGGGAGCCTCAAACCCTCCTGAGTAATTTCCTAAAGAAATGTATTTTCTAGAAATTAAACTTTGCTTTCTTAATGAACACATTTTGCAGAGATGAGTTATTGGTATTGTCAATTCAAATTACCAGTGGATCCTCCTTGCAAAAGAGCAGTCCCTTTTGAGGATTTATTGTAAAACGAAACAGTAGACAAGGATGCATCTTATTTGTTTGTTTCCCCCACAAGGATATATCATTAATGTGTTTGTAAGAACTAATATGCATGGCCCCCAAATTACATCTATGGAGTCATTATAAAAAGTGCTTACTGCATTGCCATATAATTAGATTCCCTATGCTGAATATATTATTTCAAAGCTGTCAGAAGAAAATTACAGACCTTGTGTAACTCCACAGGAGTTGGTGACATGATTTCTTTCATTTCTTGCTTAATTTTTCTCAGAACCATGGACTTTCTCCCCACATCTGACGGCAATGTGTTGCTACGAGTAGCTTGACTGTAATGTGGCCTTACAGTACTTCTTTCCTGGAAGCTGGCTTGTCTTCCCAGCTGGCTACGAGGTTGTGGGTTTTCATGATTCAAACTCATTGTACTTCCTGACATAATTGTGGCCTAGAGCATTAATAAACAGGTTAATTTTTAACACAGAATGCGGGTTAAGTAAGTGGTTAATTAATAGCAGTAGGAAAAACGTCTCTATTCTTTGTTAAAACACAATCACTCAGGGCACAGCAAAAGGCAAGAGGATAGATGTTCGATCTGCTTGCAAGTCACTATAAAATAAAGGACCACAACAAAACACAACAACAATAACAAAACCCTATGGGCAAAAGTTTTCAGATGGCATTTCAAACTAAAATACTGAGCACTAGAACGGCTATGCTTGTAAGCTAGTCCCCTGGCAGACTGAAGGGTGTGTAGTATAATGGCTTCTTTGAAAAATATTTTACATGTAAATAAAATATTTAAGTTGCGGCATAATTGCATTTGTTGGAATTGGAGCTATAGGAAGGCATTTACAATTCAGACTCTGTATGCAAGGTAAAAAAATGTGAGTCAGCAGAATATGCAGGCAGCTGTAGAGTCAGCACTGGCAGAGAGGGTGCCCGGATACCATCCCAGGCCAGGGAAAGCTCAGTGCAGGTAAGCTCACTGCCTGGAAAGAAACTTTGCCTAACACGCATATTGCAAGAGTAACTGCCTTAGCTTAGCACTAATACTTCAGAGATACAAGCCCCTGCCTCACTGCTGCTTTTAATCGCAGTAAAAGCTAGCCTTTTACGTTAGATGCAAGAATACAGGGAGGGTGAAATCTTGAAAGACGACGACGGCAGTCATCTCATCCACTGGGTGGAACGGACTGACATGAAAAGCACCCGTGCACTGCAAGGAGCCTCCTCCCTTGTGAAAGACTTTCTGCTCTGGGGAATGGGAGGCAAATGCACTTTGGCACAGCCCCTGTACAGAGGTGCCACTGCTGGGATAAGGTATGCCGAATTTCCTACTTACTCTCCCTGGTGCCGATGGACAAGTGAAAAAGGAAATTAAAAGGCCATAACCTGAACTCTGACTGGGACAGGATGCAGGCAGCCTGCTTGAAAATGAGAAGTAAAAACGAAGGGGGAAAAAATAAGGGGAAAACCGGCAAATAAACGTTTGCTTCTGACTCTGGTGAGCATGTCTGTCATCCTTTTTTCTCCCAGCTCCAGCCCTACTTTCACTACGAGATAATATATTGTAGCCTTAACAGTCTCTCTTGTGCTCAGTAATGACTGATTTTACCCCCTGATGGAGCAAAAGCATCCAGAGGACTTGGCAAACAACAGTTTTCTTTGCTCTTTGGGCTGAAGACCTTGAAATGAAAAACGATAAGGAGTCCTTGGACTACGCAATGGCACTTCATAAAACAGGCACCGCCATTCTCAGCATCCTGTCATACTGAATGAGTCTTGCTTTCTTTTCAGAGCTGTGGGTTGTGCAACAAGGCGATGCTATAAATGATACAGCATCTACAGTTCTGAATTTCACTTTTGTGAAAGGCTGAGGAAAATTCAATGTGTTGAAGTAACTGAATTCTGGTCAGCATGAATGATCTATTTCCATTTCGGAATTATCTATTTCCATATCCTTTTATTGTGCTCTGAATATTGAAAATTGCAAGAGAAGCCTGCGGTACTGAACCATATCTAACTATGGAATTAAACCAGTATAACATTTTCTCCTACATTTCTCTGGTTTGCAATAACAAATACATGAGAATCACATTTTGCTACCCATACATGCAATACAAAAGCCATAAATCTGAGGAAGTAAATTAATCTGACCTGAAAAACTTTCACCCAGTTATGCCATTCACATTCCTCCTGGCTGCTAAAGGACTTTATATAACATAAAAATGAAAATGAGATTCTGCCAGTTTTGCAGCTCCAGGAATTTAAAAGAACATAAAAGAAAATATTTTAGGACCTTTCATTCCACAGCTTTAAGTGGCAGTATAATCTTAATTGTTCTGATTAGGCAACTTAGAGAAAAGGTGATTATAAAAATAAAGACCCAAAGTTACTCTGTCTCTGTTCCCTTCCCTTTCTACCCCCCTCACAATCTAACACGAAGCACGGTTAGATTTGCAATTAACTTCAGGATGAAATGTGAAAATTTGTTACGCAGTGAAGAAATTGCTGTATAACGAACATTTCTCACATTGGCAGCTTTTTTTTCAGTGGTAAGATTATAGGAAAAGCTGATTTTCTTTTATGTTCATCTTAATCAAATTAAGTTTCAATTTAAAAGACAACCTACAACATGCTAAGAAAAGCTGCATAAAGCGTCTGTCAGAGAATGGGATGCATTGCTGCAGGAAGGTTATGCCCACTTAAGAAGTTCTGCGCCATTTGCTGCCTGTGCAGACAGCATCAATGGTTATGCACAGCAGAAGCTGCAAGTCAAAAGCTCTGGGGTGAACATGTTTATAGAATTTTGGTTGCATTGTACAAAAGAAAACAGCTCTGGTTGGGGGAGGGGAGGCAGCTGCACAAGCAAAAATATAAAGGTAAAGGGTAGGTACCAAGAGAGTCATGTTTCTCAAACACAGACGCCTGTCAGCCTTGTCCTGTGGAGAGGGGTTAAAGCTTTTAAATGAATTGGTGTGATTAGTGCAACTTAAAAGAAAAAAAGGAGAAAATAAAATGAATGTAAACCAAACCAAAACCATTATATTTCTCTATAATTGGAAAGAAAGGTTAAGATTGTTCTACCTCTAGTTCCCTCAGAATTCCTGACTGGCCACAGGTCTCTAAATCCTCCAGAGCCTGAGACCAGAAATTTTCCTCCTGGTCAGCCTCGGTGTTATCATGGGTACCTGTGAAGCTAGATTTACAATGAGAGGTTAAAAAAATGTGGACTTTTTTTCCCTCGAAAAATATATTTTACACGCGTGCCTTGCCACAGATTGCAACTTGAATGACAGAACGTTACGGTAGGTAGGCAGGAGAGTGAGGAAGAGTCGCTGATCGGGAGAGGCTGGATGAACATGCAGAGCACATGACAGACAAGTCTTCTCATAACCTGGCAGTCGCTAGCAGCTGGCAGGATCTGAGCAGCGAGTTATTCAGTAAAGAGATAAATGGATTCCAAGAACAATTCAATACACATTTTTACTGAATTGAAGTTGGGACCTCCCTATGRAAATTAATGAATCAACCAGTAGCTGTGTGCAGAGCTGCTCCGTGCAACGAGTATTTGCAATAAAACTTTTCAACCTCACAGACTTCTCCGAGGGAATATGAAAAGAGACCTCATTTTTGCAAACAGCATTTTGCAAAAGGGGAATGGTGGTGCTTTTTACCTGATTCCTTCAGCCTAAGGTGCATTTATCATTATCAATTTAAGCCCACCTGACTGCCATCATATAAACTGCTCCACTCATTTCATACACAAACACAGAGAAACTTTCAGGGATGCAACTGTCCTGCACGGAGACTTAGGTCTCCGGTGTTTCATAAACGCACCGAAGCCTTATTACTATCACTCTTGAGCAAGATGTTGGTGACAGCGATGCTTAGGGAAGCCGCCCAGCAAGAGAGGTCTGATAAAAAACGCCAACTCTGGACYGCAGCAACCCAGCCCAAAGCAACACTATTACAGTGTATGCGCGTGTGGAGAGGAAGCAGGAATTTTTTGCTGTCTTAGCAAGAGGAATCAGCTCAATGAAGGTTCACACAAGCGTCAGAGCTGCTGCACGGGAGGGGGCTGATTATGTGAAAGGCACAGAGGAAAGATGAGGAAGGAAAGAATGAGAATTCGCCCTTTTTGGTGGCAGCAAGCTGTTACTTTGGAGCAGCTGCCCATGGACTGCAGCTAGTGGTGCTTAACAGCACATAAACAGAGCAAACGCTATTATGGAAGCATCTGAGGCCTTGCTTGACAACCAATGTATTACTGAGAATAGTGTGAATGTAACACTGTTAACAGAATAGCTTTTAAATAGGAGAACTGCCCAGCACAATGCACGACAGCTCGAATGCTTCGCACACATGATACTCTGCCTCAGAGATGCCTTCTTACAGTTACAATCAGTCAAGCAGACAATGGTCAGCCATTTCAATCTCTTATTGCAATGATTCTCCATCTAGCATCAGTGTCTCTTCTAAGATATTGCAACAGATATAGCAATGGTGAGAAGAATACCTACTCAGATCACGGATGCAATTCCTCCCAGGCAAGATAAGAAAGTATTTAAAACATGATTTTAGAAAGATCCTTGTCTTCTGAAATTAGCTCTTTCAAGAAACCTAAGTAGTTGTTTTAATAGTAAATGCTGAACATAGACTAATTTATCCATTACAACAACTTTCTTCATATTGCATACTAGTATTATAATATAAAATGGAACTAGAGTTAATGAACAGGATTATTTGAGGCAATTGTCTGCGACAGCAAAGACTGGATTTCCTAGCACTGGAGGTCCATTTCTTCTCCAACTTCTGTGAAATCTGAAATCATGATGCCTGTATGTCTGGACCTCTTTTTAGCTGAAGCAATTCCTTCTTCTGCCCTCAACTCCTCTTTTGCCTTTCCTCTGAGTCTTGTCTCCTGGTGTGTGAAATGCTCAACTTTTRCATCTCCATTACAACCATGTGAATAAACTCATTTGTAGCTGAGCTACTGCACCAGAAAAAAAACAGGTACCAACCAAAATAATTTCTCATCTATATGGCTTTTTTTTCTGAAACCTGAGACATTGATTTTATGTCATGTAAAATATTGTTTGACCTATAACGAATATATTCGGTTTTCTGATGCTTATTCAAAGAGCCATCAGAAATTTAGATGCATAAAAATGCTGAAGGAGAGGTAGTGGGACAGATGTGAAGACAGGTGCCTATGACTTGGTTCTTATTGCCATGAGACACAAAATTTTTTAATTTTTTTTTAAATTCATGAGGTGATAGGATGTTCTAGGATCTGGCAGACTCATTCCTGTAAGCATTGTTTTAATGTGCAAAAAATTTCCCCTGGAGCAGGAACTATAACAGACTTGTCCTACCTGCCAGTGATAGGTAGACACCAGGCTACAGAGCAGTTTAAGTTCCCTGGTTTCATTTGCTTGCCAACTGAAATTTCATTGTCACTCAATGTCATGTTAATGATGTGTTTTCTGCTTTTACCCTGCTTTTCTCCTTTTTCTCATTTCAACTGTTTTTCCTTTCTTCCCCCTTCCCCCCCAACCCCCACCCCCGCCTCAGCCCAGCTGGATCTCGCTCTTGTGCACTCTTTGTTCTCCTACCTGGAAGTATTCCACTCTTCCAGCTGTCCCCCACCTTTCCTTTGCCCACCAGAGGCACCTTTCCACATCTTGCCCTCTTTCTTCATGCTCCTGATGCTCTCTCCCCCTGATCTTTCTACAGAAGTTTGCTTTAAATGGTTTTCTTGATTCTCTCCCAATGTCTCAGTCTCCTTCTGTTGCCACATATTCTTGGAAGCTGTGCTACACAAAATAAAGGTAAGAAAAAATTACTTTTTAGTGTTAGAAAAGAAGACAAGATGTTTAGCTAGAGGCAGAGAAGAGATGTTTTTCCGGGGATCCCTGTAACAGGCTGGAAGAACAGACATGGTCTTCTCAAATACTCCAGCACTTGGTATAGGAACACCATCAGATGTGGTATAATCCATTTTACAGATACAGGGTTAAAATAATCATTATTTTAATTTGTGCYGTATATCTCAGGTGTAAGTCACATTGACAAAGTAGAACAAGATTCTTTATTGAGCATACTTTCTGTTGAAAAGTGCTTTAAAATATTAGTAGAATACGTGCTTTTCATTTAGAAGACTCTGTATTTTACMATCCAGCTTCCCGGTTCACTGCTCATCAACTTTTTCAGCCTATTACTTATGTAACTGTGGAACAGTAGGTGTTCTGGAATCTATGGCTGCATCTCATCTGAGAAACAAAAGATGGGCTTTAACTGTGGATAAAGATGCTGCTATTAAATTAAAGATATTAACTTACCAAGAATGGGAAGTATGAATAAAAACTATGGTAATTTCCTTTATTAAATATCRCCCACTACTAGCCTATGAAAACTTCTAGTATGCTTCTGGCCAGTAGGGACCAAAGGAGGTGGATACGGACTGAGAGTTCGCACTGGCCCTGATCTTAGCTATCATCTTGCCAGACAAAATGTCACCGCGCAATCTGCTGTATCAGAGGATTTGTCATTCAGATTCTGAAAAGCAGCACTGGCATCTAAGCCTTGCCTTGATTTGTATTTCAAAGGTAACAGACTGGGCCTTATGGATTTACTTATCCAGTATGTTTATACAGGAACCAAAAAGGTTTTCTTTAGTACTAAACTTGAATTTCTCAMAGACTGGGATTTCAGGCTCATTGTGCTGCTACACCAAGAAACTGTATTTCTAATGAAGGACATGCATGTCTGCAAGTCTTAAGGATGGGTACAAGGAGCACAGAAATCTTTCTAACTGTGATGTCTGTCTTCCCTTGCCTGAGGAAGAACTGTTCTTTGGCAGGAATTACCGAAGTCTCTGCAGTGGTTCCACTGCCAGATCATCCTTAGAATAGAGAAAAAGAGACTTTTGGATCTTTCACTACCTCCAAGAATTGTCAGCTARGCATTTTTCCCTCAGGAAGTTCTTTTGCCTGCAGAGAAATTCATTGAAAAGGAGATTTACTTCTCAGAAGAAGAGAAATGAATGCATGGCAAACCACCATAGCTTTGGACAAGACACTTCTACCTGGATCATTTTGTTCTCCTACTAAATCACTGCAGATATCTCAAACATTTATGAAAGACACTAATTTCTGCTTCTTTGCCCAAACCAAAATGAAGAATTTTCACGGAAGACAAAAGATTAACATGCCAGTTGCCTTTAGCCACTTTATTTGTAGATTTATTTTTGTGGAGTGGAAAGCAGAGCAGGTTTTTTCTGAAGCTTACCCAGGGGAATGTCCTAATTTTTTAATTTGTTTATTCTTAAGAGATAAATGCTGTGGTTTTTTTGTCTGAAGTAACTCAAAATAAATATATGTCTTGGTTTTGGCTTCATAATCTACCCTAATGAGTTTCACGAAGTATAAATACTATATCTCATATTTAAAGGACGAGCTGTTACAGCTGCATTAGAAAAACATAATTTCATTCCAGACAGTAAGTGTTCATTTTTGAGGCACTTCTGCAGCTGCAAATCAGAAAACAGAAACTCGTATGGGAACTTACCTGCTTGCTGTAGGTCGGTCCCATTCGTCATCGCTCAGCCCTGTATCATGAAATGGATGGTTTCGTGGTTTGCTTGGAGGGGACAAACTAGTCTGTTTAGGACTCCTCCATTCATAGGTATTGAAGTTGTATCCTGAAGCCTGATAGCTGTGTCCTAAAAAGATGAATTATATATTTACAGCACTGTATACGTTGTAATGACAGAAAAGCACAACTCTGAAGCTGGGTTCTCTAGAACTTGGATGTGGACTCATGATTGCTACCTTTTTTTGCAGTAGTAGTCAGATTATTTATGACCTAAATTATGCCTGGAATTAGGTGTGCTCTAGAGCTTCTCCTGTGAAAGTCCATTGAAAGCAAAATCTTAAATATATCTAACACTGTTCTCTTACTGTTTATGTCTCTGCTGCTTCTGATGTTTAGTCTAGACATCTTCACCATTTATCAATTTCCAATTTGACGTCATACATTGAATACTAGTGAGTAAATCACGTGTGTTACGGATGTGTTAAATATGTGTTAACATGGTCATGTGCAACATGCCCAAAATTAAACCTAAGCTATTAAGAAAACGGCGCTTCAGACCTATTGAAAAAAGAGTTTGCAAGGATGCAAAAAAACCACGAAACCATCAACTTGACTTTTCAGATGACTAGCAAGAAAGTTTTTTCTTCTTCCTGGTAACTTTCTCAAATTTGGAAGCAATGCAGCCAAAAATTAGTGACATATTAGTGTCAMTTATGCCAATATTACCAATCTGTAGAATGGCTACCTAAATGCAAAAGTTGGCATGGTGCAGAGCCTCTCGAGTGACCACGAAGTGGAGTAATGCCAGCACAGGAAGGAGGGCGGCTGTCTCGGCACCGCTGAGGCAAGGATGCGTTAATACAAGTGCAGGACTGTGCTGTCACAGCCTTGCACTGCCTTGCATAAAGGCCAACATGGGAACGTCTGTACCATGCCCCTTTGTGGAAGGGGGACTTGCACTTAGCAGAGCTGCTGCTGTTTGCTAGGGCTCCAAGAGCTGAGGGAAGGCCCGTCTCACGATGGGCACACATGCCCGGGACCAATATACACACTTAGAAAGCTCATCTTGCAGAAAGTGATTTCTCTGTCAGCCATTTCCAAATATCTCAAGGCTGTGTAAGTGGCATGAGACGGCCTTTAGATCTGAAGAGTTTCTTTCTGGGTGCTTTTATCATACAAGCCATGTTGGTATTAGTTCAATAGTATTTCTTTAACTGAATTAAGTGTAATTTGAATTCCAAGTAGGAACCAGACAGTCTGGCTTCCAAGTGATGTATCAAGAAGAACACATGGATCGACTTGTCACAAGCTGATGCTGATCTGGTAAGCAAAAGCCATTATGGTAGAGCTGCTATATATATATTTCATCTTGACATATTCCTTTTCTAGCTCTATAGTTGGTGTTTTCGGATGTGCATATTGGATTAGGAAGTTCTATTTTGTTGATGACTAACAAATACCACTGCTGTCACCTCTCTAAAGAGGGCAATTTGCTTCCATAAATCAGTCTAGACCTGTCTCCCTCAAATCCCATGTAACTACAGAGTTCTGTGCATTTTCCAGCTAATTGGCAGACATTAACATACTCCCAGATTCTAGGAAGGGTTTTGGTTGTGAAAATGTGACTGCTGTGTGGGGAAGGCTCCGCATTAGTAAGGCAGACATTAGACAAAGGTACAAAATGGGGTATTAATTCAAGGAGAGAAAAGACTGCTCACCAGCATTAAATTAGTAACTAATAGGATAAAACATTATCTGGTGCTCCAGAAACATTCCCCAAACTCCGCAATTTGCTTAGCCTGTGCTTATGCCAAGGATGGTTTGGAGAGAAGCCAAGCTCAACTTGACAGGACAAAACATAATGAACTTTAACAGAAATGTGGGTCACATTAGCACCAAGCAAATCTGATTGCACTCAGGCTGTTTAGCAGAAGTGCCATGTATCCAGCCAAGTCTGGGCTGATTTTTTCAAGGGAGTTAGAAAAAAAACTGCTTTGAGATACTGGTTTAGTTTTGGCATGGCATCCGAATCATCAGGACTTAGGAAAGCAGTCTGGGCCTCAATCCTTTCCACAGTTGAACAATTTGCTCCAAATATCATCAATTCACTGAGGAAATGAGAACTATCATTTTGGCACTTTTTCAGCAATACTTATCCTTAGAACATGATTTATTTCGATAAACTGACCAAAACAGTTAAAAAGAGAAAAGGGGACAAATTCATCCGAACTCTAACTCCAGTGAAATACAAATTATACCGGGGGGGGTTTAGCCCAGTACATGGAGTATTAAATAAAATGTTATCTGTAACAGTAAATTGAAAGTAAAATGTAGAAAACAGGAGTTATAATTAAATATATTGAGACTGTCTTGTTTAAAGTAAGTTGATGCCAAATATATGCAGTAAGGCTAAGAAATACTTAAAAATTAAAGAACAGAAAAAAACGGCTACTAGTAGTGACACCAGCTACTTCCTGATCTCAAGTAGCTCAGCAGGTTTCAAAGGAAATATTCTGCTTTCCAGGAGAAACCGCCAGTGTTATCATTGAACAGGCACATTAGAGAATAGCAATGAAAGTAATCAGCACAGAACTTCAGTCTATATCGGAAATCTGCTGGGCAGAGCTCGGTTTCAGTTCTCTGTGTGAAGGTACAAAACAGCTGTCCATGAGCTACTACCCCTGCTCCTGGAAAGCAACAGAAACAAACAGAGAAATAAAAATGAAAGAATGTGTGCAACCAGAGCGAGCAAGAAAAAAATATTTGAAGTAAGGATCTACCTGTCCAAATACCTGCCAGGTAGTGGGAATACCTGCTTTACTATGGAAATAAACATTTTAAAGAGAGTTAAATGAAACACTGAAGCTGTGTGGGAGTTATTTTTCTTGTTACCTACAATATTATAAGATGTCTGTATTCCTCACTGCCTAAATAAATGTGTCTTACAAACTAAAATGAAATTATTTGAAAATCCTACATAAAACAATAGTCAAAGAGAAGTAGAAAATTTAGCGTTAAGGAGAATCATGTCTTTAAACAGAATGATTGTTTCTGAGGGCTGAAAGTTAGATGTTAATGCTGCAGGAATGAGGAAGAAGTAGAAGATTGACAAATCATAAGCAACGCCTAATGTTCCCCCTTCAGCAGTTTATAATAAATCTGTTGTCAGTTAAAAATCACTGCATTTGCGCATCAAATTCATGAACATCTTCCGTGTGTTCTGTGCCTTGCATTGATCTGTATTTGAAGGATAAACTCATTTAGTTGTGGATGAGCTATGGACCGGGCTATTCAGATGTCAGTAAAGCTAACAAAAGCCTCTTAATGTATTGATAAATGCTTCATAACACATCACATTGTCATGAAAGAATGAATCTGAGGCCAGCCAAGTGTAAGAAATCATGCTGCCTGGCGAGGTGTGTGGTCATAATGAGACACCAGCACATTACAAAATACAAGGTTTAAAGTTGGTACAGATGAAGTTCTCTTTAAGGCAAAGGAAGGTCAACCATGAAGGTGATAATTTCTACTTTAAATGTCAATTGCATTCTTGATAGTACCTTGATTTCCAAAACTGGTGTCAATACCAGAGCCATCCCATGACTCTACTGCGCTGTCAACACTTGGGACTGTGGTGGAATAGATGTCTGAGAGTTTGCCAGATTTCTGTGCAGCAGAGGCTTCATCTTCAGCATCGCTCAGTTCACTTATGTGACCCACAGGGACACAAAATTTCTTGGGACTGGTAGCTGAACAGGATTATAAACAAAGAAAAGGGGGTGGTGGTCATTGCTTTACTGCAGTTCTAAGAATATGTTTTTTACTACTGACACAACGTTTTTTCCAGGGATGGCCTAAATGCTTGTTAATCTGTAACAACACACGCATTAAAGCCCACTGATGCTACCCTTGGCCATACTCACCATCTGTCTGCTTCTTGATTTTCAAGGTGACAGTTTCTCCTGCCATCTGTAATAAATGAATGGCTTCACTCAAAGGTTTTCCTTTCAGACTGCTACTATTTATTGCTAAGATTCTGTCTCCTATGTGAATTGCCCCAGTCCTACAATAAGAGAGAAGTAAAACATCGAGGAGCATAAAAAGCAACAAAGGCAAWTTTTTTGCATATTTGGAGCATGAAAGTCTCATCTCCCTTTCTTTCTTTCATTTTGCTTTAATAGCTGTGTTACAGAGTAATTCTTTTGTTAGAAACGCTTAAAGCAAGTCACCTCTGTTGTAGTGACAATAGCAGAGCTGAGGCATGGAGATGTGGATTTCTGTGTTACTGCGGTCACCTATGGATGACATTCACTGCAGCCCACCTGTTTAAGAGCAATCTCAGACAGCTCAGTAAGTTCTGAAATGAGTCAAGTTTCTAGAAGTCTCACAGCATAACAGATAATCGCAGTGTAAGCAAATAACCAGCTATTTCACCAGTGTGGCTTTCAGGATGGATCATATCAAGAGAACAAAATAAATTATCTTTGTGTAAATGCACTGTTTGTTATCGCTGCACACAATATCATGTTTTGTGTGCTCTAAGTTCTCTCTGAAACCACAACCGAAGGTACCAGTTGCAATGACTCTACCTATCCTAGAAATAACAGGCGATAGAAAACCTTAGCATTTTCATTATTCTCTATACATCACTTACCATGAGGAGCATTTCTAGTCCTCAGATAATGCTCGCTACGGTGTATGTAAGTGCACATACAGATGCAGCGTGTGTATACGATAAGTGGCATATTTTCAGATAAACTTAGACACATGAAGTGCTTTCCTCACCTATTCTACTCTACTAGGCTATTGCTTTTAAAAGGCTGCTAAAATGTTCCTGTGACTGTGCAGTTTGATTGACTAGTCTTTCCTAGGTGATTTATAATAAGGACCACAATCCTCTGCTCTGTCTCGTATAGTATGCAGAAGAACATCCTGTTAAGATATTCCTCATGCTCCTGAACTTGGCAATGATCAAAAAATGACAGTAAATGGATTATAAACTCCGATTTAGAGAATTATAAAAAAATAAATTGCTAAACCATGAAAATTAGCATGTTCAGGTAAACAAAATACATCTTCATCTTTGACAAAAGGAACGGTTAAAAATAATTTGCTTTGCAATTTACCTTTCAGCTAATCCTCCTTTTGTAAGGCTGGAAATGATTATGGGATCAAAGGGCTCTTCAGTACCAGAGATTGTAATTCCAAGAGGCCCACCATAGCGCTTGAGCTCAACAGTATAAATAATTGCTCCAGAACTCTCCTGTTCATCTGCAATAAAAGCCAAGGGGATGCAATTGGTTTGTTATGAAAGAGGGAATGAAAAAAATAGCACATTCAGTCTAGTAACTGGTAATCAAACAACACTATCAAAGGATTACATTTCAGATACACTTCTTAATCATATTCTACTGGATTATTTTGGGAAAAAAAAAAAAATAAATCTCTCTTGTGCAATTTCTTTTTTATTACCAAAACCTGATTACATTGAAGTCAATAGAAAAACTCTCCTCATTCTATTAGGATTAAATTTTACTCTGTTTAAAATCTTTATATCTTCGTTCCTATTAAAATGTAACTTCTGGTTATTTTATGACAGAATCACAGAATGGTTGAGGTTGGAAGGGACCTCTGGAGGTCACCCGGTCTGACCCTCCTGCCCAAGCAGGGCCACCTAGAGCAGGTTGCCCAGGACTGTCTCCAGGTGGCTTCCAAATATCTCCAAGGATGGAGACTCCACAACATTTCTGGGCAATCTGTGCCAGTGCTCAGTTGCCCTCACAGGAAAAAAGTGTTTCCTGCTTTTCAGGAGGAATCTCCTGTGTTTCAGTTTGTGTCCACTGCCTCTTGTCCTGTCACTGGGCACCACTGAAAAAAGCCTGGCTCTGTCTTCTTTACACTCTCCCTTCAGGTATTTATATACATTGATAAGATGCCCCCTGAGTCTTCTCTTCTCCAGGCTGAATGGTCCCAGCTCTCTCAGCCTTTCCTCATAGGAGAGATGCTCTGGCCCCTTCATCATCTTTGTGGCCCTTCGCTGGATCTGATCCCCTATGTCCATGTCTCCCTTGCATGGGGGAGCCCAGGACTGGCCCCAGCACTCCAGCAGTCTCTCACCAGTGCTGAGCAGAGGGGAAGGATCAGCTCCCTCGACGTGCGGGCAGTGCTCTGCCTGACGCAGCCCAGCAGGCTGTTGGCCGCCTTTGCCGCAAGGGCACATTATTAAAGAAAAGGTGAGTTACTACTATAGTATAAATACTGGTATTCATCTGTTTCTTGAACTGAATGGAAGGTATTTAGAATCAAAGATAATTCAAAAGTTTTAAAACCAAACTTCCTTAAAAGAATTGTGGGAAAAGTCAAAAGTCATAAGATAAGCAGCTGTCTTGCTAGGAAAACCTGAAATATATCCCATGTCTTTGATGGACAAGTTTTAAGCTTTTGTAACAGAATCAAAAATAGCTTCTGAATTCTGAATTATCAACTAAGTTGAATAATAACTGCATTAGGTTTGATCTCATTATATTGCATGAAGTCATTTGCATTATTTTCAAATTTTAGTCTCACCAAACAATCATCAGAAATGGAGAAGAATTCATCACTGGGTAAGCTTAAATACGATGTATTTTCCTTAAACAATACCCAACAGGTGGTGCAGCAACAAGAAAGGCTCCTGTATTTATACAGTGTATGCACTTTACATACTATAAAAAAAAAATAATCACAGCAGGAGAGCAATCAACTGTAGTATCTTTGAGTTGTGAAGGGATATTTTAAAATTTAAAATGTCAGATTTCTCCTCAGATCAAAATAGCAAATGCTCCCTTGCCCATCTTATGATATTGGTATTCAGCCAGGACGTCTGGCCTGGCGGGCAACTTTTCCTAGATCTGTGGGCAATGACATTTCGAATGGCTCACCGAGTGTGGAAAATGTCTAGGATGCACATTCCGTAAATGTTACTAGAACTAACCTGAGACAAGTTAGAAAATTCAAATGTTCCCATTTCTGTTCCTGTAGATAGAAAAACTTGAGGAAAAAAGATATGTGCATCACTAGCAAAGGTTCAAAGAGTTGCTTTCTTCTAATGCTGAACATGGTACTTAAGCAGAGCTGGAGACACACTAGTATCTTTGGAGCTACTTTGTTTCTTTGCAATTTGCAGAAAATTTAGGCCTTTAGCTTCCCCCCCAACTCCCTTGTATTTCCCCCTTGCTATTCACATGAAGAAAATGGTACACATATAGAATCAATGGAGAGAAGAACTAGTGGTGTTTATTCAGCAAAGAATACTGGGATTTTCATGCCTAGTGTTGGCCTTGTATTCCCACTTGGGGCATTATCATCAGTGTTTTGGCTCAGTTCACATCAACTACGCTTTATCTGACATACTCTTTCCAGAAGCACCCAACTCCCAAGACCCCACTGGAAGCCTCTGGCCGGCATACAGTGGGCTAGCACGTAAGCTGCCACTGCACAGCAGAAGAGTGGCAGCTCTAGCTTGCTTGCTAGAGCATTTATGGAACAACAACAAATCCTCTGGGATCTAATGCTGATAACATTTACACAGGTGTGGCATTGACACGGTACAAGACTTCAACTGAAGGATGAAAAGTAATCCACCAAGCTAATTGAAGATGTAATAGCCAGTATTTGGTAAGGGTTGACACAATACTGATGTTTCTCAGCTATCAACAGTAAGTGAATAAGAAGTTATTAATCATACAGCAGCCCTGCCACATGAGAGTTGGAAGTTTATAGATCTTAATGAATGACTGGAAAGGAGACTGGTCCATTACGTCTGTCTTCTGGTTAGCCCTAGTTAAGAAAATTAATGGCAGAATGCTACAAATGTCAAATTGCTACATTGTTCTCTTCAGTGCTCTTTCCAGGCAGCAGAAATGCAAGCTATCCAAGAACACGGCATGCGTGTGGCCTGAATTCACAATGAAGGCCAGTTTTGACATGAAAGCAAAGAACTCTGATATTCAGAAAGGGGTGGTAGCCATAATATTAATGGAGATAAAATTGTCCTCAGTTTGGGAAGCTGGCAGGAAAAAAAGAAAAGAGAAAAACTTCCAAAAACATACTTCCATCTGGGAGGAAATATAATCAAACTACCGTGTTTCTGGGTCTCATGTTTTTGAGATTTTCCTTCTTTCTTGTGATGCAATTGTGGATAGTTCTTGAAAACCACATTTAATGAGAGTAGACCCTCTGTGCTGCCGTGCCTCTGCTCTGTCCGCTAGTCTCTTGCTCTTCAGAGTAACATTTGATCARTACAGACAAAAGGGCAAAGAAGAGCACGGTCTGGGGGAGCACAGGACCTGTACTGCCCTGCTGCTGGCCTCACCTGCACAGCTGGCTCTGAAGAACACAGCTCCGAGACACATACAACTGTCTGGAGAAGGGAGGAGTTGGAGAGACAGCAGAGGAAGGAAACACAGAAGGCAGAAAGAAGAGCTAGAAGCTAGAAATACTTAAAAATGAATATAAAAAAGAGAGTTTGAAAGAGAGCGAGGAAACGAGAACCTAGGGAGGAAAAACCCCTGCTCCCTGCCTTCCCCTCCTCAAAAAAGCATGCCATGAGAAATTAAAAAAGTTTAAATCTTAATCTCATTGTGTGATTTAGAAATTGTTTTGGAGTGCTCCATGCCTACTCATCTGTTAGCATCAGGCTTTTCTTTTCTTGGGGAATTTATTAATGATTTTTTTCTGTTGAGTTTGAGAAGCCCATTTCTTCCCTTTGCGAGAAAACAGACTTTCATAAATAAACTAACAACAAATAAACAAAAATTTATTTTAACTAAGGTACACTTTTTCCTACACCTTTGCTACTGTTTTGCCACTGTTTTTTAAAATATTTTTTCTCCAGCATTTCAGGAGACACTCCTTCATTTTAGATTTCAAAGTACTTGAAATCTGCTATAAATACTTTCAATTACACTTTGACACTTAGCCAACTGTTACAAGAACTGTTTGTACAGAGTATTTTGTTCAGTAGGTCGCTGAGTAGCTGTCCAGTTACATTTGAATCTGTTCAGTTACACCAATCATGTCTGGATAAGACGCTGTAGTTGTGTGAGAATCTTGATATAGATATATGATGTAACTGTAAAATAAGCAATGTGAATATGTAAAAGAAAACCATGGAGTAAGAATCCCAACTCAGACTAAAACCTGTCCCAGCCACCATGGTGTGCAATACCTAAGAGAGCAAAGATGTTATTTTACATGGGTGGGGAGTGAAATCCACATTTCAGCGACAGCAACAGAAAATGTGTACCAACTTCAGTGGAAATGGAAGCTGTCCTAGAAAAAGATTAAGTCCACAAGGTGAGGGGGAGTGGGGGGGATGACACGGCACACACAGGACAAACCTACAAGTGTTTAAAAGTGTGGGACAAGTTATTACTTCTTCTACATGGGTCTAACTCCCACCCCTCTTCTATGGTCTGTGGTAATTGCTTTGCAGGGTTATTAATGAGAGGGAGTCTTCCAAATGAGGGGAAGAAGGTGAAAGAGGGATCCTAGGTGCCATGAACACTTAAAAGACAGACCCCCTCTTGTGCAGGAGAAAACTCAAACTTCATTCTACAGGCATTTTTCCTGACAATCTTCTGCCAAGTGTAGTTGCAGTTTGCTCTTCATAACATACCTGGTTTACTCAGTTTTGTAAAGCAACTGTCAGTCAGGTGTCCCTTTGGATGTGCAGCCCATGGCCAGTTTGGCCAGCCTCTGTCCAAGATGGACTAACTATGTGTAGCAAATCCCACCTCACCACCTGCAGAGACCTAATGACAATATCTTGCTGAGCAGTGGCCATTCACTTTGCTGGATCAAAATTTACTTCTGAAAGTCCATTTGCACAAGGTGCTAAATGCATCTGCCTTTGCTTTGTATTGATCATACTGGGAAGGTCGTTTCTGTTTGCTCTCAAAAGCAATTAAAGGAAAAGAGCATTCTAGTGCAATTCTAAACACCATTTCAATAGTTGCACTTGATTTTAAATAATAAAGTGCGGCAGGCTGTGCCTTTTTGTCGTGAGATTGTATAGAGCTTAAGACAAGTGAATCTACAGTTCATGCTTTTGTGTAATGCTGTAATATAAATCCCAGCAGTAATGGTAGTTATAATTGTCTAACTTCCTTTGCCACCAGAATGCATAACAGAATTCACTTTATTATCTCCAGGTAGAAATTCTGCTCTTATGGAATCCATGATGGGGAAGATCCAGGAATGTTAATAGATGTAGGTGTGCAAAGCAATGGCAGTTCTATTTCTTCCACTGGGCTGATCAGACATGGCTCTTCCATCAGCCACCCAGCACAGCGTGTAAAGTACTACTTACCTTTAAGCATGTGAACAGTCATACCGAAGTCAAGTGTTTAAGTTTATGGACAAAGCATGCACTTCACCACTCTGCTGGAGAACCGAGGCCTACAGATCCATGCTTTGCTAACCATGATTCCAATTTTAAAAGCAGAGAAAATCTCAATACGCTGGTAAGAGAAAGATCAACCTTATATGGCTGCACCTGAGGAGAAATTGCCTTTCCAGAAAACTGAAGACCTCATTTTGCAGTGCAGCTCCTGCAGGCAATACAGCCACTAAGAAAATTAAAAACTTTATATAGCATTAAAATTCTTTTTAGTGTGACATTTTTTGATTAGCATTAGCATAAATCAGCCATGTTTAGAAAAAACGTTTCACTAAAATTTAAATGCAAAAGAACAACCCTAAGTTCTAAAAATCCTGAAAATACACAAGAATCTGCAGTAGGCTCATTGCTAATACCGGAATTATCTTCATCTTTGCGGATCTTTAACTTTACAAGGTCCTCACAGTGCTGAAGGATCTGAACAGCATCTTCCATTGAGCAATTGTCAAGTCGAATGTTATCTATTGCAAGCAACTTATCACCCAGTTCAAGCGTCCCAGTTCTGTGAACAAGCAAACAAGCTTACATGAAATTCTAGGAACATTAAAGCAAGATATCTTAGAAGGTATGAACATTACTACAGAAACGAGATGGATTTTTTAAAACAATTATTTTTTAATACACTGGACATTTCACTTGTAACTGCTGTTTACAAAATAAAAGCACAAGTCTCTTCCAAGCTCCCTCCATTTAACTTGAGTCTGGCTGGTTACACAATGGAAACACATTTTTACCGGAAGCTTGAATGTCTTACCTGTGAGCAACACTTCCTTTCTTGATATCAGAAATAACCAGAGGGTCCCCTGGTTTTCTACTGGATGGAGCTGTAATAAAGAACACATACAAGTATGTGTTTTTTATTTCTAGAGATGCAGATGGGCTAATTCTGTCCACAAATCAATATTTCATACACATTATTTACCTGTATTATATTTCTCTCCTTTCCCTCATACATGAATACAAACAAACAGCAGCAGCATATTAGTAAGACTGCATACTCTACTTCGCAAAAATTAGAAAATGCCAGAATTAAAGTGACTGGTGCAAAGTGAGTTTAACCTGATATGTCTGAATTCTGGGTTAGGCCAGGACTGAACCATGCGAAAATATCACAGTACAGCTCCAGTGATCTAACATAAAATACTGTGTAGCTACAACACCTAAGGAAGACTTTCTGTTAGTAGAACCTTTCAGCACAACTACTGAGGCTGATCTTTTGCCAGAATATTTCTGTCAGCCATAAATCATGTTTTATTATATCCCTGACCAACAGACCTGCTCTGGCAAAATATCTAGAGTGGGCTAGCCCATGGTCTTTACATCCACTCCTGTCTCATTCAGTGCTTGAGGCAGAGGTATGAAGATAATGCTTCCTGGGTGAGGAGGAGAAATCTGCTTCACAATAGATGAGATGCTGTGGATAGTGGCCACGCATACCATTGGGCTGATACACGGTTATCACATCTACACAGACGTAGCTTACATCACACAGATGCTTGCTTCACTGTGACTCGCTGCTTCCTCTGAAGTAAACATGTGCCTCTCTTGATGAGTAACCTTGCTCCTCTATACTGCTGCTGGGCCTTAAGCATTGTGGACTTTTCCCCACTTTGTAYTGGGGATACCTACTACAAGCCCTGCAATTCCAGCATGGTCAAGTTAGTAAAACCCCCACTAGTCCTCTCCTTGCACTCATCTCTTCTTGGAGGTATCTGACATAACTTTCACTTTTCTATCTGTCCATCATGGTTAAAAGGATGCTCTGCTGTACAATGCCAGTCATTGCAATTCTTTACTGACTTGTGCAAAAGTATTTGACAAGTTTCCCTTGGCCAGGAAATTTGCTTAGCAATTTTGCTTGACTTTTGGTTGCACAGGAAGCAGTTAGCTACCCCAGAGGAAGAAGACGATGATTACTGACTGCTTCCAGAGGACTGTTTCTTGGAGCAGCTTCACTGAATGCATTGTTTTGGAGGGTTCATCCATTTGCTGACAGAAGACTGCACTGAAGATCTGATATGGTAAGCAGTGGGCTCAGAACTTGAGGGTGGCAAAAGATACATTTTTAGACAACGGTGTGGCATCTGCTCTCTGCCATTGGGAAATGCACCACCTACAGCTGCTCTGGCCAGGAGGTAGTCCATGTGGTGAACGCAGACTGACTTTTGGTTCTGTCGTTGACAAAGAGCGTGCTAATATTAAAACATTGCCACATGGTATAAGGTGCCCAGTTCTCCTGAAAGCACTGATGTTTTTTGCACGTGTAGGGCTCTTCAATTGCCCCAGGCCATTTCTGCTCTGTGTACTGAGGCCTCTGCATTCATTCACAGAAGGTACTTTTCCATTAGGCTCCAATGCCTAACTGACGTTCACCCAAAAAGCTACCCATACTGGAGGATCACCTACAAAATCCCAATGTCAGTTACTTTAGCAGCTCATGATTTTTCTCTTTGATGGGAAATGACAGATCTTCACCTACAGCAACCACAAGGTGTATTAATAATGACATTTCCAACACAATATTCTAACAGATCTTGTTAACCTTGGCTGCCCTGGCCAAGAAAGCCTTTGAATGTCCAAAGGAACTGTTTAAGAACTGCTAAATAGCCACACTTCAGCATCTTTAAAGTCCAGAAGACAGACATACAAGGACTTTCAAGAATTTTTAGAAACTTGTCTAAACCAGCATGCTTCAGGAAATGCCTATGTTGCAATTTAGAGAACAGCAATTAACTTTTTGCAAGATGTGTAATTTTCATAGCTTGTTTCTCATACTTTCACACCATGGGTCAACTATATCTTATATGACAGTTCCACGATTTACTTGAATTCTTTGGGTTTGTTTCACCAATTAGTATCTTACTAAAATTTTAAAGTATCACTTTGGTGAACTTTTTTTTTTTTTAATTCTACATTTTTACCCTCTGAGTTGCCTTATAAATCTCTGAGGTTATATGCCACCCACTGTACAATGTCTGCAGTTTGAGATTTGAGTATTGAGATAGTTTTTATGAAACTGCTTTATAAAAATAACCAGCACTAAAGAAAACAGTCCATTATTGTTCCAAAAAGAGAGAAGGAACCAAAATAGGGGAAAGAGCACAGCTCAAACTGCGAACCCACAGAGTACATGTGGATGCAAAGGTTGTAATATTGCACACAAAGTTATTACAGTTTCAAACTGAGTAAGTGTGAACCAGTGGTATTTTGTCAGTTATCCTGGGCGATTAATTGTGTCTGGTGGATGAAAGCCTTTTTGTAGGCAGCAAACAGAGCTCAGTGTGAAATGAATCCCCCCCTGCTGACAAGCCCTTAATAAGTGGCTACACCACACTTTGTTTTATTCTTGTTCAATGCTCTTGACATACTTGCTACAAACTATTCAAGTTGTATTGCGGAGATAAAATCATTAATTTGCTCCTGAACTTTTGTACTGCACATCACCACAGTCTAAGATTGCCTTCCAAACACTAGCGAACAGATGCTGTCCCCAGCAAGAAGATTGAGTACTATTATCCTGGTTTTACAGATGAGGAAAGGAAACATAGGAACATTTAGGTCAAAGTATGACAATTTTCAGTAAGCAGTTTGAGATATCCATGCCTTTATTTCTCACAATAGTTTGTAGTATATAACAGCTTCTATGTCCAAAGCACAACTACTGTCATTTTCAGCAACAGCTGCAGACGCTCAACGTCTCTGCAAGTGTGACCCCAGGATCTCAATGGTTTCCACAGCAAATTAAGCAGCCACCTGTGGAAAATCTCTCTCTCTCTCTCTCTCCTTTCTCCTCCCCACCCTGTGAAATGACTCGTCTCAGCACAACTCTATTGCAGAGAAAAGGAAAAACACCCTAACTTCTCCAGGGTAGCATTAAACCATCTTGACCATGACATCACCTCCTTTTTCTTTCTATAGTCCTCCACCTCATTCATTCTGCAGCCTTCAGCCCCTCTGATACACACCACTGTTTCATCTCTCCCCAGAGAGCAGAGAAGCAAGAGTCCCACTGAGAAAGTAGTATTTGACCACTTAATTAAAAACAATATCCTTATGAATTAACGCAAGTTTGAAGTGACATTGTACAGCTTTAAGTAGCACTCTTGTTCCTTAAGTATTGGTTCATGTGGAGCAGCTGAGAAACCTGCTGATTCTTCAGGCTGCCTTGAAATTAATTACTTGTAACATTGCAAAATGAAGTTGAGCTTGCTAGGTGAAATCCCAAAATATACAGAAACATGCTTTAGAAAGTAAATTCTCATAGTCAATGCTAAATATCTGTAGATATTTACAAAGCTTGTTTCTGAAGAAATACAAAAGCAATAAAGCAGACTATAGTATAGCTGCTAGTCAAAATGACTTAGAGAAACTGATAATAATTTGGGTGAGATTCTGATATTCTTACCAGCTTTGCAGCTTCTTATTCCTTGAGTAGTCCCATTAGCTTCAGAGAGATTATTTATGAAGCAAGGTGCTGCAGTTCATTACCAGTAAGGATATCAGAATCTTACTTAAGAAAGAAAGAAAATGAAAAAAAAAAGAGCTGTTAACTACAATTACCAGACTGTATTAGTAAGTCACTTTCTTGGACATCATTCAACATATTTAAAAAATATTAAGTCTATGATAAAGTAGCCAGTGGCACAAAAATTTATCTTTAAAAAAAATTTAAAAATCCATATTCCATTACATGGTCTAAAATCAATGTCACTGGCAGATAAATTGAAACAGATTTGAACACTACTAGATCTACTTGAAAGCCATCCTTCTTTTAGGGAATGGTTCTGTTATAAAAGCATAATCACACACACATGGACATTGCAATGTCATGCTTTATTTGGATGACGTAATTTTAAGAACTAAGACATTCTAATTGCTCCAACCAGGTAACTGGGTGTGAAAATGATGGTACCTGAAGCATGAAATACATAGTCACTTATATTTGCAAAATATGAAGTAGGGTCTTTATTGAGTGTAAGTAGCTATTAAGGGGAAAATTAGACAGATATTGCAGAGATAAGGGAAGGACGATAGGATGATAGAAGTTCAGTATGTGTGTGAAGGCAGCAATGGGCAAGGCCAGTATACTGCAAGGTAACCGACATGCACTATCCAAAACGCAGTGCCCTGGATTAACATTAACAGTGACGCTCATGAAACTTTCTTCTGTCTTACTTTCTAAGGGTTTCTGCTATCTAAGGGGATTTTGATTTTTTTTTTGTTTTGCTTTTTTTCTTGCACTAATAAATCTGAAACTAAGAGAAGCTTAGTCTCTTCCCCTATTACATGTCATGTTTTTCAAAGACCATGAATTAGCAACTGTCTTTAGTGTTGTGTGTCACCTCAGATATACCTTCAAGTACCTGGCTCTCAATCCATGCAGGCACACTTGGTGTTTATTACCAAGGAAAACAACACAAAGAAAGAGCAATAAATTCCTCTTCCAGGACATCTGCCTCCTAACAGCTGACTTTGACTTGGACTTAAAAATAGACATATGTTCAGGTGCCAACCCGAGGTGAGGCTTACATTTCCCTTCTGACAAAAAATGTCTGTCTTGCCTGTCAGGTCAGGTCATTTCCTGACTTTCTCATCCAAATCCCAAACTAAACTGGGGATATGGAAAGCAAGCCAGGTGTTTCTTTGTAATGTTTTTACAGGGACAGCACCTTCTCACTCACCATTAACTTCACTACCTTGAGAAGAGACTGGATGAAAGAAGTCTCTAGCACTTAAACAGATCAAGCCCAAAAGTGAATAAACTTGATCTCCTCTATCGCTACTGTTTAAGCCTGGTTATACCAACTCCGCCAAGTTTCCCTTAGTATTTGCGTTTTAAAAGAAATCATATAGCTTTCTGACAGTATCAGTAATAAATAGCATGCTAATGTGCTAAAATGCCCTGACAAAAATTTGACAAAATGAATATAAAATGCTTATATTCTTCAAATCACACTGCCTCATTTAGGAGTTAATTAGGTAGAACAGAGCAAAGCACTGAAAAGCAAGCATGAAATGCAGCAATTCAAGACTTATACCAAGCAAATTTACAAACTTTCAGTTATTAGTATAAATCCTTTAAAATCAAATAAATAATTATTCCTAGACACATTTCATATGCATTAAATACTATTAATAAGTGGTATTATTTATTGTAACAGATCATTTAATTTAAATATTAAAGATACTGCAGTATACTCAGAAGAGCAGAGCTAAGACCTACCAGGTGTTGCTCTGATTATATAAAGCACTAATTTTATAAAGCACGAACTTTTGCAATTAAGTTCCAAGTCAAGAAGGTATGCAAAGTTTGGAAAAGGAGTGCTAAATACTAAATCCCAAGAACATTAACTTTCCACTGAAAGTTTACTCCTACAGACAGAAAAGTACAAGATGTCTGAATTCCAAAAATCAGCACAAATCAAATTGCTAGGAAGACCGTATTTTTACAATAATCCTACAAACCGTTACTGATCCTAGAATAACATTTAAATAGAACAGACTCTCTCCAGGTTTTCTCATTTGTCAATATTTTAATTTGCACAAATACACGTAGATCTATGATTTTGCTTTGAGCATCTCATCACATCTTACAGAGTCTAACAATTACTCATTCAAGTGTGCAACACAAGCAAACAGGCCTGCAGTGTCTCTCATTTGTTCCTCAGATGTAATTCTTAGCACTGAGTTCCCTGCTGTACTTTTGATTAACCTTATTCCATTGTGCTGGTAAAAGCTTTGAGAATATAAGTCAAAGCACAGTCTTCCCCCAAGACACATGAATAACTCCAAAAAAAGACTAATAGTCTAAGAAAGGCCACAACCATAAAGGAATGTTAATTTCAGTGAGACCAGATTCTGCACTGTCATTAAGTACATTAAACACAAGCCCATTAACTTTGATATGGATTGTTCTTCCTTCCATCAAGGGCTGAACTCGGTATGCTGGAGTTCACTTGGTCAAAATGCAGTCCTAACACAGCGTTTACTGTCTGCTCCCAACATAAGTAAGTATAGAAACACTTTGATTTCAAACAACAGTAACAAATACTTTTTGAGAAATAGACTAATGCACACCCTTGTTACCTTCTTTAGCAATCTCTGAAATCCCTAGTGAAAGGGGATTTTGCTATGTGACCTGCACATTTAGGACTGCCCACTAGTTTTACAGATTGAAGATGTATCTTCAGACTCTGGGTTCTGAAGCAGAAAATAACCCCAGGTATGTGGATCCTCATGCCTGTGAGTACCCTTGACTTCAGTGGGGTTCTGTTCAAGAGCCTGTGAGAGACCGTGACAGACTTTGCTTTAAACTTCCCAGCTATGGAAATACTTTTGCATAGGCCTAATTTTATTGACTTCTTTTTTCTTCTTTTTTTTTTTTTTAATATGTAAATTTAATGGGAGTTAAATATGTGCTACGCATGAAGGAATAGGTCAAGCTTTAGGCCTGCCAAACTTCTAGCTTCTTTAACTACTAGAAGGGGAGTATAAATCTGTTTCAGAATGGTATTTCATCAGAGACAGAGCACTGCTATTCATCCCTTTCTAGAAAAAGGAGAAAGAAGTGTATACCAAAACAAACATGAGTCTATATCTATAGGACCTACTATCTGCAGATTATCCCATAAACATGGTCTTAAAAATAAGCACTTTCACTTACAACTTATGGTGATGCCAAGTTCCACATTATGCTTCTTTGGTAGTTTTACATGAAATGTTCCACTGCTTGGTATAACTGATTCTATAAAAAAATATTTAAAATGTTAGATAATTTATAAGACACAGCAATTCCAAGTGCACAGAACTATACGTGTAAGTTCATGAAATCACATCAGCATCACAAGCCACGGATGAAACACGGGCGCTGAAGTGAAGGAAGTAGGACATACGAAGTATGATTTATACCTCTATTGGTAATTTCACGGTAACTCAATTTTTTTTAAGGTTTAACTGAATTTATTGAGATTGCACGGGCCAGCAGCCAGCTGAGACTGCGGGTTTTTAGCTTGTATGCAAGTTCTGTGAGCACATGTGAAAATTTTTGTGCTGGCAGATAATTTTTAATTAAAAGGACAGGAGATCAAGTCTTAAGGATTTCAGGCCTTTGTTGCTGCAGGTCTAACACATTTTTAACTGTCCGCTAAGGTATCTGCCATGGATTCTACATCTACTGGGAAGAAAAGGAATCAAAACATCACTAATGGAGAAGCGCCTGGAGCTGACTGAAGCAAAAAACACTTAAACACGCAGCACTGTATTTAAATCTTGACTTTTGGCATCACTGCTAGCAAAAGTTTGGGCCTGGGCCTGAAAAGGAGCGATTGAAGTTACAGCTATGGAAACATATAAACATACATGTGGCAGAGGAGTCTAACCATGAGCATGAGTCTGCTGTCATGGAGCAAATGAGAGRAGCACAAACAAATCCAGGGACTAAAACACATGTGACTTCAGGTGTATTTAAATGACTTTCTCATTAGTCGGTTTTGTTATTTTTTAATATTTCATTTCCTATGTATATGAATGTACATATTGTATTTAGCTTTTTTTTAACATTATACTAGATGCGTGCATACTAAAAGATTATACAGAATTACTCCAGGAACCTTCAGCCTGCTTTTGACATCATGATTTATAATACCGTTAACAATAATTGCACTATGTCATGACTTCAGAGGAGCTACTGTCAGATGAACACAGAAGTCTTAAAAGTTTTTACTATTTACATAGTGGGGTAGTGCACATACATAATGTGTACTTGTTTGATTTACACAATTCGTGATTTTATAGGTGTATTCTGTATGCTTAAACACATTACAGAAGAAAGGAAAGCCATTAGTAATAATAAAGACTCACCAGCAATATTAATAATTATTTTTCTGGCTTTTATTAATTCAATTTATATTATTTTATTTAGACTGTTGGTTTCAGATACCCTAAGTGAAACTCTTCAGAGTCTTCTGCTTATCCACCCTTTTATAACACTTTTCTGTCTAGTAAAACATTTCATTATCTGGCCTGTAGACGATTTGTCTCAGCTCAGCAGAATATTTCTATCTCAGGGCAGAAAAACGTCCGGAAATAACTCAGAGGAGGGACTGTC
The DNA here is from genome assembly GCA_030449065.1 of Oceanodroma leucorhoa. NCBI lineage: Eukaryota > Metazoa > Chordata > Aves > Procellariiformes > Oceanodroma > Oceanodroma leucorhoa. Next base: position 4,615,368 of record JASVER010000078.1, read on the forward strand.
ACCAGATCTTACTACAGCACTTGTAATTTCTATTTGTGTTCTGAAGCACGCTGCACGGCTACGTGAAATGAGAAAGCTGTACAAAAAGACACACGTTTCAAATAGGTCACTTGAAAACTGAATGATGTATGTGAGAAGAAAGTCTCCACCTTGGATGCCTAACAGTTGCAATGTACTTGGGATTTAATCCTTCACTTTTCTTGCAAGACAGAATAACAGTACATTCATACCTGCAACATCAAATTCTATTTCCAAAGTGACCTTGTTGGTGATAGAGGAGTCTCTGAGCAGTTGATTGGCCTCATCAAATGTGCTGTCTTCTGTCAGGATACCATTTATTGCCACTATTCTGTCTCCTATTTGCAGCACCCCACACCTTGGTACATAATGATACAAACCAACCATCAGATGTGCATGTTACCAGAACCAGCAATATCAAACACATTCAACCTAAACTTGAAGGAGAAGGGTGGCATGGCAGCTCAATGGTCTACCCAGGCACAGGGGGGGACAGAAGCTGCTCCTGCCCCTTTGCACCAAGACACTATCAAGCACTCCCAGCATGGGTCGTGCTCTCTAGGTGCTGGGACCCAGGTGCCTTCACCCCACCCATGGACATCACCTCTGCCTCTGACCCTGGGCTACAGGTGTTGTACCTCTGCAACGGCAGCTAGTACTTGCCTGTGCAACTACTATTGTTCTCATGCCATGATTAAAGACATACATAAGCATAAAAATGCAATTGCAATGCTGCAAGGAAATCAGTAGTAAGTCAAAACTCTGGTATTCACTAAGATTTGGTTCTGTACCAAAACTGAACAGAGCTGGATATGGCCTCCCCCGATGGCACACTGAATTATTACAATTTTGACTTCAGTGATGTTTCTGTTTTTTTTTTTTGTTTTTTTTTTTTTTTTTCCTTTTGCATGAATATAGCTTCCAGTCTCCTGCTGGAGGACTCTGGATGATAAAAATACTGGTGCTTGTCATTCTTCTTATAACTGATCATGCATATGAAGTATCATTGTCAGAACAGACAGTTTATTACTTGCCACACTTCATTGAGCAAGGCCCTGCAATTTATCACAAATCGAAAGCAATAAGCCCAAAGTACCCCAAGGAATGCTCACCAAAACGTACTTAGCAGTCATCTGAACGAACCTCACCTTTCCGCCGGACTGTCAGACTCAATATAGGAAATGAGGGGTGGAGAAGACAAGGTCTCAGTAGCAAACACGCTACCCTGGAGCTGTATCCCAAACCCTACTATGGGGTCAGCTGTCAGCACTACTTCTGTGGTTTCTGTGTGGACGACCTGCCCAGCCAAACCAACAGTGCTAGAGGCTAAAGACACTACAAAACAGAGCAGACCAGAAGGAAAGACATTCATACACAGCAGAAATTTCATTGCTTTTTGGGAAAATTGATTTGTACAATAAACCTAGTCAACGAAACATCTTTTTTAAAGTCAATTTAGGCTAAAGTTTATAAATTATGTATAAACAGCTATGACATATAAGAGAATAGAAAACACCTGGTTGTATGTTAGAATGCAAAAAGATAGTTCTTGTACTGAGTAAAATAAATGTGTTTGACACCCCACCCCAAAAATCTCAGAACATCCTTGAATTCTGTTTGCATTAGGTTTGAGGCATGGATGAGCAGAATTTCCACAGGAGCCAAGGGAACTGGAGGCACAAGCCCAGCTGTTATTCAGGCCGATTCCCACAGGCTCTTTTGAACATCTCACAGCAATACACTGTTGTTAGCAGCAAAGCAAATGGCCAAGGCTTGCTTGCAAGAAATAAGGATGCCTTCCTCTTGTACATGTTTACTACACGTCAGCAATTTGTCAGGCTAACAGCGTAAGTTGAAATAACTCCTCTATTTTAGCAACCAGTATCTCTCAAGAGATTATGAGAAAAAAAGTTCTTTGGGGTCTCTCAAAGGAACTGGGGAACCCTTCTGAGAAACACAGGCAGCTACTTCTGTACTCCTGATTTACTCCCTCTCTCTATTCTCTCCCTTGTTTTGAACAGGCTGCATTACAGAACAAATCAAGATTCAATGCAATTACCTACGAAAGGAGGAGACTGCACCTTTGGTTCTTTGATCTCTGCTTAAGGGCCTATCAAATTCCCCTGGTGACAGACTACTGTCTTTCATTATGTCATACACAGAAAGCTGGAGTTTTTCAATTCCTGTTCAGGCCAGTAAAGTCATGGTACGGTATTGTAATGATAATACTCCAATGCTGAGGATTCTGAATGTTTTCATGTTATAAATCTATGCTATTACCTCTTCACCTGTAATTTCCTTCAAAACCATTTCTGCCTGCAGTAGCTACTAAGAATTAGATAAAAGTTCATGGTTTATCTGAGGGATTCTTTAAGTGCGGATTTTTTTTCTTCCATGTGGAAAAAAATTAGTTCTTGTTTTTACATTATAGGTAATATAAGTACACCTGTACAAAGTTGTCAGAGGTTGTATAAGTATTTCCCGCACCTTGGGGCTACAAGCATTAGAATTTTGGTCTGCAATAGTTAGTATAAAATGTGATCAATGTGGCATAGTCTGTTSCAAAAGTTTCACTGGCCAAAAAATTCATGTGTTTCTGTTTTCTCTCAGCAAAGCTCCTTTCAACTCTGAAACCATCTTTTCTAAATTACTGTGAATTCTCACTCATCTCGTTTTCATTTTCCTTTGTAAGAACTGTGTATTATTTCACTTATTCAATAGCTTCCTTCTTACTCTTTCTTTTACCTGCACTGAGTAAGACATGTTCATACCCAAATGCAAATACTAATAATCTGTTCTTAGAAATGGCCACCAGCTTTAGCACTTTCTGCATCTGAGAAATAGATTTCTCCAGCCCTCAGCGCTGCAAAGGCTAAAATATGGCTAAACCAGATAAATTCAGAGTTAATATAATACTGGATCCCCTAACGCACCTTCCCGAAATGTCTAAATTTAGGGCATCCAAGCTCAGAAACGTTCCATGCTCCCTTTCTTTAAGGTCATACAACAATTACTTGTTAGCTGCATCTTTGTTTTCCATCACTTCCGTGTCCATTCCTCCTCTGCAGCAGGCATCTAGCTGACTCTGTAACTTTCTTACTCTTTTTCTAATACCCTACCAGGAACCTAAAGGTCTTACAACATTTATTTCAACTTTTAGGACAGCTAAGGTTTTAATTCACATTGGGAAATTAAGTTACTCTTTGTGGGATTTAAAACTCACCCTGATAAGTGTTCGCATCATCAAAATAATTAAAAGTGACAATTAGGAACCCCTCCCACTACCCAAAAAAATGAAATAGAAACAGGAACAAAAAAAGCAGAGATGAAAATACCCTTTCCAAATCATGTAACAACAGCTATCTGCTAAGCCTTATAAAATGCCACAGGTACCCAAACCCAGGACTTAGAGCATGTTGGGGTTTGTAACTCAACAATAATTGCAGCAAGAAACACTGCCATTTTTTTGGCTGCTTGATGGATTCAAAGTTTCACAGGCCAGGAAGCAGCCTTATTGCTTTAAAAAGGGGGCATGGATGTATATGTTGTTCCAGTGAACCCTGGTTGCTACTGCTACGGATACATTTTAGCATACTTGTATAGTTTTCATCCTGCTCTTAGCAACAGTCCCAGGGGCTGGTTTACTATGTGCTCTGCAGTTATGTAAGTAATAATCCTGAGTTTGAAGATTACATACTTGTTACTTTTATTCCTGCAGCCATACGGGAAGCAGAGCAAGATGTATTTAAAGGTATGTATATGGATTATTATGCCTGCAGTCTCCTGCTCTGACCCTTGAGAAATTGGAAAACATTCACTATTCCTCCTGGTAGTAGCTAACTTGGATGAGATGTGCATGGATGCTGAGAAAACAGCACCCATGCACATCGAAGACCCTCTCTAATTTCTACCAGACATGCAGCCCTAGTAACTATCACGTAAGTTGGTATAAAATTGTGTCTCACTTTCAACTACTAATATGGACCTACTATAAAATACTTCAGGATTTAAACTTTAACCAAATAATAATCTAAGTCCACAATGAATACCATACTTTAAAACCAAAAAAAGCAGAGGAAGAATAAAAATGTTAAACAAGTGGCATAAATAAAGCACGTGACAGCAGGGTATGCCTTCAATTTTTACAGCCACATGTTTGGAAAGATCTGTGTAATTAATGTAATGACTGCAAAATCATGGCCATAGAAGTCTTGTAACCCCCTGTACAATCAAACTTCATCATCATGGATTTTGGCATGATCACACCAAGTTATGCAGGTTTTCCTAAATAATCGGCAATGTAAACTTTACAGCACCCTTCATCAATACATCCTTTTCTTCCCAAATGACATCCTAAAAGATTTATTAAAAGTTACATTAATAAAGCCCTCAAATGATCCAACTGGATTAAAGAGAAAAAAAAATCACTAAAATTAAGAGAGCATGCTATTCCTTTTCTATGAAGAGGACAGCAGTGGATGCGACCTGGTTCTCATGAGTCTCCCACAGAAGGAGAAGAGCAAGGTTTTCCAAGCCCTGTCGATGGATTCTGTAGGGTACAGGACCAGTCATTCTCTATCACGGTCACTTGTAGCACATTCAGTCCAGTGTGGGTCTCAAGCTGGCTGTTACTGCAGTCACAAGTATGGGTATAAGCCTAGCAACAGCAGTCAGAAACTCTGCGTGGGCTGAAAAGCAAAGTCACAGAAAGGGCAAGCAAGCCTGGCTAGCCAGCCAGTTCCTCCAAAGCCGTCTGATTCAGGGTTGCTGATATAGTCACTGCTCGCAGTGAGGCACAGACTCACGCAGTGATGGGGCCAGTTCCACATATTTTGTAGTGCTCTATATCCAGACCTCACAATGCAAATGCATAATAAAATACCTCACAACAAAGCCTCATCCTAATTCCTCCTAGCTAGAGGTTTGTTTAATCATAGCAGCCTGTCATCCCCAGGGCCTTCTGATTTGAGGAATCTTTCAGGTGGGCTGCAGTGCTTATGTGATTGTCCCACTTAAATCTAATGTCACTGGCCTTGTTTTGAGCCTTTGCAGGATAGCAAATTGCAGGACAAGGCTTCCTTGAAGGAAAAATATCTGAAAAATACAGTAACACAAGTAACAGCTGTCTCCAAGATCCATTATTAATCCTATTGGATTAGCTTTCAGGATTAACAGTCCTTTGTTGGATGGAACAGCTATAATATAGCACAATCGAAGAACTATTTTTTGCATCCAGCATTATTTTACTATTCAAATCAATTAGTATTAGTGTAACATTACTACTGTTTCTCATGTGCATGTGAGGACATGTAAGAGCTGGACCCCTACTGATACCATAGCATGGATGGACACACTATCTCCCTGTGACCCAGAAGAATGCATTAGAAGCTAACATGTCAACAGATGAGTTGTGAAAAATGGCTGATCAGATTAAAAATCAAAAATGCACTTACAGGCATTACGTTATGTAAAAATATTTGCTTTGCAAAAGAAATAAGAACAAGCAAGCAACGAAAAACTCTGCAAGAAAGCAAAACCTCAGTTCCTCTCTCAGTCATTTCTTCTCAACTCCATAGTGACTGGCCTTGGTTGGAGGCTGCTGGTTTGCTCTGATTTCGCTATGACCATGGGAAATCTTTATTACAGGAGAGCAGCGCTGCAATGTGCAGCAACTCAGTTTTTCCAGAGCTGACGCGTGAGCATTATTAGCCGAAGCAGATGATTTACGGAGTAGTTCTCACTTCCCTGCTCTGGAGGAACCGAGCTGCTGATGATCACAGGAAGATGGACAAGCCAAAAGGAGAGATGGCACTTACATGGAGTCTGGGAAACAATGCGCTGATATAGCCATACTCTCTCTGGCCCAGTGAATACTTTGCAATGTGCAAAGTGGAACAGCCTGGCTTGGAAAATTACCGAACCTTGGGAAATTCATGCTTTGAATCCCAGAGAGTGGTCAGAAACAAGGCTACTTAGTCTTCGCTATTATTTGTCACTCTTCCCCACAAAAATGACTGTACAGGTTATGGTGTAGATGTAAACACTAAAACTACCTAGGAGGTAGTGTGGCAAGCTCTTCCCCTTCCGTAATGTGATAGTTGGGTGAGCTTACCTGCAATGTTTTTGACTATTCAGCTATGAATTCTATTCCCTGATGGAAATAGGAAGAGTTGAAAAAGGAATTTGAAAATCACTTCAGTAATGGTATAAAACAAACTCTTCCAGGACTGTCTGAAGAAAACATTGCTTTATATATTTCAGATGAGCTAGTTAAGCTGCAGGGTCTCTACTCAACTCATTTTAGCATTGGACACATATTTTTATGCTGATGTTTCCCTATATGTTACAGAAACTCCCATTGTTCTCTCTTCTGCCTAGTATATATATATATTAAGATACTTTGTACCTTTTTTCTATATCTTCCCCCTCCTCCACCCATTCACTGCACATTTTGAGCAAATGCTGTTACCACCTACACGAGCTTTTGAAGTCCTTCTTTTTCATCCTCCGCCTCATCATTGTCCCACGCGGGCTGGTGGAGTAGAGGCTGCGAGGTAAGGTCCCCATGTTCAGGGAACTCAGGCTGTATGCACTCATGGAGGTAGGAGAGAAGGATGAAGACACCAAAGCTGCTGTAAGAAATCAAACACTTGGCACACAGCACTCAGTCTTCATGGAAGAGTGCGACATATGCCTGTAACTCATCAATGAATAAAATAATGTGTATGATGCACAGGAATGGTTTGTGCATTTCCATTAACAAAGACATTAAACCACATAGGTGACCCTAGGTAAAATTCAGCATTTCATGAAAATATCTGCTGGAAGCTAAAAATGATACTGCAGATACAAAAAGTACATTCATAGTATACAACTTATTTTAGGCGAAGCACGTTAAGTTAAATTTTTCAACACATATCCATGAACTAATGCAGATCAATATGTCTAGATACACTGATTTTAGAAATGCCTTTTTGTAGTAGGTAATTTCTGACAAAAGATTTGTAAGCAATGCTTTGCATTCAAAGATCGTGCTTTATATACACTACTCAAATCTAATGGTCTACTCATATGGCTGAAGAGCTAGTTCATTGACAATTTTCAAGCCTTTTCCTGTCTACAAAGGCTGCCTTCTTACAGAAAGGAAAAGGCGTAAAATGTCAGAAATAACCTTGGTATGGTTATGAAAAAGTGTAGCATCCATAAAACTGAAAAGGTTTTAGTGCCTGAAATGGGAAAAGTATGAGTGAAAGAAGAGGGGAGAGAGGAGGAGGATGAAGAAGAGGAGGAGAGAATATGTCAGCAGGAAAAAGTGTGGAACATTACGAAGGCTTTTTTGAGGAGGCGTTTTCTGGAATTTCAAGGCTGGCATCCTGCAATGGTCAGGGTGGTAGGTGTTATAATGGTGGTAGGTGAGGAGGCTGCTGTGGCTGTTGGCATACGAATCCCACGTAAGTTGCCTGTTGCTTCTTTGAACCTTCACTGCCCGCATGAAGGGATGATGGAAAATCAGAAAACAAAAGGACCAGAGAAGAGGAAAAAGTAACTGAATTGCACAAACAAAAAAAAGTCAAAAAAATAAAATAAATTGAAAATAAAATTAAATAAAATAATAAATAACCTGATCTTGTCTTCTTACCAGGGGGTGCTAACTTGAGGAACTGAAATATTTTTTCTCAGAATAAATGCTTCTGATTTTTTTTTGTTTCCTTGTATTTATTTTTAAAAAGATTAGTACTGAATCAATTTCTAATCTCCCTCTGGCTTTAGGAGCTAAGATTGCAAACTTACTATGTTTACTAAGAATATACTAAGTTATTATATTTGACCACTAACTGAAGGTTAATAAGTCTCTCCTTGCATTCATCTACATTAAAAAATAAAACCAGACTCTATACATAGCATTGCCTAGAATGGAGATGTTTACTTGCTAGTCATTTTAATTTACTGCATTGACATTTTAATTTTACCACCATCTATTGTTAGTATTACGCTATTCTGTGCAATAAATGACTTCTCTAGGCCAGCAGCACAAAAACTCTACCCTGAAGTCTGGTTAATAAAGAAAAACAAAACCCTTGAGTTCTTATTGATTAGTTAGATGTGCAATTTAATGTTTTTCAAACTTGATCTTCAAAACTTTAAAATGATAATTTTCTATATGAAATTAGAGACCATATTTAATGGCCGATTCTAAGTATGGGGAGTCTGGGATATGCTAAAAGTGAAGGCCAGTGTTTACCAAAAGAATATTTCAGCTGATGTGTCAAATGCTGAAGGAAAATGATTGAAGTCACCTTCCATTAAATACAGTCAAGTGATCGTTAAATTCAGCGTAGCCATGTCCTTGCTGAACCGTAGAGGAACACTTCAAAATGGGAACTAATCACTGAATTTTTCTCTTAAAAACACCAAGGGACTCATCTGTACTACGAAACTTGTTACTGCCTTTGGCCCATGAGCTGCATTACCTGTGTCTCTCTGCTACCTGCTATACCTATGATGGCTACAGACACATATGACCCCACGCTGGACTTCAACGGTAGCCAAAAATCTTGACTGTTTAGGTTGGACCCACACCTTGCATTTACATCTTATTGCGTGAGACAAAATAAGGGGGAAAAGGGTAGCCACCGCAGCAAGCACTGTGCAGTGCCAGAAGAAAAGCTATCCTTTTGTTTCACTTTGTATTACATGAGTAATGATCTGCTAACTGTCTGAATATACTAACCCTCCTCTGACTCAAAAGCAATCCAGCAGGGAGTACACACCAGGGAAGGGAGAGGAAAAGGAGAGTGCAGGGGCTCATGACGTCCCTGCGGCCCTGCGGGGCATTGGGACCGTGGGGGCCCCGGCACTGCCAGGCCTGGCCCCGCATCCCAGGTCGGGGTGCCCCGGGCCTGCGTCCCTCCCTGAGAGCACCTCTGCTGTTGCCCTGACATGTGTTTGAATCAAAATAATTAATTTTTTAATTTCCCCCCCCTCAACAGCTAACGAAGGTGAGGGTGGGGTGTGACAGCAGCGCCGGGAGCGCTCGGCGCCACCGGCCAGCCTGCGCCTCAGGGTACCTCACCCACCGGCGCCAGCGACCTCGGACACGTCGGAAAATCTCACATCAGCCAGAAAAGTCCCAGAAACAACAGCGCTAGCGTGATACGGCCATATGTATCTTACAGACTTATCATATCTTCTCAGATGAAACAGTCTCTTTGATTACGCGCGCAGACAGCAAGATTTCCAAACTTTAACTATGGTGTAAAAATTAAAATCTGATAAGAACAATGTGGCCAGGTGGATTTTCATTATTTTCAAGTTGCTGTGAGCCTTGTTTAATTAAAAAGACTGCTTCCGGCAGGAAATTATCTGGTAGTCTTTGATTATTTTTTTTTAATGTTTTATTTTCACGCTGAGAGTAGCGATAAAAATGTCCTACAAAGTGGGAAGGTACACAAATTCAGTTTGCTCAGCTTGTAGAAGGATAATCCCAATTCAACAAAAGTTCTGTAAAAGAAAATCCTATCGTGTGTAACTGTAGTAATTTAGCAGTAATTTGAGCTATTCCAACCCAGGGTTGTGTACAGCGAACATAAAACTAATGGGGCAGCAAAAGAAATGAATGTTAGCAGCACAGTATAAAGGAAAAAAAAATGAAAAAAAATCTGATCTTTTATAGTGCTCTCCATTTTATTTTAGGGCTAAAATTTCAATTTATTTTATATACTGACTTTCCTGCCCATTTAAAATTCCTAACATGTTCCCATAAGACCAATAACTGAGCTCAACAGATACAGACCTAATGACTCAGCTTATCCCAGGCACATAAAGGGAGCTTTTCAAACATCAAGTCTAGTCAAGCATCTAGACCATACCACACCTGATGAAAGGCTGCTTCCAAGAGGTTACTTGCTTCCATAAAGCATGTTACAGCTTGAATTGGTTGTGATGCTGGAGTAGCACCACCTGGTGAGGGGCTGGGAAGGGCTGTAAACATCCCAGTTATTCTGCCTTACTTAAGAAAGCAACTTTATTACTTTAGGGAGATTTCTCCCCAAAAGATGCGCTCATCTAGCTTTTGTGGATGCCCTTGATATGATCTCATAATGGCCAGTTCCTAACTCTGTCATGGCAAGAGCATCGCTTTTTCTAAGCATCTACATGGGGTCAAGGTGACTAGCACATTAACAGCATCATTTTGTTTTAAATGTTGGTTAAGAAACCAACTGCTTCAAGCAATACAACCATCTACACAAATCTCACCTTCCCAAAAGAAACACTCTTCAAAGGTTCTTTAACCAGCCAGAAATTGATTGTTTTTTGAAGCATCTTTGCTTCAAAAAAAAGAAAGATCTATTTTCAACATACTATCATAAATGAAAAGAATGGAAATATATTACAAAATTTGGTCTCCATCTCATTCTGTTTCTGCAGTAACACTCCCTGCTCCCTCACCCCTCCAAGTGGCTTAAGCAGAAAGGGGAAAGAGGTGCAGCTGAATAATGGAAGAACATGGTATCGCAAGGGTTACTTTTTGTTCACCCTGGTCTAGGAGAAACTAGGGTCTCCTCAGCCACTAGTTCAATATTCACCACTCTGACAAACTGACTAGAGCATCGCTTATCCAAGGACAGCCTGGATCTTAGATAGAAGTCCAAGAACAGTTACCATCACCAACATTTCTAGGCCTCAGAAATCTTGTCTTGGTCTAAAGGAGGCAGAAGCACAGTACCACAGGCTCAGAAAATGGTGCCATTGGTTCATGCTGCAACACAGGTACCTGTTCTCCATGTATTTGATAACCCTTGTTACTTCTTTGATGTCCATCAACATGCAATATTTTAGACTGAATTTATCAATACTGTGAATTAGCCACTTTCTCAGGATTAGTTAGAAGACAAGACAGGCAGCTCCCATCTTCAAATACTAAGACATTCTATATATATTTGATTTGAAAATGGAAAGCCATTCTCTTCAAGCATGTTGGTATGAAATAAATATCACGGTGAAAAAGGGCTCGGATCTAGGGAACTGTTTCCAAACAAACCTTTTTCATAAGCACTGACAATGAACCCATGAAGCAATCTCAGAAGTACTTTAAAAGATGATGGCAATAAATAATAATGCCATTAACAGGAGAAAATACGAGGAGGGGTTTGAGGTATTTTAGCGGAGAACAGGTGTTATTAATGAAGTGGTCATAACAGACTATCAAGTCAACATGCTGAAAACAAGTTGGCTGTGGTCCTTCCTCCCCCCTCTAGATTTAAGAAGCAATTTAGAGATTCATTTACTGAAGTACCTAGTTGCCCCCCCAATGATTGCAACAGTAGAGTCAACAGGTGTCTTTATGCACATCTACAAGTGTGCAGAGCCTTTTCTCAGTAAAACATTTCCCTCTCCATCCACAGGGATCTCAGAACGTACATTAAGGCCGAGAAAACACAGAGCTTCTCAGAAACTGCAGAAGCATAACCTGGGGAGCTGAAACAACATTTACAGACATAACTGCCGTGATAGCTTTCTTGACCATTCAGCAAGGGCAGGCAAATTAAAAGCCAGAAAAAGAAAGGGGTATTTGGTGCTACAGATCCTCTTACCATGCTCCGGGCCTTTCAGTGCTAGCCGTGTCTGGTGGTGAGGAAGGATCTCAAGTTTGACATTATCCGCTGCATTAGCCAGAAATTGCGTTGCTTCTGCCAGCGTACAGTACTCCATGCTGGTGCCGTCAATGGACAGAATATGGTCTCCTACATGTAATGCACCACATCTACATAAAAGGGGAAAAACTCGGTATGATCAGGTATGCTCTTTGCTCAGAAAGTGAGTTTTACTGCCTTCAAACTCGTCATGACAACTATGAGCGTGTTCGTTTTTTTCGAGAGAGATTTGTGTTTTGTAGGCATTGTCACTGGACAGACTTTATATCTATTAGTATAAACCTTAAAAACAATTCAGTTAATACAGTATATGCCAAGACATCACTCACAGAACTGGAATGGGGTAGCTGACTATAAAAATATGTGTGAATGGCAGCAGAATAAAATGAGAAGAGCTTAAGGAGACTCAAATAACTTGGTCACATATCCCTCACACAAGCACCCAGTTCATCATTTTTTGAGTTATAGTTCAAACATTTATTAGTACAAAAGCTGTAAATGACGATGAAATTATGCAGTAGTCAAACAAATAATGAAACCAGGGCTAGCATGGTGACTTGAGGAGTGGGGTGGGGAAGGGGGCTATCTGCTAAATCTCGCTGCACTCAAGAGACTGGCTACTGGATGAGTTGAGAAATGCAAACACAGCAGTCAGCATCCCGACGTACCAGTCAAGTGGACAGCTCCTTTAATTGGTTACCCCCTGCGAAATGGGAAAAAACAGAGGGAGAAAATTAAAGCATCCTGAACCATTGAACTGGAGAACACCCCTGGATCAATGGCCGTCACTCTCAAAGTTTCTACTGTAGGGAAAAGCCCACAGAGGAGCTGTAGACTCACTGCTACAAGTGGGCGCTACCAAAAGCACCGTTGTCAAAGAGGAGTTACAAGGTAGGGTGACTGGGGACATGCAGGAGGAATTTGCTGCTGAAACGTAATATTTAAAGATTTTTTAGATAGAGATATGCATACAGAAATATACTTATATGTATAAACACATACACACACACACACACGCAACCCAGAAAAGATCCCACAGCTCTGTTAACAGAGGCTTAGACCATTGGGGAAAAATATCTATCATTTTTTTAATGGTTTAAATGGTTTTATTTAAAGGTTTAAATGAAGTGGAAAAATTACTGCAAAATAACTCCAAAATACAGAAGCCAGTCTTCCTAATACCTCAGTCGTATTCTAAAATATCAATAAAAAAATCCAGACATAAGGAGTTCCATTTCACTGTGCCACAAGAATGAGTGATACATTCTAAAAGAACACTTCAAGGTTGCAAAGCCTCGAAATTTACTTCCCTTGACAGCTGTTCCATATTGTATGCTTACTTTAAGAATTCCTGTGGGTTATTTATTTTTTTTAAACACTAATCTCTGCTGCAGCATTACATTTAATAGTCAGAGCAGACCTCTAAACTTCTGTGTTGCACAGTGCAAGCAGACAGTCGCATATTACATGGGGGCTGGCTTATGTCATTGAATACTATGTGAATGAGCTAAAGTAAACGGTGCCCTGGAAGTCTTAAACTCAGCAGTATGGAACAACGATCTGACAAAGTGCTAATTTTAAGACCTAGCAACCTTGAGAGCATCTGGTTCAGTCAAATTCATCAAAAATGGGAGGGTTTCTTTAAAACCAAGCCAAACAAAAGTAGAAATAAAATGGATGTATAGACCTGCAGTGTCAGCCCCCTATCACACTCACCTGTCTGCAATACTCGCAGATTTGATTTTGTCTATGACAATGACCTGTTTGTTGCAGCACATCGAGGTAGTTAGTGCAACCCCAAGAGCAGCACCGGGAGTTTTGGCAACTTCAACCAGCAGTGGCCCAGACGCTGTTGCTACTGAATCTGTTAAAATTGGACAACAGAAGACCAGTATTATACCAATGTGGTTCATTTTCATATTTTCCCACATAAAATCTCCATGGCTATTCTATTTCTCTAACCAGACAACATGCCAGATAAAGAAACTATGGAATAGCATCAGTTTAAGTGTCAAGAATCAGCTCTTAATGTTGAAACCAATAAAAGCAAGAGGAGGTTTGTGAATCTGGGATGTTGGGAAGCTTCTAAGTATATCAGAGATGGACCAGGTTAGGAAACCAGGATATGTTAGCGGATCACCCTCTTGCACAACTAAGTTAAAAATAACCTGGAATTTAAAACAGGCATGCTGAAGAAACAGAATTAATAAAAAAAGTAGAAAATTATCTGAAAAAAAAAAAAAATGAACTGAAGTGAATAGGTTAGAGAAGGATGCTAAGTTAATCTTCAGAAAAGAAGGGGAAGGTCTGTGGACAACAGCTATATTAAATGAAGAAGGTGAAGCAAGGGTCTACTAGAAATCCCTCACAAAAAGAAAGGACAATTTAGGAGAAAATGGAGAAAGTGCAGGAGGCATGACAGCTAGAAATAGTAGGAGTTAAAGCAAAATGCATGTGAGGAGGTTCAGAAGATTCTTCTAATAGCCTGTCACTGGATAAAGTACTGACTTGCAACAGGGCACAGATAGTAAATGACCAACATTGAAACAAGAAAGCAGAAAAATAGGAGGCAGCAACAGTCATGATTGATGACTGTAGTGAGGAACTATGCCCAAGAGAGACAAGTGCTAGACAGAACAAAGAGAAAAGGCAGCAGGCTGCTTCCTAAATGCCAGAACAAAACAGGCAGTGATATGGGTGAAGTACATTCTGGAGACTGCCTGAGAATTCCTACTAACCGCTACGTGTCGATCAACAACTGACCTCAGTGAAGTAAGGTAAGGTAAGCGAAGGTGTCCTTTAAGGACATAAAAAGACCGAGACAAAGAAAGTGATATCAGAAGCCTTTGGAGGTGCTTACAATCAGAATAAGGAAAAATGAATAAGCAAAGACATGCTGGAGCAAAGTTAGTGAATGTCCTGTTAGCAAACAGGACAGATTCGTGTTCACAGAGTACTGGAGCCTGCTGTAAGAATACTAAGAAAATGTTCAACTGTGATGTCGCTCAGAAGTCCCTAAGATTGAAGCTGTAAAAGAAGTGCAGCTGGGCTTCAAAGCATGGAGGAAAAGACAGATGTCAAGATATTCCATTCAGTCTTAAATCGAGAAAATTTGTTGAAAAATGTGATTCTGACACAGAAGAGAAAGACTGTGAAAGCGAGTATTGTTGTACAAAACTAACAAGCTATATACCATGATATAAGAAATGGAATGAGAGCTTGATATAACTAACACTCAGCTCAGGTGCTCTTCCTAGTTAGAGCACAACATAGAGAAACTGAATATAGAAGTGTACAATATATGAAGTGAAAAAAGGTGCTTAGATGGAATAACATACAATACCAGTGAAGCATCAGTTAATTATTATAGAACTCCTTTTTCTCCCACAACTTGAAATAACTTTTATGTTCCTGTTGTCTTTTTTCCAGTTAGAAACCTGAGGATTTGAAGGGGACATTTAGTATTTTTGAAAGTGCCCATGAATTCTGAGTGATTCATTTTTGTGCCCAACTGGGACTGACTTTTTAAAGGCTGAACTTCCACAGGAACTACCAACATAAGCTGCTCCATAAATCTGAACTGAACTTTAAATTGTGATCCAAAAGAAGAGAGTTCACCCAGAAGTATTCCTGCCTGGAGCTTCAGGCACTAAGCAGCTTTAAAGTTGGATGAACTGTCCTCAGCAGCTACCTGTCTTTCTCTCGTAACTGAAGAAGGAGGTTACGGCAATCGAATTCCTGTCTTAGATGCCTTGCTTAAGGGTCTAAGTAAGGCAGGATGCATGCAGTGACTTGCATAGAGCCAAATGAGCACGCACAGCAGATCAGAATTTAAGAGTTCCCGATTCCCATTCCTGTGTTGAGAAACAATTATTTTCTTCTTTAATATTCCAGTGGTTTCTGGAGCTACAAACAAGCTTGTATTTACAAACATATGAGAAGAAGACTCAAACGTTTGTCATCAGTACTGTGACAAAGGTTTGAACTCACATTGATCCAGAAAATGGCAAAGCTCAACTTGTTATTGGCCTATCGCAAGTTCTTTCTGTAACCATTGACTTAAGGAGAGGAAACTAAATGCAAGTATCTGTTGAGAATGAGTAAATCTTTCAGATGCTGCTCCAGAGTTACTTGAGAAACGCACGATCAGCTTATGCCCTAGCGTTATCTCGCAGGTGCCTGCTGAAATGCAGAGGGAAGGCAAACCAAGGCAGACAGGATGAATAAATACGATAACTACATTAGAGGAATCAGAAGAGAAGAAATGGAGTGTGTCTAACTGTAGAAAATAAACACAAGGAAGAGAAATCAGAAGGCAATAATCAAGCACACATTCCCTGACAGAGAAGGATTAGTTTATCATGTTGAAGTAAAGCATGGATATGAAAAATGAATCATACAGGTATAAATTATTCATGCGTGAAGATGTTTCAGTCATTAAGATATTTACACCATGACTGAAGCACTTACACACTATGTTGATTTATTGGCTATGTAATTACATAAGATATACTGATGAATGTTTGCGTGAAAAGCGCTCTAGATTTTTGATTTTTGTTAATCATTTTTCTCACTTTTGAGCACTGCATCTCAATCAGTACAAGAGGCTTGATTAAAAGCTCCCAGAGAAAGCAGCATTGCTTTCCGCATGCTAATACATTTCTTCAGCTAGATAGCAGCATACCTTTTTTATTTGACAGCTTAAATCACTGGCAACAAGGGTTTTTATTCTGAATATACTTTTATGATGCGTAAATATACTGTATGATATATATAGAAAGTTTTGGATAAAATAAGCAGTATCACCACCCTCCCTCACATCAAAAAATAATCACAAATGATTTTGAAAGTTGAAAAAAAAAGTTTTTTTAGCCTGATAAAGTGATTGCATTACATGCATTTCTTTGTGTCCTTGTAAATGTATGTATCTGCTAATCCTCACCTATCCTCATGGCTTGTTGAATCCAGTTCAACAACTGGTGAATGGTGGAGGATAGAAAACCTTTTTAAGATTCCCACAGTGGGGAAGCCAAAAAGTGAGCTGCTTTTATTAGGCAGCAGAGGACCTACATGTGAAACAGTACCTATAAATGCCCTAAAAAGGCAAAAGATTCAGTCATAGCTTGCAATCAATAATGACACTAAATTCACAGGAAACCAAACTTTTATTAGTTTATGATGTTTTTTTTTTCTTCCCAAAGTCTTCTTGTACTTAAAGCTGGAAAGTGCTGCTATACTGTGACCTTGTTCCTCTAGGAACACTGAGCTCTGTTGCTACTATCTGTGCTCTGGAGCTTCTCACTTCTCTAACTGGAAGGTTTTGGGTGCTTTCTTATTTTTTTCAGAAGTCATGGGAACACAAGGTACAAATAATTTTACTGAGCAGCTTAAAAGAGCCAGACAAGGAGGAAGGATGTCAAAACAGATTTTGACCTTAAAGAGGCAGCTCAACCAACTGAAACACACAGCTCTACAAGACTGCTATTGATCTTGCCTGGATGCTGCTGTATCTTCTAGCAATGATGTGAGTGACAAGCAAGTGGATACCTTACTATGTCACACTAATCTTCCTCTCGCCAAGGTTCTTCCCTATTAGGTGTCCACAGGCTAACAATTTTTTCACCTTATATATATATGTATATAGCAGGTCCCTGTAGCCTTCTCTGTTGTTGTGATTCCCTGATTGAAAGTAGTAAAAAAAATATAGCAAGTCTGTGCTAGTTCAGATCAGTAAATAAATGCATAGTTCCTCAAACCTTGCAGTTCTCCCAATACAAAGTTTTAATGCTTGTGTAGCAATGCATTCACAGATCTAATGTGTCTCACTCCTGTCAAACTAGAAGCCAGTATTTCACAGAAATATTTCTTTTTGGTCAAAAAAATGTGCTCTCCTGCTCCTCACATCTTTCTTTGTTCCCTTCATACAAAATCTTTGCAGCCCACAGATGGCAAGTAGAGCAATCTCTCTCTCAGGTAAGAGCTTTCTTTTGTCCATTCAGTTCTTGTCAGTACACATGATTCTTTATCTTCCCTCTCTTTTTCTGTAACCCTAATTTTTACCAGTACCTGTATGCCTCACTCAGACTAGTCAAGAAAGCATAAAGTTAATTAAAACAATGGGACACCCAGATTACATTTTCAGAGCAGTAAAGCCTCACTGAGCTCAGGTTATATGACACCTGGCTATCTTTCTATAACGCTCCTAAAAGAAAAAACACCTTTTACCCCTAAACCAACAATTTCCAGTACCAATATCCAAAGATTGGACCAGTAGCTGGGTGGATCACAGAGGTGTATTTTAGTGAAGTTAAGGAAGATTGTTGAGAACTGGAAAAAATCTGAAATCTCTGACACTCCCTCCTTTAAAAGCAAGATGTTGGAACATTTACAGCAAATCAGTTTGAAGAAATCAGTTTGAATCCCCCCATGACTCCCAAATGCCCTACACTTTATTCTTGCTTTCCTCTACTCTCTCTGTGCTCTTTCTTTAATTCACAAAAATCAATTATTCTTTTCCAGCACCTGCTCAGCAATCATACATGCTACCACTCTAATGTATATGGGACAGTCATTGATTGTTCCCTGTTGAGTAAACTCTCACAGAAGGACCCTCACAAGTCCTTAACTGCAGAAATGCATGGCCATTTCCTTGAACTTGCTGTCTTTAACAAAAGTACAACAGAATGTAGGGGGGTGTGTGTATTTATGTACGTGAACCAGTGCGAGTTACAGAAAGGGTCCGATACAAAACACTCTATTGCAGTTGGTTCTTACTCTAGAAAGGTTGAGACAACCAACATGCCACCGTCGGCACTCAATGAACAAGTGGAAGGGAGTTAGAGACTGCAGCGGTGAGTCTGGTGTGTAAGGCACAGAACGGGATGACAGCAGTCCCACCTCCTGCCGCCAGACCTGGGCCTTTATTTGCCATGCTTCAGTTGCAACAGGGTATTTTACAGAATAACTGATGGTGGGGAATGCCAATCAGGCACAGTTGTGTCCGTCCATTCAGAATCAGTGCACTAGGGGTTAGGACCCCTGTTTTCTGTACTAGGTAGCAGGAGTTGAAACATTAAGACCATTTTTTTCCCCAGAAATGGCTCAAGATTTCAGGTGTCAGACATACCATAGGTTTACCACCAGGATATTTAAGTATTTGCCATTCCTTTGGAAAGCTAGATTGCTGAAATGCAAAAATCAGAGTCTATACATTTCTTATAGGGCACTTAAAAATCCATGGCCAGTTGTACAAATTTGAGCCCAGGTAACCAATCCGAAGAACAGGCAGAACTTCTAACAGACTGGATTAATTTTGTTTCTAAGATCTGTGGCTTTAGCAGCGACACTCTCCATACAGACCATTTTGCAAGGCCCTTTACTGCACTTTTCAGCTGACAGTGGAGCAACATAAAAGCACTCAGGGATTCTAAGTGCATTCACATCCACTTTTCTTCATTAACCAACAGACTATTCATTGCTGTCAAACAGTATCTTAAACTGCGCTTAATGAATCCTGTCATCCTCCATGTGGTTTGCTTATTGTATTCTTAAGGACTATTTTTTTTAAAAATGAACACCAACCCAGAAAGAACATTCTTTGTGTCCATTAAAATGCTCTCTCTATAAGACTGATACACTCAAAAGTTGTCCCAACTCCTCACAGTCCAGTGGCAAGATCGTACCCCTACCTGCGATAGTGAGGCTCATAATCCTCTATCGTACCATGGCCCCACTATTTCCCTTCTCACGTTTCCCTGAGACCGCCCTAGTGATAGGTGGTCGACCTCTTCCAGTCGTCTGCCTTTTCCATGGTCTCCAGCAAAACAAGAGCCAAACCCAGAAATGGGTAGGTACTTCACTGTGCAAAAGAAAGATGTGCTGGGAGTGGGGAAGCTTTTCTCCACCTTTCTCCTTCCTGTGTGCATCTCTCCACTAACACTTTTCCTCTTCTTTCCCCAGGTTTATAGTTCACCAGGTCACAGATGCAGAGAGATGGAAAAGCCCACTTTTGGCACTGTTTTTCAGCCACACCCTAAAATATTCCATAGGCTATCTTGGTCACATTTTTAATTTCCTTTGTAGGGGCATTTTCATTCACTCATGTTTAACACCAGCTAGATGATTAGCTAAGTCTTCCTTACACACACAGAGCTGACTGATGGTTATTTAAATACTAAATTTTTTGGGGTGGGAGGCTGCTTATTTATGTAATATCCTTTCCTTGTACTCCAAAGATAATTTGATGTCAACAAATCCCTAATCTCCATTTTGCAAAAAGGGAATATTAATTACATGTTTTTTTAAAACGATCTAATTAAGAAATTGAGATTGGGATCATGGGTCAATGTTTTCAAGAGGGAAAGTAGCAGCAAGGAAGAGAGGCAGGAGTAAGACTTCTGCAGTGTCTAAAGGACACAGGAACAACATTCAAGATGTCCTACAGCTGGGTAGTGGCATTATCACTCACTCAGAGCAATATTATTTGATTCCTCGTACTTTTGTGACTGTAAAGGTCATAAGTAAACCACACACAGGGTACTGATGCACAGTACTGGCCTTGGTATTCTGTTCTACTAATACTGGATAATGTTTGCACCCTGGCTTTGTTCATGCTTCATTTAGAAGAGTAACCTTTTTTCATCTCAGATCTTATGGGAAAACTAGAATCAATGCCAGCTAGCAAGGTCTGATAATGATGGCTAAAAAGCTAAAAGTCATTGACAGTGTTCCTAATTCTCCCCTGAGAGCTGAAATACAGAATATATTAATAAGCTTAATGACATGTGAGACTTTACCCTAAAATATATTTTGGAACGGAGTAAGAAGGCATTATACATTGCAAGCAATATTTGGGGAGAGAGTATGGTAGTTTCTTTAATAATAAAACAACTATTTAAAAATTAAATATTTTTCTTGTTTCAGTGATAGTCTCCAAGGCACAACTTACAATCTACCATAAAATATGTGTGCTCCTAGTGTTCCCTTGATTATAGAGTATCTGTGTGTTTCAGGCAGGCTGTAGAGCGAACAACAGTTGTTCTAATTTTACCTGTCTCAGCTAGAATTAGAGGGGCAAGAACGTTACTAATATATATATATATATATATATATATACACACATAATAATAGTAGTGTCTTTTTCCTTATTGCCAGTAACAGCATGGCACTGGAGCTGCTGGGCTACTAACTGAAAGAAAGCTCACAGAGTCCACAGAAAAACATGAAATTGCTGCTAAGGAAAAAAGCTACCAATGGCATTTTACACCCTCTCACCTTTAGAATAATCAGATTTCAAAAATGAAAAATAGGAATAATTTCAAGAGGATGCCAGCAGATAGTGAAATCAGAGGGACCTCTCAACCTCAGAATGGAAAATGGAGACATCATTCTCTAAACTAATGTGCTGCCTATCTACTCCCCTATACACAGGGAATTTCATATTCTTGTCAACTGACTGGCACAGTCTTTCCATTTTTGTATTCTTGCCTAATTCCTGCAATTCATTTATATGCCTCTAATTCAGCCAAGTGCTTCAAATCAAAAGCTTAGGAGCTGCCTTTACCTAATTTCATACTTTGCAACCTTAGCCCCATCATCCTTCTCAGCTCAGAAATGTCTGCTAACCAGCTGAAGAACCACCTCTGCCTTCAAAGTGCTCACACCAGTGTGGGTGGGGATGTACTCAAAATCCGTTTGTGGACTTCCTTTCTCAGACTTCTGTCATGTTCAGACCACAAAACCCTGCCTAAACTAATCACAACAAATAGAACAAATAAGGACAACACAATCTGCATCTCTGCCTGCAAACTAAGGCACAGCTGGTCTACCCAATTTTACATCTGCCAATCTCGAAAGTACGCCTGTAAGTACACACTACTATAGATAATTTAAAGTGCTGCAGTACCCATATATTATGTCTATTTGTCATAATGACCCTCAGTTTCCATCTAACAGGAACAGTAATAATTAGAATGGGACTTGATTCTCTTCAAAAGCCTACAGAGCACAAAGCCCCTCGCTGCCAGCACTTGACAGATGGGAACAAACACTGCGAACTCCCAAACTTTGTGTCGAGCTGACAGTTCCCATCTGCCCAGGGCTCTACCAGGATAATGGCGTCTTGGATAATCCCAAAAGCTTCACAGCAAAGGTGTGCCCTGGGCAGTTTGGACATCTTGGTAAGAGAGCTGACACGCACATGAAACAGTTAAGGCAAATAAGGACGTGTCAACACAGGTAGTGAGATACCTGAGCTGTCCCTGTCTCCCTGCCATGCTGGTGGGAGCTGAAGCCCTGGAAGCCGCAGAGCCACACGAGCGAGGTGCCAGGCCTGTGACAGCCACTTCTGCTGCTCACCGGTGGCTGACCCAAGTGCAGCCCCACTCCCATGTGGCTGGGCTGCTTCTACTTGAGGTGCATGACTAGACCTTGCTCAAGGGTCCTCTGTACTGAGCCATACTGTCTCACACATTCACGATTACTTATTATTTGCATGCGTTAGTGACCTCTGCACACAAGCTAAGCCACAGTCTCTGCCTTGGAAAGCTGACTTTGGGTGTGCTTCTGCCACCATTGAAATCGACAGACTTGGTTTGGTTGAACAGACAGGAGGTTTCAGACTACTCTAAAATATTCTTCTGCAAAGCCTATTAGGTGAGTATAAACCAGAAGAAAAGAAAAATTAAAGTAAACTCTACATCACTGTCCATAACAGATAATATGAATTTCTGATGCTACAAGTTCATACTATCAGTACCACTTTTTTCCCCAAAAACTTTGGTCTCTTTTCAATAACCTGTGCTCTAGCACAGCTGTCCTATAAATAATCGGTGCATTGGCACAGCCACAGTATAAAATGCTACCATGCAGAAAGTCGAGGCTGAGATCTGACCTTGATATTTATGCACCGAGGAGCAGAGTGAGAGTTTTGCAGCTCTCAGGGGTTGCACAGGATATTTTGCCATTCGATGCCAACCACTCATGAAATGAAACTTTGGTAGAATGAGTCAGGAAACAAGTTTATTAACTGCCCTCTCTTTCCACTTTGGTATTGCCTGAGCAGCAGTTCAGCAAAAACATTTCAAAGAAATAGAGAAAGTAATTTAGGTAAATTGCCCTCAAATCCAACATACAGGCCACGGTTCTGAACATAAGCTCTTTGATCCCACATTGCAAAAATAATCCAGGATTGCTTACCTGTTGCCTATATATTTCCAGTGCCTTTTCCCTTCCCAGTGCTTGTTCCAAGCAATACAGAAACAAGACTACGGGAGTATTCACACTTTTAAAGTAAAAGAAGGTCTCAATATCCTCTGTTCTCTGCAGCGTACATTTCCAGCAAAAACAATTTCCCACATTTCTTCTCCCAAAATCCCAACCAAGCAATAACCTCTAGAAGCCCAAGGACCCCATTAGTGACAGAGTCCCAGCAATGAGAAGTGCACTCTTTCATCTGCTTCCTCAGTAGGCAGCCTGCCAGCTTGCTACCTGCTACCTTGCTACCCTTGGCAAGGTTCCTGTGTGGCTCCTCTTTTGCCGCAGGACAAGCCATTTACCTCCTGCCAGAGCAGCTTCTGCTGCCAGGCTCGGAGGGACTCCAGGTCCCCTCATGCCCCTAATGACTTTTTTCTTTTTGAAGATGTTCCAGGGCTCACAAGGTACATGGATTTGTAATTCAGTAACTCAGTAATTACTGAATTTATGTAAAGGAGAAACTGTGAAAAGCCTTTTCAGGGTGTGTTTCTTTTTTTTTTTTTTTTTTTTGACCAGTGAAAATACACCCAAATTTACCTAAGCTGTAAAGCCCTTGAAAAATTAGAGGTCATGGTGCTCAGAAGGTGGCTATTCCGTTCAACACTGCTGAGCTGACCGTAACAGAAAGACTGCGCTTATGTAAATTGTAAAAACCCAAATGAATTAGGAGTTGATTAAAATCAGCAGAACATCAATATAAATAATTATAAAAATACAGGCACATAAAAAAACCCTCAGAAGTGTCTGTTTACAAACAGAATGACATTAAAAGGAAAATATTACAGTCACCATGTKGGCACAAAGCACTTCAAACTTAATGAACCCCAGAATGAATATTGCCTGGATGAACTTATTTTTACCTCCCTACTTTAATTAAATAATCACATATTCTTCTTTCTTCAAGAGCCTCATGCGGAAGGTAGACAGTGACTATTTAATGAGTAGCAACACTGTTTCCTTTTTTTTTTTTTCCATGCTCATGCCTTAATTATTAAACAGTGTTCTCATCCTTCTCGGAGCATAGCTGGTGGGAGAGAGCTATTGTATGATGCAGCCTCTGAATATTCATTACAACACACATTTATCAATGACTTTATCTTATAACCACCCTTTAGATCAAAAGCATGGTGTTTTCCCCACTGTATAGATAAACAGATGAGGATCAAAGAAATGAAGGTTGAAAGCATCCATTATACTGGAAAGGCCGATCTGAGACACCTACACTGGGTTTCACCGCCCCAAAACGCAGGCATCTGTAGAGCAGACCTGAGGTAGCTACACCTGAGCTAGATACACCTAAGTTAGAGGCTTAAACTCCCTCTACAACCATCAGAGAAAAATGACGTTTAAAAAATGTGTTTCACCTGCCCTACTTTAGGTATCTGCATCAAGATGAGATAAGCTATTCTTTAGAACATTTCTCTCGCTTGACTGTTTTCCAGATCACTTAGTATATGCAGCATGTGACTGATAAAGGAAAAAATGTATGCAATCATTCAAATTAAAATCTGTACCATAACACGTATGCTCCAAGGCATCTGAGTAAGGCTGCATGGGCATCTTTAATTCTTGCATTTCCCATCCCTGAAGAGCTGAAGTGAAAGGAACTTTGCAAAGACAAGAAAAAACATTCCCCAATATACACAAAATCTTTTGGAAGAGTTGTCACAAAATGCTGCTTCTCCTGAGCACACTGAGCTGTATCCTTTCAAAGACCTCCAAATGTAGCTAAGTCTGGGTAGATTTTCACTGGGATAAGCAGAAGGGACTTTCCTGAAAAGGGCTTTCTCTCCCTCAACCAGTACCTACTGAATTGCATGTCTGTGTTCCAGTGCTTCAAAAAAAGACACATCTTCACAAAGAAAAGATTCCTCAACTTTCTCATCACAGGCAAAACAACTTTCTCTGAACTAATTCGTGGAAATGGCAGAACAATTTTGCCTGAAAATGCTTAAAAAAACCCACCACCTAAAAAAAATACAGACTTAGGCAGTTACCGGGGGGAAGGTGGAAGGAGGCCACAAGAAAAACCTTAGCGTAAACTGCTGAAGTTTTCATTGTTCTGACAATCATGGGTTTAACTGTGAGGCAGTTCACAGAAGTCTCAAAAAAGCCATTCCTCCTGCAAGGGGGATCATAAAGAGCCACAGAAAGGACACATCCTTTCTTCTTTGCTTTTCCTTTGCAGCTCTTTTCTAGTTTAAACATAGCAGCTGATACTTCTCCCACATTCCCTATCCAACTAAAGAATGGCCGAATGCACTGAGACAGACCAGCAGCACCAATGTCTCGCCATGATTTATAATATCAAATGATAACATTTGAAATCTGGTCTGTTATGTGAAAGCCAAAAAGCAAATCAAATGAAATGCACAGTGGCTGTTCATCTAAGAGTTTCTCTGGTATGCTCAAGGGTGGAGACTTTTGCTGTTATCTAGATGCAAACTGGGACGACCTATAAAACCACAAAACTGGTAATTTCATGCATGTACACCATTTTCCTATGCTAATGCTGAAGTACCAGAAGAGAAATATTTTAGCAAAGGGGCAAAGAGAAAACAGGCCTGACATGTTTACAGTTGGACTCGATGATCTTAAAGGTCTTTTCCAACCTAAATGATTCTGTGATTCTATGTTCTCTTTTCATTAGTAGACAGGAGAGGACTGAGTGGTAACTGGGTGCAATTAAACAGTGTAAACAACACTATTTTAAAATAATGTGCATCAGAGTTAGGTCCTTGTAATACAGGTCTTTTCCACACTTCAGACTTGAGTTGGCTGTAGAATCCCTAAAGTAGATGCTCTTATGCTGACAATGAAATAAAACATTGATTTAGTGGTGCAAACAGTGCTTAAACTAGTAGCCTTTTATGCTGGCAGAAGACATTTTTGTTGGTATAAACTGGGTGTTCATTTGGTGAGAACTGAGGAGAGGGGCAAAGACACACAGCTCTGCTGTTTATTTCCCTATGGGCAAAGCTCTTCAAATATAGGACAAGAACTAGGTTTTTCTCCTTTGGGTCCTATTTTAAATCCCAGCTGAAATCCATGAGAGTCTTCCTACTGAGTCAAACAGGCTTGGATCAGGCCTTGGCTAACTTCATGAAAGGCACCTGATGGCTGACCTAAGGATCAATAGTTCTTGTTCTCATCCTAAACACTTCAGATGACAGCACACTGCAGCACTGCTGTGGCTAGGGATTATATGCAGCTTCGTGTGCATGCAAAAACTGCTAAATTCTGCGGAGAGAATCACCTAGCAGAGCATATTCAACAATCAAGATAAAACTATAGAGTTAGCTAAAAATACAATTCCACAGCATTTAATACCTGAATTAGGCCTTTATTTTAAAATGAGGAAGTTAAATGTGAGTGACAACAGATAGTTATAAGTTGTTGTTGGCCTCCCTGAGCCAAAAAACGGCAGGAGGAATTGCAGGGAGTGTTTGGTTTAGATTTTCTTTGCAGCTATGGGGGATGTTGTGCCAAAATCATATTAATGACAGAGGGAAAACCACAGGCTCAGTGTGTCTGCAGTCCAGTTTTTTTCCTTTCTTTCTTTTTTTTTATTTAAGCTGCTTGAAGCCTTTAGATTTCAATTAAGAACTCAGGCAAGACTACCTGAATCAGCAATAGCTTTTGGATATAAAATAAAGGATAAAGAAAAACCCAACTAGGAGTTTTTAAAGAAAAAGGTGAGGGACTTCCTAAGTAATATGAAACAATTCCCAGAGCTCTGCCTCAAGGTGTACATATTACCATCTTTTCATGTGTATAACCTCTGGATTATCTGCCAGAAAAAAGTGAAAACAACCCTGTAATTCAGAGGCAATATGGGTTATAGATGCTTGTGTGTAATACAATAGGAAACCTTACCCTAGAAAGCCCTTTCTTCCTCATTAGCATCCCCATCTCTGTCCCCCCATCACCTGTCTCCTTTCTCCCCAAAGCCTCATTGCCTCTGATGCCCTACAGCCAACTTCGTCTATTGGCAAAGCCCTACTCTGCTTCCAATTTCATGCAGGTAACCTGAGGGACTGGGTCACCACATGACTTGACTCGCTTCCAAGAAAGTGCTTTTATACTGGTGTGGGTTCTGCATGTAAAAATGCAATTTTATCAGCCAGGGAAGAAATGTCTGGAGGCACATGAGAGGAAGGAAGAAACCTCAGGTTGCCACAGCTTTACCTGTAACCTTGGGAAGCTGTCATATCCTTCATTACTCATCTCTTCAGGAGGGCTCGGAACTCTTTTTTTGGCTGCAGTGAGCCATGACTTTTCTGCTAGTGTCAGAATTGCAATTACAGATGAAACCAGTGAATGGTCTAGATAAGTACTCTTCATAAAATCACTCCCAGCCCCTTCTCCTCCCCCAAGAAGAAAACAGGTAAGAGTTAAATGAAACCTGCAGTCAGGTGCTTGCCTTCGGTTTATTTCGAATGTATGTTCAATTATCACAGAAACATCATTTTGTCCTCCAGCATCTACACTGAAATAGCAACATGACCAATCAATAATAGCTGTCAGAATATTCTGGCCAGTTTCCTTACAAATGAAAATTGTGAGACTCACAGAAGGTCAAACACCACTAATGTGAGCCACCAATGAATTGATTAAAAAAAGAAAAATCCAGTGATTTTTTTGGCTGAACACAAGCTACCACACCGAGCAATTTTTATCAATACCGTTTCCCCAAACCACTCTGATAAATATTGAGTTCATAGGCTATGAAATGACCTCTTTAAAGGAACAAAGCATAGTAACCATGCATTTAGGAAAAAGATACAAAGACAAGTTATTATGGGTTTTTAAAATTACTGTACGGGAATGTGGTTTGAATAGCAAATGCACAGAGAATGTAACATTTCACTCATTGTACAGCTGAGTAACACCATTGGAAGCATAATTCTGTGTAACAAAATCACGTTACAAGACGTGGCACTGGTGCAATTATGTTTCAGTAACTATGTTGATTTCAAGATAAACTCGTCCAGCTTAGATGTTGATTTTTCTTCCCCTACCTACATTTCCAGCTCACAGGAACTGTCAGTAGTGCTGTCTTCTCTGATCAGTACGCATCTCCCATGTGTTGAATACTAAATGGTGCAGTCTCACAGCATCTGCATCAGATCTCATTCATACCAGTTTTACGCCAGAACACCATTAATTGAGACAGTTCAGATTTAGGCAAAATACCTACAAATATTCATACTTTAAAATCCTTCCTTTTTCAGCAAAAGTGTTCTGTAAAATGAAGAATGAACCTTAGCGTAAAGGGATGAAAATCTGCCCTACTGCATCCCAGCTTAACCTCTTAGTTTATGCCCAGTACAGGTGTTCCAGGAAACGATCTGAGGGATTCTCGGGTTTTCTCCCCTTGGCCTAACCTGTCGGGCACAGTCTGGGTGTGTCACACCCATGAAAAAAGTCAAGTGGATGGAGTAGTTTGATTCTGTATTTTTTAAACACCTCCCTCAGCGAAAGTCGTGGGAGACATTTAGTGTTTTCCTCTCCCTGGAACACGGGCAGGAATTGAGCTGCTACTGTTATTTCCTCAGAGATGGGCCCTTTTATAGACAGTTTCTGGGGTTACAGCCCAAGTTCTCTCTAATATAAAGAAAATCGAATCTGTCCCTTATTTATTAGTCTCTCGGATGACTGCAATGCCACTAAACCAAATCCAAGGCTGAATTTTTTTAATTGGATTTTTTTGATTACAAGGTTTCTCTTGCATTGAATTGCATGGCACGTGCAGAAGATCCTTTAATCTCCAAGAAGCTTAATTATCATCCTCTCTGTAAAACTTTCACACCTGCACTCTGAATTTACGTACTTCAGCTACGGGCTGATTTTTTTTTTCAGAGAAGCACAGATCAGGATATTTCATTATCCTTGCTAGTCTGCTGTTGACCAGCACGCTAAGTAACAGATAAGCCAACTTACTGAAAGACCTCTTGACTAACTTCCAGCTGACCAGAGGTATGAGCATGTAGTAGAGATGGCAATTCTCTTTCACACTGCATTTCATGGCACATCTGGATAGCCCTCATGCAAAGTGGAAAGATTTGATCAATCCTTTTTCCCCATCTTTTACTAAATATATATGAGGGTTATTTGCTCCTTCCCTCCGCTTGCTTGGAGCCTGGATGGTGGACAGGAGAGGTTATTACAGCCATCTCCTCCTTCCATCATCTGTTTTTAAAAACTTACTAAATGAAGCACAACAGCATATTTTTAATAGGCAGAGGCTGCTTCCATTTGAATATCCAAACCCTTGAGTTAGCATCTAAAAAATTCAGACCACATGCTTTATGAGGAGATAGGAGGATGGATTAGGAAGGCTCTACTTTAATGAATGCTCATCATGAAATACATTAGATATTTCAGACTGATTTTTTTGAATTGTACATGATTTAGAATAACTGCATACAAGTATAGGTTTCACTTTCCTGACAAGTCTTTGAAGACAAATTTGTCCATTACTCTTGGTACCCAGTAAGTAAAACACAGAATATTTTCATATAAGAAGTGGAACTTGGAAGATAATACCCCTCCTCCCCCTTCCTAGTTACTTATGACAATGAAATAGTATTTTTAGTTTTCTGTTACAGGGACATCTCATTTCACCTTTACAGTTTTTTCTCCCATACAAAGCAATGTTTATTAAGCTGCTTTTAATGAGGCCATGGTTTCAAAAGCACTGGAGAGAAATGTTAATTGGACCTGTTAGAATCATTTGTAACATATATGGTTCAGCCAAACTCCATTTATTTCTCTTTAGGGATGATCAAGAAGTTTGTAAAGAAAGAAATATCTGCAAGATTTACAAAATCCTTGTAAAACATGACAACTCCTCCCTTCTGTAATCATCTACTAGCAACATGGCGATCAAAATGTAACAACAAATCATACCCAGGCAGAGAAAAGATAGTAAAAAAATTCTATAGGGCAAATACACTTGGGAATCATAGACTTTTTTCATGAAAACATCTTGACTTTAATTGCTTACAATTTACAACCTGGCCACAGTTCAAACATTTGGTGTGATTTTTTTCTTCTGATGGTTATTCTCTCAGGCTGTATTTTTTTTCTTCCCTTGGTTATTTCAGCTGAAACAAGTCAGCTATGTCTGAGAGCATCATTAGGGAAAACCATACTGTTTTGTCTCCACACAGAAAATTCTGTAGGCTTTATACTGAAAATTTATGTTCTCTATGTGTCTTCATTACCTGACAGATCTGGCACAGAGAATCAAGAGAAGGGCCAGGAGGAGGGGAGAGTAGGACTTGAAGGGGAAGAACTTGGGGAAGGAACTGAGGTGAGAAGGTGATTGATCTGAAAAGATGCTGCAGTACACGAAACTTGGGAATGGTTTGCTAAGAGACAGGGACAGGAGAAAGGGCTAAAGAAGGACAGGCATGAAAACTGCAAAAGGCCTTTATGGAGGGAAATCAGCAGCGTGAGAGAAACGTGTCGGAAAATTACCTAAGCCTTACCTGGCAAAAGACAGAAGTAGAAACTGGGCTGTAAGGAGAGGGAATAGCATGCTGGGGATTTAGGACCTTCTAGAAAAGAAGACTCAAACTAGGTCAGTAAGGAAAGGGAAATTCAGGCAGCTGCTGGGAAAACAGACAGTAATGCAGCTAGGAACCAGGATAAGAACAAAGAACAGAGGAAAAAAGCATCACGCTTGCATGAAACGGACAGGAAGGAACATGGGATCCCAAACCTTTGCAGTCCTCTGCTGTCAGCAAACGTCTTTAAAACCCACTGGTCACTTGTGTCTCTCAAGTCTTTTCTGGTCCCCAGGAAGCACATACGTACTGTGCTGGACAGCTGGTCTGATAACCCGGCTAACAGGGAACAGACTGGTGGGCTTAATGGTTCTCACTCTTTTGAGGAACTATTTGGGTACAGACAAAATGTCAGATACAAAGTTTCTCCCACAGAGAAACCTAGGTAATGGTACATAAAAATGTGTCAACACTGTTAAGATGTAAGCTCACATAAATATTGGGAAATGACAAATTGACAGTTGCTTATGCAACACAGTGACACCATTCATTACATAGAGAAATACTATTTTCTTACAAGGCCCCATCCCACACCTCCTTCATTACTCAGCAGTCCTCATAGTGAAACAAGTGTCCATAAGACACAGCACTGTAAGTTTTGAGGGAGCTAGCAGTGAATGAGTTGGGTGGCAGGTGTGTAAGGCATAAAGAAGGAACTGCAAGAAAGAGAAGAAGGTCATGTAACACGGAGGAGACACCTGAGTGCTGCTTTGAAGTACCAGATTGTCTTTCTGTCACAATTTCTGTAAAGGCTGAAAAGGACATTTAAACTGTATTGGTCAGGAATTGCAAGCATTTTCTTGTTTCACTATAAGCATTTGGCAGCAGTTTCTCTTGATCACACAAAGTACTGATGAAACAAGAACTGGATTTTGAATTTGCCAGCCCAAAATGCTGAATTTTGTTTTTAAATCATAATGCCTATTTACCTTAGGTTTCCATGCTACTCATTTACCTCAAGAGGTGTTGAAAAGGTATTATCTTCCTTTTAAAACAGATRAATAGTGTGGATTAAAGCAGGTAAACAAGGATGAACTGATACCTGACTGATAACTATSAGACCCCTTATAGGCTCATTATGAGACTTGGTGAAGTCAGCATGTCATATTTAGTAGCAGCATGAGAGATGAAGGGTTAAAAAGACTAACACCCACTTGCTATTGTAAAAAAGCAGTCCTGAAAGCTAGAAAACTCGATAGCAGAAAAAATCATAAGCCTCAGACTTCTCTGAAGGAAAAAGCCTCTTTTGGTGCCAAGGATAAGTCACATCCCAAAACATGTATCTTTTGCTAAATGAAATCCTAACAAGCTAGCACTACAGAGAGAGAACTTACTTGTTGTATACATCCACACCTGACTGTCAGTTCATACTAATGTCTCTGATGCAGGCACCTGGGCACTGACAGAAGAAAGCACAAACTGTGTGTTTGATTGTGCTTGTTTTGGCTGGGGTAGAGTTAATTTTCTTCACAGTAGCTAGTATGGGGCTATGGTTTGGATTTGTGCTGGAAACTGTTGATAACACAGAGATGTTTTAGTTACTGCTGAGCAGTGCTCACACAGAGTCAAGGCCTTTTCTGCTTCTCACCCCACCCCACCAGCGAGTGGGCTGGGGGTGCACAAGAAGCTGGGAGGGGACACAGCTGGGACAGCATCTCTCATGCTGCTACTAAATATGACCCCAACTGACCAATGGGGTATTCCATACCATATGACGTCATGCTCAGCACATAAAGCT
Organism: Oceanodroma leucorhoa; assembly: GCA_030449065.1. NCBI lineage: Eukaryota > Metazoa > Chordata > Aves > Procellariiformes > Oceanodroma > Oceanodroma leucorhoa. The sequence goes on from JASVER010000078.1 coordinate 4,647,605, forward strand.
GGGGGAAGAAGAAAGAAGGGGGGAACGTTGGGAGTGATGGTGTTTGTCTTCCCAAGTAACCATTACACGTGATGGAGCCCTGCTTTCCTGGGAAGGGCCGAACACCTGCCTGCCGATGGGAAGGAGTGAAGAAATTCCTTGGTTTGCTTTGCTTGCATGCGCGGCTTTTGCTTTAACTGCTTTGCCTATTAAACTGTCTTTACCTCAACCCACGAGTTTTCTCACTTTTACTCTTCTGATTCTCTCCCCCATCCCACTGGGGGGGAGTGAGCGAGCGGCTGTGCTTAGTTGCCAGCTGGGATTAAACCATGACATTGATAAACAAGGAATTTGTACAGTAAGAGGAGAGACTAACTTGCCATAGAATGTAAATTTAAATATCTGCATAGTTTGTGCAGCGTGAATGTGAATCGTGCATTGGCCTCCAGGAGAGACAAAAAATCCCACGTTTTACCTGGTGACACATCTGTGAGTGGGTATTTCTGGAACTGTTAGAGAGAGATATGTCTATGTCATCTTCTGTCTTAAGAAAGAGTCAATACATTTGGAAAGACCTTAGGACACTGAGGTTTTCTCCTCAAGATCTGCATATTGCCTGAAGCACTCAAACTGTGGCAGGATTAGGGCCTCAGGAAAAAAACACCAGGAAATTAATAACTTTGCATTCAGACAAAGATCTGGGCAGTGCCTTCCATAAGCCTGTGGTCACATACTGAAGACGGAAAGCAGATACAAAATGAATAGCTGCACAAAAAGGTTATTATCTCTCCTGTGGGTCTTGTGACTGTATCACATGCATACCTCGCTGGATGGAGACTGAGCAGACAATCTCAATCCTGACATTTGCTAATTGGCATGCTCAACTTTTTGACTTCAAACATTGTCTTCTAGCATAATTTGTGTACGTGTTTGTGTAGCAATATTTAAAGTACTTCAACTAATACAGCTATTGTGACCTTTGCTTTGCACATGAATTTTCATTCAATCTGTCTCTGAAGCAACATAAGAGAGGAAGCGTTCTTTAAAGGTTTAAGTAGCTAATTCATATTTAGAATTTCAAGGGATCTAGGTCTGTTGCTCTGTGACAGCCAGGAGACCTGCAGTCGCAGGCAAATGCTAGAGTACGCTGCCTATCTGTTCTGTCAAAGACTTGCAAGAGACAAAGGAAATGTTAATTTTAGGTTTATAAAGAAACAGGAAAAAAAAGGCAGTGTGGAATCCTACAGGCTTCCTGACTTTCCTTCAACTCTCAAGGTCTTGCAACATTTATAAGGTTTATGAGGATCTTGAGTCTGTCCTTGGAACATCTGGAGCTCCTGTTCCTTGGTCTTGTAAAACTCTATAGCTCTTAAAGGTCTCCACAGCTCTGGATACGCCTGAGTGATACTGCTTTATGAAACTCAAGGGGCCGCCCATAAGTTCTTTTTTCTACTGTATTTCTTGTCTTGCACAAATTACTGAAAGTCTACATTGGATCACAGATTACCTCACCTGATGTTAAAACTATGCAAGCTTTCTCTCCCTAGTGCACTTCTTGTCAGGCAGAATTACTGAAGGGTGAGGCAGATTTCTTTAAATGTACTCTCATAAAATTGTTACTGCCTTTTGGGTTTTTTTTTTTGAATGGGTGAACTTAAAGAGGCAAAAGGCTTGAACAGTGTTTGTTAAACTGCTGTCAGATCTACTAGCAAATGATTGCATGAATAATTCCCATTTTATAAAGCTGTAACAGTGGTAAATGTAGAGTTCAGAAAATCAAGGGTGCTGCTTTAGCTAAAGCTGACCAGTGACTCTGGTAGTTTGGGACTAAAAACCAAGCTGACCATCTCTGCTTTGCAGAAAACAATTACAGGGTGCCACATTCCAGCAAATATATTCTGGCTCAAATAAGTGCCAGAATTGTTAAAGAAGCCAGAAAAACATATGGAATTCGAATGAGCAATATGTTCCTTCATAGCCTCTATGGCTCAAGCTAAGAAACACCCAGTGAAGAGATGAGAGAGGAAGATTTTGTCTCTTAGGTGCAAACAGCTAACAAAAGCTTATTTTTGTGCCAAAGTCATGGCCATAGCTAATAGTTTTGTTTAACTACAGCATCCTTAATTCAAAAATTACCCCAGCAAGAACATCCAAGATGTAAAAAGTAGATTGCTCAAAAGCTCAGCAGTAGCAATCCATGAACTAGAGCTACATAAGAATGTTATGGGCCAGAATTCAAACTCAAGGTAGCCATTACCTTTGAACTTTTCTGAATGCTCCCTTTCAGAGTAAATATGGAAGATTACCACAGCAGATACAATCCCAATTACAGAGACAACAGAGCACCCAGTAGCATCATGGCAGATTTTGGAAAACCTGAAGAGAAAATGCACCTGCACTGCTTCCAAATAAATGTAGTGAAAAAAAATTATTTCTCGTTTTAGACAGGGGCAGTGTGAATCTCTGCGGCTTGTTATCAGCATTGCATTCTAATTCCAATTCTCACTCTAACTGAGGATGCCTGACCTATAGCTTTCAAGCTGTGAGCAGCTCGTTAGGACACTTCACCCAGACCATAACCTCTGCCAAACAGTGAGAACTTCAGTTTTCCCAACCTAAGTTTATAGCTTGGAATTAATATTTGCTGTTTGGTTGCCACAGGAAAAGATTCAGGCTGCAAAATTATTTTGTGGTGGCAGCAAGTCACTGCCCACCACCACCCTGCCTCTACTCCTTCCCCTCCACAACACGAGGGAGGCAGGTGTAGTCACACGGCATAGAGAGAGCTGCAATATTCAGACCTCTCCCACCACTAGATGAAAATAGGTGATCCATGTGACCATAAATGTTGGACACTTCAGCTGTATGGATTACAAAGAAAAGTGATAAAGCCCACAAAGTTTATGTTACTTCCACACAGCTGTGTGTATGGCGAGTCACCACATCCATCTCTTTTGCAAACACTGAAGCGCAGCATTATTAAAGCCTCACAAAATTAAAAAATGCAGCTAGTCTCCTCTAAAATCAACAAGGAGTATAAGCAACCACATTGCTTCATGATCGGAGGAAGTGTTTTGGAAGATACAAAGACATTTGGAAGGCTGCTACCTCCACAACTTCAAATGTAACTTTTATCAGGTTATAAAATATTTTCTCAGAAATTATGTTTTCCTACTTTCTTCAGGGATTATCTTGGTATTTCCAAACTCCTACTATTTCAAAGTCTCTTTGAAACTATACAGCCGTACACTCCACACATCAACCCAGAAACACTTTCAGCACAAAAAAAAAAAAAGACCCAACAGGCTAACAACATCTCTTCCAAGAAGCTGAATTGACAAGTCTGTTTCCTAGGACCCAGTTGAGCAGGATACTTCAGGATGTATTTAAGCAAGCACAAGTGTACCTCAGAGAGTTCAATGGGACTAGCCACATCTCCTACATTATATACACACTTAATTACCTTGCACAGAACCCCTTGATGCTTTTTTTACTCCAGTTTGTCTAGGTTCCAGAACCAATAAAATGTACAAGCTTCCCAGGTGACCTCTTGAAGACTTCAGGCAAAGGAACTAAACTTTGAGAAATATATCACCTTTGAAACAGCTTATGCTTACAGGAGTACAAAAAGTCAGTTACACACTACAGGACTGTAGTTGAAAAATAGTTCAGGATTATTTTCTTCATCTAGTGTAACCTTTTCAAATTAAGTTTCAATTTCATGCTATCAGAATATATTTTATGGCTCTTTCCAGTTCTGGCCACATGGAACGCTACTTTATAGGATATAACCATCTGCTAACAGAAGAGAAGATATTAAAGCAAGTAATGGTACAATTATATCTCTGGAAGTAAGATATTCTACTGAAAGCTTATACCAGGAGGACCCTGTAGAATGCACCAGACTTCAGTATAACATTTGGATTGTTGCCCCCTCTCAGCAGGCTAAACTACTAAACTAGTGACAAGCATCAGTTATTGATAAGCCACCTTACCCAATGCTCTTCCTCCTGTTTTAGCCTATTTTCATATTCACATCAAGCCTGAGGTGGCATTATAAATAGCTTGTCTTGTGGATAACATAGGAGTTGGGAAAGAGAGTAACATTTCTGTAATTCTTAAAATTCTGTTCATGGCTCATATCCTCCCTTTCACGTTACTCTCAACTTTGACTTCACTGCTCTTGAGCAGAAGTAAGAGAAAATCCAAATCAGCACCGTTTTCCTGGGCCAGGAATCAATGGATTACGACGATTGTCAGCCTTTGCGCCATGGTCATAATCTAACTGCAAAAAGCAAAGAAAGCTTCCCAACAAAATTTTTCACACCACTGCTGGAAAACTATGCAGGGCCTGCAAATTAGAAAAAATCAAAACCTACTGGGGGCTAGATAAAACCTAACAAAATCACAATGTATTAGAAAGAGACCCTACTGGATGCCTCTTTATTTCTTCTCGCAGACTCTGCAGGACAATGATCCCGTACATTTCCCAGTGTTTGACTCCCTTGTCCTTCCTTCTTTCTGACTACACAAGTCTCAGGTTTTTCTACCTCCTTAAGTTCCCCCAGGATAACACATTCACTACCAGGAAGGCAGGAACAATAAATCCAGATTTGTTACTGAGAACAAAAGGGAGATAGCAGAGTTTATTCGGAAAGAGAATGACAAGAAGAGACCAACTGGTAGGTATTGCCCGTACAGTTATAAGTCTGAAATTTCCAACTAAGATCTGTATCCTCCTGTGTTGAGCTCTATCCAGGTAATACTGAAAAGAAGGTTCCTGCCTTGAACAACCTGCAATGAGAGCACAACAGAGCTTCTCATCACGTTATCTTGGCCTCACACAAACCTGCAAAGATTTCTAAAAGATCCTCAGTGAAATTGCAGCTGATTCCCTCCCTGGGGTATAGAGGAGAATGGGGATGGGAGTTTTCTCTGAAATGAAAGCCTTGCTGGGAACTTCGTCTGTCTAAAGCCAGGGATTCTTTTTTTCAATGAGATTTCGCTCTTAGAGAAAGTGGAGCCTAAAGAATCTGGTTTTAACTGTGATGAACGATAGGGTTTGCCCATCCATCATCTTCCAAAGAAAGAGAAGAAATAAATGAAAACACCTAAATTCTAGTCCTCTTCAGGTTACAAGGTCACCTGCATTTCCATTTTCTACACGGGAGGTTCCTACCCAGATGCTGAGCTGTCTCCACCTTTCTGGATGTGAACCTTGCATGAACGTCCAGCAGGCCAGCCAGACACCATGCAAACCTGTCACTCCATTCTTGATAGTTAAGTAAACAAAGATATATATTATAATAAAAAAAATAAAATCTGTGTCTCGGAGAAGAACAAAGAGGGATGTTCCAGAGTAAACAAATATCTGACACTATTCTTCTAAGTATTAATCTTTTCCAAGGCTTTGAAGTTTGACAGTGCTATTTCACGAATTCCTATGAGGCTGCTTTACTGCTAGGCTAGAAATCTGACTGTGGAACTAAGGAGGAAAAGAAGAGAAAGATCCCCAAACAGAGAAGAAATATTTTAGTCTGACTGGTGAGTATTTCTATTTCTTGCTGCCATGAATTTTCTGTATCTTGCAGAAATGGAGGGGAGATGACACCTTCCAAAMCAAACGGAAATAACTCAATTCCAAATCTGTTACGAAAAATCATCTGCTCTCCTTGACTTTCCAAAAAATCTCCCATATCTTCAGTAATTTCAATCAAAGTTTGTATAAAGTGTAAGCTCATTTTTCAAGCCATGATTTGCCACCTCTGCATTTCTTAACAAATTTTCTCTTCCCTGTTCTTTTCTATGTGGCAGTTTTGTGACTTTGTAATATCTTGGCCACCTAGCAGCACTGGCAAAAGGCAGAAGAAATCCTTTAAGAGCAAGTAAACCCCTCTTTCATGCGCCATAGAAATGCTTACACTTCATTAACCTTTATTATAAACTAGTCACTGGAAAAGTTACTTTGCTAGAATCCACACTATGGTTTCACTGTACAAACCATGAAATGTCAGAATSCTAAATTACAGTAAAATACTGCTCACCTCCTTATGAACCCAAGATTAATGATACGGTGCAGAAGGGAATAGCAGTGCTACCAGGAGCGTAACAGGTCACGATCACTTCCAAATAGCTCATCAAGAACAGGCAGCAAAACATCACAGATGGCTCCCAGAACTAAAGTCCCACTTCTCAACCTACCCATCACTGAGACATCGTATTCAACCAGCAGAGTCGCCTCCTGTCCGCATTGTTTGAGAATACTCATGGCTTCAGCATGTGTCGTTCCCAGCAGTCGGATCCCATCAACACTCAGCAGCCTGTCCCCGGGTTTGATTGTGCCCTCTCTGAAGGGAGATTAAATGAATGATCTTTATTAATATAGGATAAATTGATTTGGAGATAATACCATTTATATGCAAAGCGATTCTCTCACACCCTCTCTGACATCCACCCCTCTTGCCTTAACACTTAACATTTACTTTGACGGTGAGAACATTCAGAGGGCGTAGAGGAAAGGAAATTGCTTTAATTGGAAAGTCAGCGACTGGAAAACGGCTTAACACAGCTAAATAATCAAGTCATGTTAAATTGCAACTAAATATAGCTTCTGCTTCAACATATGTTTTCTTTCTGCCTTGTCCACACAAATCCTCTTTCATACCTAAACACCTCCTCCCCCCATATTTTCTTAATAATAAATACGAGGAGCAAACACATGGGTGAAGAAACAGATTGCAAAACATGAATGTCCATTTACTGATTTTCTTCAAAAATATCCCTTACTTGGATAATTCCATTTTTCTTTTCTTCCTATCTGAAAATAATTTGCCTATAAATGTTCACCATCTCCCAGGCGTATCTCATAACATATTCAGAATTATAATAGAAAATGAAGTACTAATGTTATCAACTCAAGAATCGGGGAGAAAAACAAGGAAGCAAGGGGGATGAGGGTGGGAAGAAAGGGACGGACGAAAGACAAAAGCTCTCTTGAAACGTTTGCTTCTCAATTAATGTTTCCAAGGTCAAAAATGTCAACATAAGGTACAGAAAACCAGCCTGCTTTAAAGAAATTGCCCTTTAAGTTTCTTTAATGGTTTAAGGACACAAATGCCATTTTTGAAAATATAATTCAATAATGACACAAATGCCATTTTTGAAAATATAATTCAAACATATAAATAAAGTGAATATTCTTACTTTACATAGATACAAGATGGTATTACATACAAATGTGTTCACTGGGTAAAAACATAAAACTGTACTCAGAAGTTGTTCAGGTGCAGTTACGTATGAACTCATGCAGATATGTACAAATGTCTTAAAATAATAACACAACAACATCCAAACACATGACAGTATTTTTCTGAAGTGCAAGAGAAAAAGATTGTGGTGTTAGAGTATAAAAAGCATAATTAAGAGCCACACCAGTTGTCTGAAGGCTGCAAAAAAATGTGCTCTGACCTATTGCAGGCATTTGTTCTAATTATTTTAGGTTGATTTTTGAAAGTATTTAATGGGAAAGTCTTGAAACATTCAACATACTAAATTAAAGTTCACACACACCATGATGTGCGAGCCTCTGTGGTTGCCTATTACTGTTATTATTATTATCATCACAATTAAATGCATAAACTGTGAATTTCAAAGGAACAGGTTTGAATATATCTACTTCACTCCAAATCCTAACTTCTGTCCCAAATAATTCACCTTTCTCCATTTCTCTTTCACATGCACTCCAGAGAAAAATGAACTGTACCTGTCAGCAGGCCCTCCAGGTCTAACACATGTTATTACAACAGGACGAGATTTATTTCTGTCATCATGTGCTCCACCTAGAAAGGGAAAAGTGTGAGAAAGCACACCTTCATTTTACGCTTTTTATGAAAGCTCGTTTCCAAAAGGCAAGTCTAAATCTTGCAGCATGCACACTTACAGATGAGCTAAAAGATCAAAAAATGGCCAAGCCATTAATATGAACCTCCACTGAATTTTATCTTAAATAAAATTGACTTACTGTATGGTATAGATGATTCTTTATAAAATATTTCTACAGAGTGATTCTTAATAAATGTATATTCTTTTCTTTGAACCTCTACTCTGCAAATCTGATCTCAGTGTGAAAACTTACTGTTCCGCAATGTTTGCTGCGCAGAGAAAAAAACATCWGTACTTCATGTATACTCAGAATAATGAGTGGCCACTAAGGAATTTATGTATTAAATAAAAAAAACAGGTTTCCCTGAAGAAACTAATAATTCATCATTGAGGTATATTATTTACAGCTGCATGTTTTCTTCTGTTCTCTAAGTCAGTGATAATACTTTTGTTGTACAGTTCAGACTATCAGCATGATTCATCAGATTTCATACCCAATTTATACAAATACTCTATGTGAATCCTTTTTTAAGAATTACAATCTTCCTGCTCATTTCAGTAGTAGCAGAATCTGGTCGTATGTGAAACGAAGTTTGTCATGTTCTTGGCATAGTTGATTATTGTTCTTCCATAAACAAAAATTACAGCATTTCATAAAAGCAATACATTAATGTATGGAAGAAGTAATACGTAAATCACAGAGATTTTTACAAACTGTAAGCCATAAATCTTGAAATGATTTCTTAGTGCCATAAAACCTCGGGTTTTTTGCTAATTTAGAAAAAAAAGACAGTTCAAATTTAATGATAACTCACCTCTTATTACAAATCCAAAAGTGTTCCCCTCTTTATGTAAAGTAACTTCCACCGTTCTAAAGATGAGACCTGATCCTTGTACAGCTAAAAGAAAAAAACAAAACAAACAAAAAAAAATCTAAAACTTAATTATTATTATTTTTCTAATTATACACACAGATTTGCACCTTTTCCAATTTAAGCTAGCTATTGTGCTTCTGGGTCATACAATTGGAAAGACTCCACTACAGAACAGTCAGATTAAAGACCTGTAATTAAATACAAGCCATCCTCTTTTTGAGAGAATTTTGGGCCAGTTATTTCGCAGCTTGCCAATGGTTTGGAAAAAGAGCTATAGATGCATGTAACAGATGAGGAATTTGAGCCTTACTGTTTGAACTGTGGCATAATTTTGCTTTTCTTATAGTTACAGAAGAGAGCTAGAAAAGATGGAAATACACAGCGAGACACAAAAATGACAAATGAAATTCTTAAAGCTACCTATGGAGTTGGTTGTTCAGCCATGAAAACATTTATTTGTATTGCTTAAAGTCAAGATAGTCGAGACTTTTAGGGTGTATCTCTAATCTCAAATTCCTAATCTCTAATCTCAAATGAAAAAAGTATTTTGTATTATAAGGATTTGTTATTTTTTTCCCTTTTGAAAATGTAACATGCTCTCTCATCATTGATAAGCGAGTAAAAAAAATCTTTGACTTCTAGTTGAGTCAGTATTTTCTCTGTAAGCACTAGAGGAGAGGTGCACAGCTGGGTTAGGAGGTGAGAAGCCTAATGCACAAACCAACACATTTGGGTGTGATAATCCACTTTACAGAATTTGAAACCACCACTGTTAAGAGACCAACGGCCAGTTTACTCTTAGTTTTTACAGGAAAAACTTTGGCAGGGTGTAAGAACTCCCTTTTCCAAAGGGAAAAGGAGACTGGGCAAAGTCACACGCATGCACACTTCCCAGCTTCCAGTAAGACACTGCAAACAGCACAACACACATAAAGATAAAAAAAAAAAACAAAACTCTATAAAATAAATGTTCTGTGAGCAGCAGAACTAATGAAAACTTATGCCCTTTAATGGTCCTGCCTGCAAGAATCAGTTTCCCCAGTCCCCATTAGGATACCCTGAGGGGGCAATGGACACCACAGGCTACACAGCTGAGGAGGCGTGTGCTGCCACCCATGAGTGAGCCCCAGGAGAAGTGGTGCCTCCCCAGCRTTGCCTGCCTCTCCTTCTGAGGACTCCCCTGGTCTGGGAGTCTCYTCCTCTCTCTTCTGCACAAGTGTCTATTTTCATGAAACGTGCTGCAATGTACTTTTTTTTTGGAGTCTTTCAAACCCCTGTTAAAACAGTTACTGCAGGGAACCAAAAGAACAACCCAGTGAAATCACATAAATCTCACTTCCTTAGGAAAACAGACGAAAGATGGCCCTCCAAAGCACTGCTTTGTATTGCAGTAATTCTTGCTACAGCTTGAAGATCGGGACCTTGTTACTGAAGTCCATGCGGTTGGTTCCTTTTCAGCTAGAAATGTTTTACTGCCTGAAAAGGACTGAATTACGGGAAGAAGACAACTCTTGCCTTCATTCCTATCAACTGAAAGTGGCCCAGCACATGGCTTGAGCTGAATCTATGCTTCCTAATCTGCTTGGTGTGGCTTGTAACCTCCACTGGGGACAAGTGAAGTCTGTAGTTCAGCAGCGAGGAATAGCACGCAGCGTCCTTCCACTTGGGCAACAACCATTCAGGTGGCTGTCCTTCCACCCCAGCCACAGCCTGGGAGGGGAAAGAAGTCCTTAACCTTCAGCAACAACAAAAGGCATATGTGAGGCAGGCATGGCTCATGTTCCAGTTTGAAATGTTGAGGTGGCTCATGCTGAAAATAGCAGCTGGATGCTCCTGCTGTGAACACTCCCACCAGGGATAGTGGGATTACTAGTGCTCAGCCAGATTTAATCCATCATTATTAAAGTACTGACATTTCCCCACTCTGAAACCATGATAGTCCTCTCTCTGAGGAGGCAACCATGAGACCAACAGTAGAATTTCATTACATATGGGGCAGGGAAGGAGGTGCCAGGACTTCACCACGTGACCTACTGCAAAACTTCTGCGTATAATGAAGGCACTGTGTCTAGCTTGTTCACTAGAAGTTAATGGGAACAACCAGACTGCTAATTATCTCCAAATTTATTAGCTATGCTTGTATGAAGGACTCAGAAATTCCAGGGATTTAAAGAAAAAGTTATGATTGCTGCTGTAATTTAGCATGTCAAAATCCTGTTTCAGTGGACAAGAGTGGCACATATGCCACAAGTGGGTGAAACGTAAGGAAGCCCACTTAAGTAAGTGCAAAGCAACGCTCATAAAACAACTACATCTCCAGCAAAATAATTCTGAACTCAGCTGACTTCATTAACTCAAATACTGTGTTTCCGAACATGAAGTTCCCTTACCGCAAATGAACACTAATCAACAGAGAACATTCAAAACATATTAAGGTGGTTGTCAGGAGGTCATAAAAGCAACCAAACATGTAATTAGACTAACTCTCCAGCTGCTAGAAAGCAATGGGGAGTTCATCCTCTTCTGAGCACCAAAGAGAGTGATGGATTTTTTGGCTTCTGTTGTGAGGAAAGTATTTACTTAAGGAGACAAGAGCTTCCTAGCTGGCTCCACAGATTTTTCTGGCCAAACACCAGCAAACCACATCTTCTCCCCTCCAGTAAGCAGCACGAAGGAGCACATGCTCTTTCAAAGGTGTGACTGGTGCAGCCCCCTTGGTACCAAACAGCCACCTGCCACTCACTCCTTCACTTCAGGTCCCAGGTTTCCAACTCACCATTTCTCTAGCTTTCACTTCACACCTGATAGCCTCAATTCCCACTGATTTTCTCCTACAGACATACAGTCACAGACATAAGCACAAAAAGAAAGAGCAAAGGAGAGCTGAGGAAAACATTCAATAGCACTCTGTGACTTCGGTGTCAGCATAAACTTGTATTTTTAAGACAATCCTGCTCAGCGAGAAGCCCTTGTTTCAGTCACACAATTCTTGCAGGTTTATGTATCCCCATAGCCTACCCCACTGGGTCTTCTGCTCTAAAAAGTAGATGTTGCCTAAAAGTAATGTCAGAAAAGACTGGAAAAGTCCCAAAGTGTGTTGTTTATCTGGGAGAGCAGAAGGGTGCTGCAAGTGGAGAGAAAGAAGGAAAACGTAGAGGCAGAACTCGCAGATATTCATTGGTCTCATCTCAGAAGATCTTACTATAACAAGAAGGATTCTCTTGCCCTGAAATCTATTTAATCTAATTCCCAGTATTCAAAACTGTAAACAAACAAAAAAATAGCAGAGGTGGACAACTCTGCTCTGCCATTGGCTGGATTTGTGCTCCTAAACCACCTGAGCATCTCTGAGAGCATTCCTCTGTACTGCCAGTTCTTTCATACTGCTTCCACGCTCTGTGATGTCAGAGACAAAAAAAAAATAAAAAAACAATCACTACCAAAAATGAAGATCACCAACCACGCCCATCTCACTGCTGACAACACATCTGCTATTCTGCATTGGTTTCAGTTTGCTCTGTTAGTACTTACAGACTGGAGGCAGCTCATACTCCACTTCTAAAACAACCCTCTCGCCAACGTTCTTGAGCAGGCTGATGATCTCATCATGGCGAAATTTGGTCAGGTTGATTCCATTCACAGATTTGATGTAGTCGCCTACATCCAGCTGGTCACTCCTAGGAAAAAGTACAGACAGATCTGCTGGCCCAAACTAACTAAATCCTTTAAATTACTGTATAATGATGATAAGAAATATTTTTTTCCATTCATCTAGATTAAAACAAGTTGATCTTTCAAACAGAAAGTGGCATTTTATGATCTTAATCTAGTCTAGCTTGTTAAATATTAAAAGAACATTGTTGCATTATTAATTTCTGATGTACAAAACCAGCTGTACAATAAAGGAGTTGGATGATTTGACTGGTTTGGGCACAGGATCTGGGAAAACATCTTCTTCATGTCCCCATCTTTCTCCCTCTCTTTGGGAAGCGTCCAAAACTATTTTTTTTGGACAACAGTTGCCTTCACAGCTAACGCCACAGCTACAGGAGATAGGCCACAGCCCAAAAGCATATGTTCTGCTCAGTTACTTGGGATGATTTAGTTTAACCTTTATCTTTTGACCTGCTTCACTCATGAATAACAGCTTTTCAGTTTCCACTGAAGAAACTTAATTAGTCTTATGATGACTTTCAAATATCTCACTGGTATTTTGTCAAAGTAGCCTTAAGGGAAGAGGGGGACCAGCTGTTGCCGTTTCTCTCTGAGCTCCTCTGGTCTGATGGGCTGCCACTATAGATGCATCTAGTCACATATTTGTTAGTGACCTTTCTGATGCGGTATGTATTTCTGAAGCAATCACATCTTATAATGCATTTTGTGGCTTGAGATGTGGTTACCTAGCAGCGATTCCTCCTTGACGAAGGTTAGATACTCTTGGTTTCCCATCCTTGTCGATTCCACCTGATACCGTAAGCCCTAAGGTGGTGCCTTCTTTTTTCATTAATTCAACTATTGTTGAGCCCTTGAATTCCTCTGTTGAAAGAAAATTATTGGCATTATTAAATTTTAAGTAATAACACAGACGTTGCCTTTCTAAAATGTCATCTACTTTCCAAGAAAATCATTGTGTGTGTTAATAAGAAATAACATGTACATCTGGAGATTCTTTATGTTACAATTCACAAGTTCTGTCCACAAGGCTCTGCATATAGATAAATCTGAGACATATGTTCTGTAAAAGGTTATTAAAAACTACACCAATGTGCTAGTATACTCTACAGAGCCAATAAATACAAAGTCTGGCAACACTTACAACTAAAGGTAGTTGTTTCACATTTTTGAAAAGCTATCTTTTCTCATTTTCTGCTTTCTCTCTTTGAATCCTATGTTTTATAAAGTACTTCAACTGATTAAATAGAAGGGTAAAAGACACAATGATCATAGAATCATAGAATAGTTTGGGTTGGAAGGGACCTTTAAAGGTCATCTAGTCCAACCACCCTGCCGTGGGCAGGGACATCTTCAACTAGATCAGGTTGCTCAGAGCCCCATCCAGCCTGATCTTGAATGTTTCCAGGGATGGGGCATCTACCACCTCTCTGGGCAACCTGTGCCAGTGTTTCACCACTCACATTGTAAAAAATTTCTTCCTTGTATCTAGTCTAAATCTACCCTCTTTTAGTTTAAAACCACTCCCCCTTGTTCTGTCACAACAGGCCCTGCTAAAAAATTTGTCCCCATCTTTCTTACAAGCCCCCTTTAAGTACTGAAAGGCTGCAATAAGATGTCCCCGAAGCCTTCTCTTCTCCAGGCTGAACAACTCTCAGTCTTCCTTCATAGGAGAGGCGTTCCATTCCTCTGATCATTTTTGTGGCCCTCCTCTGGACCCGCTCCAACAGGTCCACGTCTTTCTTGTGCTGAGGACCCCAGAGCTGGACRCAGTACTGCAGGTGGGGTCTTACCAGAGCAGAGTAGAGGGGCAGAATCACCTCCCTCGACCTGCTGGTCACCTTCTTATGATGCACTGAGGATACGGCTGGCCTTCTGGGCTGCGAGCGCACATTTCTGACTCATGTCCAGCTTTTCATCCACCGGTACCCCCAAGCCCTTCTCGGCACGGCTGCTCTCAATCCCTTCATCCCCCAGCCTGCATTGATACTGGGGGTTGCCCCGACCTAGGTGCAGGATCTTGCACTTGGCCTTGTTGAACCTCATGAGGTTCATACGGGCCCACTTCTCGAGCTTGTCCAGGTCCCTCTGGATGGCATCCCATCCCTCAGGCGTGTCAACCGCACCACTCAGCTTAGTGTCATCTATAAACTTGCTGAGGGTGCACTCGATCCCATTGTCTATGTCATTGATAAAGATATCAAAACAGTACCGGTTACAATATGGATCCCTGCAGGACACCACTTGTCACCGATCTCACGGACATTGAGCCGTTGACCACTGCCCTCTGGATGTGTCCATTCAACCAATTCCTCATCCACCGGGCAGTGCACCCATCAAATCCGTATCTCTCCACTTTAGGGAGAAGGATGTTGTGGGGGACTGTGTCAAAAAGGCCTTACAGCGGTCCAGATAGACGACATCGGTAGCCCTTCCCATGTCCACTGATGTAGTCACTCCATCGCAGAAGGCCACTAGGCCCACTTAAGTGCTTGGGCAGGAATTCTCCTATGCTTATAAAGCTTCTACTAAGACAAAATTCTGCAGTGTATTCAGTCAGCAGCATGGGTTGTTGAAATGAGTATTTAAAAAGTGTGAGGTGTATTTGTAAAAAGATAAGATTACAAGAGACTGGGACTAAAAACATGCCTCTATCCAGTCAGAAGCAGACAGTAGCATAGCTACCTGGTGCACTCTCCATCTTGGCTGACACCAAACCATCATTTGGCGTCATTTGGAAGCTATTGAGCTTCCACAATGTTTGCTCACATCTGGCCTTTTTGACAGTTCAGAAAGAACAGATGTGATTACCTGCATCTGAACATGTAGACATGTGGCATAGTGTAGGAGACACTATGGACCAAAATGCTGCTTTCAGTTTTATAAAAACCTGCAAGTATTCATAATGATTACAAGAGTTAACCATGGTACTTACTGCAAACAAAAATACTGTACATTTGCACCCATGATGCAACCTCAGGTGCTTGGCCGGTATGTCACACTTGTTTATTCAGGGTTTACTTGATTGTGAGATCTGGAGTCAAAAGGAAAATTCCCCTCTCTCCCCCACCTCCCAAACCGAATCCTTCCTTTGTACTGTACAATCTGGTTCTCAGGACCACCTAAGATTTTTTTTTTTTAACAAATACTTTGCTAGAACATGTATACAGGACATCAACAATGCACTGCACATGCCTAATCTTTTGCCATAGCATGATACTGCCATGTGTTTTGATCTTTTATATAGGTTCTGCGTCTGAAGTCCAATGCTGGGGAATACTCTACTGCCTGAAGCGACGTGTAGAACAGATGATCCATGCAGTGTTGTAAGCTAGCTAATGATTATACAGTTCCCTGCAACTACTGGCATGGAAATTAATGACCAGGCTTTCTCCTTCTCACCATCTACTCTGACAAGTTTCTGTATACCTCTGCCAACAGAACATGTACCTCTAAACACTCTTCCTTGGTCGGCAGGAGGGAAAGATGCACCAACAGTGTAAGGGAGTGGTAGTGGGAAATGCTGATTGCTAACTAACAGATAAGGTCATCTAAGAGTATACAACAGTTTCATTAGGCTTGTACCCCTGAAAGATTTTGTAGCTTTTTATGTACATAATCATAGCAGGAAGAAATTAAACTACCTAAGCTGGTTTGGCTTATAAGAGACTGTTATCCCTGGAAGTCCTCTGAACAAGGCCCATTTGGTACCCCAGTCTCTCCATTTTTCATCTTTGCTTTCTTAAATCGCACACGATTACTATTCTTCTAATGCTATATATTACATGTTTACTCATCTGCATTGCTTTGATGTTGTTATTACAGACATTATTCGATAATATGGAGTATTATCGAAATGCCCAATATCAGAACAACCCTGGGACGTCATTTCCAATCCAACAAGCAACCACATCTGTACGTGCTATTCCCCAGCTAATGCAAGGTCAGTCACTATTCTCTAGTTAACACAATGCTATGTTACTCTTTATGGGTTAAAAATCAAACTAGTTCAAGTATCACCTCACTCGTAATTCATTACTTACGCCAACCAGCAAACTCCTAATTAGTTAGAAGTCTCTGGGACCAGTTATTTCCTACATGTACTCCCACACTGCTAATAACATTAGCATAGCCAGCATCAGAAGGGAAGGCAAAGAAGTTATTTCCAGATTTCTTATAATTTATGGGTAAAACAGGAATTGAATTTACAAGTCTTTTGCTTAGTGGTAAACTGAATATAGAACATGAGCTTAAGAAACGTCTTCTTACTCTGTAACAGTTTATGAAGTATCAAATATCAATACACCGTTCTTGCAGTACAGCTCTGTGATATGAACCAAATGAATTATTCTAAAATGAAACCGTGTAGAGAAAAGATGGTTCCAAGTCTATAAAAAGCCCAAATCAATACCATTTTACACTTCAGTTGGAGAAAAGCACTTGAGAACTTCTTCCCCTCCCACCATTAACAACTCCAGCAGCATGCAGCAAAACACAGCTCACACTGGGTCCTGCCTTCTCTCGGCCTGGGGAGGGTTTCAGGTCCCCAGGCGGTGGGATCAGCACCCAGGACTGCCATCGTTTCCTGCTGCTGCAGGGGCGGTCCTGGGCACACGTCTGTCCATGCTGCACCAGTCGCCCTACAGCTTTGCTGGCATCCACCTGGCACAGGGTGGCACAGGGCTCTGGCATCCCGCTGAATACTGGAGATGGGCTAGGCAAGGGGAGTGCAAACTTGCATACTTGTACAGACACACATACCCGTACGCACATGCAGACATAAGATGGAAAAGAGGCATTTGGACAATGCCCTTAATAACATGATTTAACTCGGGCAGCCCTGAATTGGTCAGGTAGTTGGACTAGATGATCATTGTAGGTCCCTTCCAACTGAAATATTCTATTCTATTCTATTCTATTCTATTCTATTCTATTCTATTCTATTCTATTCTAATTCTATTTCTATTTCTAATTCTAATTCTATTCTATTCTATTCGAAAGGTTCTGCTCCAAAGAGCTTCGTTCTGATCTCCAGTCCTGTAAGGTGGAGCATACATAGCAGCTGAACTCTGAAGAAAACATCATGCTGCTGTTGTTTTCTTAATTCCTGGTCTGGATGCTCCTCTTAGGTGTGCTCCTGCAATACCGTAACTGTGTGTGCCTGACTTGCAGCAGGGTCAGTTGGTGTAACAAGACTATGATCTGCCCTGCAACCTAGAAGACTACAGGGATACCCAACATAAGAAAAGAAAACTTCAGAGATAAGCAGGTGCTCAAATACAAGACTGGGTAAATCTTACTGTAAGAAGATGAATAAATGGAACAATTTGCAGCTAAGTAAAATCCAAGAAACACCATGTCAAATTAATTTTCCTTCAAGGAAAATAGTATCACGATGAAGTTCCTAGAATTTTATACATGATCAGTCTTTTTGTAATTTCCTGCCTTTTGATGTATGTAAATAACATGTTTTAATGAATAAAAAGCATGGAAAATAAACTGACTCCTGAGAGTCAGTCTGACTTCTTCAAAAAGAAAATTAAATACGAGACTACAGAAGAGATTTTTTCACAGAACAACATTTGAAAGCTGAGAGAACTCTTAATCAAAAGTTTTATCACTTACTTTCTATCTTCCTACCATTTTATATCTTAATTTACTTATTAAAGTAAAATGGAAAAACATTTGCCTTCATCACAGATATTGAGTATCTTTTCCATCCCTTCTGCAAAAATTTCATTTTAAAATCCAAGAAAACTCCTAAAATCTACACAATCAGGTCAAGGGCCTGTATCCTCCATCTAGTGAATGAGTTTGTTCCATGCAGCCGGAACAGGGCATAAATGGAGCTTAACCCAAAAGTAAAAAAATACTTGCTGTTATTGATTATTTCCTACCAAAAGACATACATAATCAATAAGTAAGTAATTGGTAAGTCTATTGAAAATACAGTCAATGCTGTCCTTGTACTGATTTTCCCTGTACGTCAGCAGAAACTCTGCAGAGGAAACATTTCGCTTTACATTCCAGTAGGCATCTCACAGCTTAATAAGAAATCACATAAAGATAAAGTAAATTCTTAAGAAACAGATAGCAGTTTATAATACCAGGGACATCACATCTACTCAATGTTTCAAGTCCTGCGGGTAGGCATATTTCTCTGAGTGTGACAAGAGGCATGTCAAGAGATGATGAATGCTCCATTCCTTGTTGCCCTTTTCCTGACTGGCTGTCACTAACTCCTAAAACACCTAAATTTTTATTAAAAACAAGCAAACAAAACCACTTCGGTGAAGAGAATCTGAAAACATGAAGCTGACCTTAACCTACTCTATGCCGACTCCTCCAGCCTGGGGAGGGACAATTCCCAAACCAGTCCTAGTTCAGAACCCAGCAACCCACAGCAGAAGACAAACTGGTATGAGGTGCATCAAGAGCACATCTACAAGGCATAACACACCGCAGTTACCAACGGGACTGTAAATTTAAAACAACGCCAGCGAAGGTTGCCTTGGGTCAGCGGCCAGGCTAACGTGACTTTGATAACTTGGATAAATGTTGTACAGGTGAAATGTTGTACCATTTTCAGTGAAAGCAAGGGAGATRGGTAAGGCTCAAGCACTTGCAAAAAACTGCCTAAAATAGACTCAGTTTATATGGACAGCTATTTTGGTGGTGTACAGGGCATTAGACAATCCTTCTTTTCTCTTTTTTTCAGCTATAAGAGCATCTACAAGATGACTTTGCCACTGCAGAAATATTACCTAAAAAACAAATACCTTCCACCAATGCTTATAAACTGGAAAAAGTCTGACTGTTGCCTGGCCTAGGCATGACATATAAAAGCAAATAATGGTATTTTATGATGAACCACAGGCCGCAATACATAGGACGTGATCACATAACTCACTGAAAATACCAGGCCTGCAGGAGACGGCAGCAGAGCTCACATCTGGGTTGGTTGGTTTCCTGCCTAAAAAGAGCTTAGTTCTCGCACTATTTGGTTTTGGGTACACTTGTCATAGTCTAAGGCACAAAAAGGATACCTTGGCAGCTAACTCTCTCTAAATCAAAACTGAGGCATACAACAGGGGTGGTCTTCAATTTAGCATCAAACATAAGCATTACATTTGAAACTCTGTTTATACACATTGAGACTAGAAATGAATATGAATATCCCAAACCTGAAATCAAATAACCACCAACCGAAAGCCAGTAATAGACAAAAAATGCCTCTTCATTCTTAATGACAAGAACCTCATCAATTTCTTAGCAGAAGACCATTGGAAGAAACACCTGATATATGGTAGTTATTGACACACATCACAGTAAAACTTCACTAATTACATTTCAGGAGTGAAATTCTTAGCAGGATTGTACGAGTAAGACCCTTTCTACAAAAAACAACTGTTCTTTGTGAGTGTGATAGAGAAAACCCCACAATCAGCTGTTGGAGAACTGCATTTCATTTTTTACAGTGACCAGATTTAAACCATTATTACCTTTGTAAGGCATGACATTTCCATCCCACAGCCTACAGTGCAGTTATGACAAACTGTCCCAGTGCTTCTCAGACAGCAGCACCGCCATGTTAGCACATGTTCAAGAGCCAATATCGTGCTTGTGTCTGAATCCACACCTCTTCAATGGGAGTGGTAAAAAACATTTGTCAGAAAATGCACAAATGGCATGGCATAAAACCAGTTTTCACAGAGAAGCAGCTTCATACAGCAGTGATGATAATGATCTCTGTACAGCCARCTTGCAATGGATGGTGTCATATGAGGATGCAAAAAAGGCTGCTGTGAACTTAGAGAGGGAAAAGTGGTCCATGGAAGGAGTTGTATAAGAAGCAGAGAGGTTTCT
The DNA here is from genome assembly GCA_030449065.1 of Oceanodroma leucorhoa. Classification (NCBI taxonomy): domain Eukaryota; kingdom Metazoa; phylum Chordata; class Aves; order Procellariiformes; genus Oceanodroma; species Oceanodroma leucorhoa. The sequence goes on from JASVER010000078.1 coordinate 4,667,878, forward strand.
CTGGGCTAACAGCAGCAGCTATGCAGACTAGGGTGGGAGCTGGATGGCCATGCGGCTAGAAGCTTCTCCAAGCAAGACAAGTGCTGGTGAGGGAACAACAGGCTTTTTGATCCTCTGAATAGTTCTGCTCACAGAAATTCCATAATGAAATATAAGTTTCAAATACATTTTTCAGTTTGTTTTTGCTTACATGATTGGTTGCACAATAATGCCAGAAAACAAATAAAGAATGTGTGTTGATACACAAAATAACACTAACATTCCAGTATTAGAAGTCTAAAATTATTTATCATGCTACTTTGACAGATACTGCACATACAAAGAGATGAACTTGAGTTATCTCAATACAGACAATGGCTTCTGAATCTTCTAATAGCTGGGGCAACTAGGATTTTTTGTCAGTGACCACTTCTGAGTTCTTCTCTCTATAGTTTGTTTTTCACCCTACGTCAAGGACTGAAAGTATCAGGCCACACACAGTCAGAACAACAAGCCCTTCCCTCTCTACATTTTCTTGAGACAGCTGGTGACAAGGCTTATGGAGGAATAAAATTAATGCAAAAAGTAAGAAGATTCGTGAAGACAATTTTTTTTTCATTCCACCTAGTTCTGGACTGCATGGGAGAACCCAATGGTAGGGAACGGCAAAATCACAGCCACTGAGAAAATGTTTAAAACTGCCATGCCATTTGGAGGGGTTCTTATTTTTAAGGTATCTTTCTGTCATTTTTTGCTCATATGCTTCCTGTTTTCTGAATTTGTGTAGATGCCCATAAAGGTGCAACGTAATGCAATGCAGAACATCTGCTTAGAAGGAAATTGAAAACATACAAGATTACAGCTTTATAATCCCCTATTATAGGTAAAGAACTAAATTACAAGCTTGAATTCTTATAAATATATTGAAGAACAATCAACATATTTTAATTAAAATGGATTTAGAAAGTAAGATATGTTTCGAGTTTGAGTGTCAAAAATAACAGAATTACTATTCATAATCCCTGAGCAAATATTGGCAGAGAAATTCAATTAGAGGAAAAATTATTAATAAAATTATAAAACATTAAAACATCTGGCTTCAGTAAATATGAATACTTTAATAAGAAGATGCAGATTTAGTGGAACCTTAACAACAAAACTTTTTTTTTTTGCATTATTACCTACAAAAAAGAAATTTTATCCCTGACGTACCACTGTGCAGTATGGTTGGAATAAAGATGCAGTGTGAACTACAAACTCGCCCAGTGATGCAGGCTAGTTAAAGCACATTTACTGCTTGAGCTAGCTGTGAAGTTCTAGCATTTTCATTGAAGGCTTTCTTTGGGCGAGTATCTACAGTCTTTCTCTGGAAGAGTACCTACACTATCCATCGATCACTAGCTGCATGCTTGAAGATTTGCAATGTTCAACTTCCTTATCTTGGGACAAGGATCCATTCCACCTTGAGGCACTTGCTAGGTTTCAGTAAGTTCAAGCATTTTTCTGCTTCCACATCACCTGTGGTGGCAGTGAAATTCCTGAACATGTGCAGGGCCCAAAGCAGCTCACTAAACTGTCAAGGTGGAGCTTTCTGAAGAAAGGACATTGGAGGGTAGGGCAAAACAAGCACAATGATGAAAAACTCGATGGTCTCAACCTTCACAACCAGTTCAATAGAMAATACAGGGCTTTCCTGAGCTCAAACCTTTTTGCTTCCGTACGTCAGTTTTTTGCTTGGATGGGGAATGGGTAGAACGTACTTATGAGCTGGTGCTTACATCCATAGTTAYCTCACATTTGTATCTTCCACATAAAACAAGTGGCCCCTTTTGAAAATTCTGCTTCATGCTATAAGCAACCAAGTCTTAAACTCAGGAATGGTTTGTGCATCAGCAGTGCTTCCCTGAACACCTCTGTACGTCTCTGTTAGGCACTATCGATGAAGAAAGGACAGAGCTCCATGACAACATTAGTCTTCTCTAGATTTCTGTCTGAATTGGACGAAGGCTTCAGTAACCCTCCTCCCTTGCTAGTGGAAGTCCTGCTGCGCAGAACAGCACAGAGCTTTGACACTGATGTGGTATTTTGATTTATAAAACTTCTTCCTGTAATTCTGATGGATTCACTTCCAACTTCCTCTCCATTTCCTTTACTGAGAAATTAGCACCAGGAGAACTCTTGCTAATTAGTGCTGATTTGTACTGAGGTGACACTATTCACAAAAGCGTGGCCTGACTGTTCCAGTTTCTCTGCTTTCTACAGTTAGGAAAATGGCTCAGGCAGGATTGATTACAGGATTGATTGCATTTGTGCATTTCAAGGCAGGAAGGAACCACTGAGACCAACTCTCTCCCTGATCTCCTGAGTGGCACAAGCAGAGAAACGTGATACAGCGATATCTGCAGCTACAGATTAGCTTTTAGCAAGATATCCAACATGGCTTTGAAAGCATCATGTGATGGAAAATCTGCTACATGCACAGGTAATTTCTATCTGAATTGGAGTAGACAAGCCTTCAATCCCAAGATCTCATTATACTACCACCATTACATTCAGGATCTCCCTGCAGATACAGAACTGTAACCTCTGATCAAATCACCTCTTAATCTTCTTTCCCTTTTAGATTAAGAACTGCCTGAATTACTTAGGGTTTTGCCATTTAAGACACGTTTTGCAGCTCCTTTCAATGTTTCAACATCCTGTYGCTACCAGGTAAGTTTTAGCAATAGTGCCATTAGATCCCATTTCTCCATTTGAGCTGTCATTTATTTTTAGGAAACATACTTTGAGTTGCCTGTCATGGTTTACAGTTGCTACAAAATTTAACATTTTAGTTAAAACAAAACATCAGTTTTCCTTTTTATAACGTGGAGCCGACATCACTAGGTATCATGGCAAAATTGAAGCAGTAAGGATCAGAAAAGAATATAGTAACGGTGTCACCGCTTTTTAGATAAACTGTTGTGCAGGCATTCAAATAATGGATAGTGAATTTTCAAATATATGTTATGACAACTGAAATTTGGAGAAATGGGCCAGTAGAACTTTTCCTAGTACTTGGATTAAGGAGCAGATATTTTAAGTTTTTAGGGGTCAGATACCGATTTGTTTGAGGAACATACAAAGTTGAATGATTACGCACACCCTATCTTTCAACTTGGTAGTACTGAGGGAGATTTGGCATGACAAAAGGGTTTATCAAAATCTCTGTGTGGAAGATTAGACAATCCTTGGAAAAATGAGAAATGAATGAAGAAAATGAATGAGAATGAGAAAAATGGAAAATGAGAGTGAATACTTCCTACAGATTTTACTTTTTGTCCTTTGTGCTCAGTGATCACCGATACCTTTATGGTTTGCTTACTCTCTACTTTTGTGGAATACCACAACCCAGAAATGTCCACTTCTGGAAGATGGTAGTTCAAAAATAGGCTGAAAGAATGCATAGCTATGAATGTTTTAAAAAGTGATCTGATAATGACTCATTCTTTTTCTATACTTCAGTCTGATATAAAACTAAAGTTACAAGGATGGCTTAGGGGGAAATTTAATATGCAACAACACCTGACAAATAGGATGCACTGAGTTTTTTTAATAGGTGTTTCTAGTAGAAAAAAAATGCCTGTGACAAAAGGACCATTAACTTACTCAACAYTGAGGATGAAGAAAAAATATAGTTAAAGCCAAAGGAAAAGCTTACAAAATAAACTACTGGCTTATATTAAAATTTGCCAAATCACAGGAATAGTGATGACTTTAGCTGTCAGTAAGCGTTTAAAATCCACAAGGATTTACTATTTCTGTAAAAGAAGTTTGCCAACAGGAAAAAAAAAGGAAAAATAGAAAAGGAATAATTCAGGCATTTCTCAGCTGCTAACCTGCGCTCTGTAACTTCCTAATCAATCTCTGTACTTATTCCCTAAGGTTTAATGTATGCATATTGAACTAATGGCAAAGAGAAATGAAGACAGATGCATTCATTTGCATGAACTAACTTATTAGATAGTCAGGCTTGCTGAACAAATCACTGCAGTGAAACAGTAAAATGCACAGCTGCAAGAATGTACCTATGCGATTTCTTTTGTCATCTAAATTGCCAGCACATGCCACAGAATTAGCACAGAAACTGAAATGGCATCATATTAGCACCTAGGAATATTGCATGTATTGCCTGTGAGACAATAGGAACATTTTACATCTTCAGGTCACTCCAAGAAGCTGCACGCAGTTCTCGGTGAAAATCTGAATGTGACATCAGTGTAAGAGGCTTATATTATCCTGGAGCAGTCTCATTATTACATGCTGCAGGAAAAAAAGCCTCTCCTCTGTCAAACTCCAAAATGTGATGCATGTTTCACAGGAAAGTTTTTTGGCTTTTCCTTCAACATTTCCTCTTATCCTCCRGAAACTTCAGGTGAAAAGGAACAAAGATGATTCTACCTGCTTCTCAAAAATATTAAGACATGTTAGCTATATATTCTGGTTCATGTCTACTTTAAATACACACCTTGTTCACTGTGTCTATTGCAATGGCTTTCTCTCCTTTCAGTGACCAGGAGGTTAAGACAAAGACAGACAGGTAAGTGTCTCTATGAATTGAAGAAATAGCTAAAATCGTCTAATAGACTGAAACAGATAAAGATTCAGCTAAACAGTACTACCTGGAGGCTTCAATGACATCTTTTGTTTCAAGCAAAATGCAATGTACAGAATCTCAACAAGGATGCTAATAAGGGAAACTGCTAACATGACTCAAAGCATGCCTGTTGAACATACACACTTATTTTAAAGTAAGATTGTCTGTGAAAAAGCTGTCACTTAATCAAGGCTGTTCTTGAACAGAAGGAAACTGTTTGCTTGTGAGCACTTCTTCAGGTTGCTGACTCCATGCAAACAACTCACGAGATGACTGTCCCTGCTTCTCCACTCCTCTGCTGTTAGAGGATATACTGCCAGTTTTTTTTAAGGAAATATTTAAACTCTAAATAATTTTAAATTTACAAAATCACCTAAAGAACCTACCAGGCCTCTCTCAATACAGAGGCCTCAGCACAGAGATATTCTATTATCATTTACAGTACAATTTGCTAACCAGAACTAGAGGAAAAACTATGGGAAAGTGGTACTTTTATATTTGATATGGTTCCAGTCTGGTATAAAACTCCTGAAAGCTACACAAACAAGTGCATTCTGAAACTTTTTTCTTCTCCAGATATACCAAAATGTGGTGTTTTTGAAATTAAATAAACTTCTGCTCCCTGTGACCTGTATCTTTTTGCTTCACTGCTGCTTACACTGGGCTGCTCCCAGCTGTACGCTGTGCCGTGTGCCCGGAAGCCTGGAAAGGATGGGGACCCCACGCCAGAGTAGTTCACTTGCAGTTCAGTTATCCTTCGTCATTGTATTTATGAACTACCCCAGGTTTAATAAATCGACGTTTTTCAGCTGAGGTCTGCATCACTGGGAAATTTCCATCTAGATCAGGCACTGAGCATCTGCAACTGCCATTCATTTCATCTGAAGAGACTAGTGCTCAAATCTTCTTTTTCTTTGTATTACTATACTGTTAAATTGCTTTGAAAAATTGTAATAGGTTTACTCACGTGACTAAAGCAATCACAATGGCATAAACCAAACATTGCTTGCCTGTCCCAAGTACAATATCAAATGCATCAACCTGAGCTAGTTGGATTCCTTAACTCTCATTTTCAGCTGCTTTAATGCAAAAAAGCACCACAATCTGGACTTTAGAAATATAAAAAACTAATTCCCCCCTTTTTTTTTCTATGTCACATTAACACTTTAACAGTAACAACAAACCATTTCATTTGCTTCCTTTTAACCCATTAGTTCCTGGMGAATAAACTGAACAGAGTTCTAATTACAGACTCAAATTTTGCAGCTATAACTTGTGAAATCTTTAAGGATGTCACTCCAGTCCTTAACCGGTATCAGATACTCAGATTTAGCAGCTTCTTTTTTTCCTAACTTACAGTCTATCCTATACTTTGGGCATACATATAAAGGATACCATATGCCAAACACGCAGACATGTTTAGTATTTCTGCCATTTTTATAACATCACTTATCTTAGCACTGTTAACAGGAGCGTATCATACCAGTTTGAATGTACCTYATGGAGCTAAGATTTACACCAACAAAGAACGTCTGGCATGATAGGATCTGTGTTTACTCGTAAGTACGCAACAAACTTCATTAAAATGGCCAGAAAGATTAGCATCATCTATAGGCACAATTTGGGATTTCCTAAGGAGAGCAGGAGAGGCTACTGATGGTACCTAATATTGCACAAAGCTATTTATCTAAACTGGAGAATTCAGACGAATCACTAATGGTAAATGTTTCTAGACAGGATCTATCTTAATCCCCAGAATTTAGCTTATCCTGAAGGTCACCTCCTCCAACATTTTTTTGACTGAAAATAGATGGGAAAGGTGATTTCTGCCTGAACAAACCTATCCAATAAACACATTTGCCCTGTTTTTTTCTCGGCATTTGTAAAACATGTTCAACTATTGTATGGATTTTTCTTCTAAGCTCCTTCTGCATAAACATCTTGCAGGTCCCATCCCAAAAATCCTTTTCTGCTGAGGGCAGATTTACATTAACAAAATGTCCCCAACATGACTATATAAGCGTGGATATAATGTCAAACCCTCCCAGCAGAGAAGAAGTCATAATGGGCGAAGAAAGAAGCCAAAAAAACTTAGACCAATTTGTCAAGCAAAAGAAGAGAGATAGCACTTCCGTGTTGAGGTCACTTTGCCTACGCTGAAGCTTTGCTTATTTAGAAATACTGCAAAATTCATGTTTCCAATCAACCCGGCTTCACCAGCAATATTTTCCAGGAAATAGCTAGTTTATACATCTTACAGAATGCCTGTAATAAGAGTCTCTGCTCTGGATTTTCTCTCCCTTCTTGGTTTAGCAAAGTCTGGAACAGGTGATCTTCAGGCCGTAACAGGTCTGCACACTCACCATATTTTTCCCCAGTGAAGACCCAGAACTTATGATGGAGATAGAGATACCAGCCTAATGCTAACTGCTACCACCCAATAAGAATATTTGGCATGGTTTTGAGATTATAATGTTTAATTTTAAATCATACATGCATTAGAAAAATAAAAGATGATGCCCTGATATCTTCTGATCCCCATGTATTGATTACTGGTCAATGATATTTTTATAGGATAGTGGCTATATTAAAATGTGCATTGGATCAGCATATAAAACGTTCTAGACTCTACTTCAACTTTGTATATAGAGAAAATTGGGACTATAAAATATCCATAACTTGTCAAAAATACTCGAGACTCCCAACACTCTTAACTCAGACCATGAAAAGCACATCATACCATACATTACAGTCATGTCCAGCTATCATCCTAGTTGGCTAGCACTTAAGCTAGACTGACTGACTTAAACAGCTTGTCTTTTATTTTCTGTGGTGTGGGATTAAGTAAATTGAGCTCCATGATTTTTATTATGTTCCCATCCACTATATGCTCTCTATTGCACCATTACCTTTTGTTAGTGAGTAAGGAATAAAGCTCTTGGGTTTTAATGGTCTCATTAGAGTTAGGTACCATCCTTACCATAAAATTGCAGAAATTCCTTACTAGGCATCTGGTTTTGTAGCTACAAGTTTGTAATGACTTTCAAATACACTTGTTAAATTTTCAATTCCAGAACTAATGATGTATCATTTAGCCAAAACTCAACCCAAAAACTTTTTGGAAAAGCTCATGTGTTTACTCCCATGTGAATATGTTCTATGCAAGTTATTTAGAAATTATTATTAATTTTTATTATACTGCAGCATTAATTATTCTTGATAGATTTGGTCCATTTTGCTGCAGTCTTGGTCTAATGGCAAGATTTCCCTATACGACCTCTATAATTTTTTACTTCTAACTTCTGTTTACAGAGGCAATATTTTGGGGATCAATATTCACACTGTATTACCAGGTATGATCACTCATAGTTTTGTCAGTGATATCTAAAATTCAGCTGCAGCACGTGCCCCTCATTTTTCTGCGACACTGGGTTTTTACTACTACAGAGGTTAACGCTCATTTTCTCTGTCATTTATCTGACAAATATTTGGGGTCACAATGTCATCTAATATGGGAAGAAGGTCTTGGCAAGATCTTGTCTCAGAGTTAACTATTAAGCTGGGCTCGTTTTGTTTCACTGATAAAATCAATTAGCATTGAAGACTGGCACTTGTTCCTGCTTGGATTGATATTCAGAGTGTCCTTCCACCAATGTTTTCTGTGAATAAGAGCATTGAAATCTCTTGATTTTGGTGTCGTCGCTATTTTACCCTATTAAAATTCTCCTTGTTTTGCTTTCTGTACTCTTTTCAGTTTGTTAAGTGAGACCTTACTGAAAAGCAGTCTTTATGCGCTTATTCACACAACATTAGTGGATTCCCAAGACCTTGCAGATACAAAGTCAGAATGATATCTGCAATTTGGACAAGGACAATAAATAAAAAAGATAAGCATCTGCATTCTGCTAGCCTGTATATCACCTACAAAGGTAATAAAGTCTCCCACTCTATAAATGTAAGAGGTATGAATGGAGATATATAGACATATATATATATATTAAAAAAACCCACCTATATATAAAAAAACCAGGTGCCCAGTAAATTAATTATGAAAAGGATTTGGGAATCCAGACAGGTGATCAAAACTCTCACTGGCCAGAATAATTAATGCAAACCATGAACACATAAACATGACAGTTTTACACAGCAATACTTAGTACACTTTTGYATTTGTGAAGCAGTGACTGTCATTTGGATGCTTTATCTCATTCTTGTAACACAATTCAACAAGATTATTACTAACCAAAGAGAGGGCAGAAGAGTCAGAAATGAGCTTTCAGAATAGTTAAAGAAACACGCCTGGACACCAAAAGCACAATTTGTTTACTTTAAAGAAGGGAGGATTAAATGGTGATTTCATAATGAAGTATCTGTAAAGGATAAAGTGAATTTTGATGAAAAACAACTCTTTATCACAAATGAGATGAAGCTGAAACCACACATACTCAAGCTAGAAATAAAAGCAGTGAGGCTAATTAACCACAAAAGACTGCGATGGATTTTGTATCAACTGGCAACCTTAAATAGATTGAATGTCCCTCTGAAATACAATTCAAATGCAAGCTGAAATATAAGTTAATTCAGGGAAGTTCTATGTTTAGTTTAGATGGTCACCAAGGTCTCTCCTGGCCCACAAACTCCATGTTAACTCACAATAAATAGTAAAACAGTAAAACCTGAAGGGATGAGCTCTTTGTTCTTACCACAAACAAAGAACTAGTTTGTAATGATACTATGATTAATTTGCGGTCTTACAGCTCCTACACAAAACAGACATGTCTAACTCTTTTATTCTACACTATAAGGCACGAATCCGTATCTCTGTCTGCCCCACATAGCAGGGATGCAATGAGGAAGACACAGAAGCACCAAAGCCTCTTTCCCTCTTTTGATTCTAAGCAGCATGAAAATGCTATTAAACAAACAAGCAAAGAAACAACCCTTTCTCCATCCACATGAAACACTTTAAACCACTTCATATTGGCAAAATAGACATATAATTTTGTAACCAAAAAAAAAAAAAAATTAGATCTTAATGTAAAAGTCAAGGTTTACAGTGAGAGCTAGTGGCTTTGACCCACTGATACAGTTGAAAAGAAGAGGTAAGCTATTATCCAGATCTGGGATAGCATATTTTGGTGTGACAGTGCTGTTATCTTGGTAGATGATATATTATTTCCTTGCTATCTTCATGCCTTGAATTTATAATCACTGCAGAAACTGAATGGGAAATTGAAAAAAAAMCACAAACAGATGGAAAGCATGCATTAACTCCTTTAAAGAGGTATTGGAAAATACATTAGGAACATCATTAAAAAAAATCAAGTTAATTCTCTATAACTGTAAGATAAAAAGAATCTATCAACTGCAAAAAGACCCAAGTAGGCAAATGATAAAAAATTATCCTCAACTTCTCAGATTAGCAAATTATTCAGACCTTAAAGGAACATGCTTGGATTTCTTGTGCTAGTCATATGCTTCTGCCTACAGCATTGTGGGACATAGGACTTTTGAAAGACAGCAATGCCCTGCTGGGTCAGATTAACACTCCATCTAGTCCTGCTCCATCTTGGAAAGCAAGAAAGTGAGGTCCTGTTTAGGGAGAGAATGAGAGCCTGCCTACTTTGTGCAGTCCAGTCCTGCCACAGTTCCCCAACATCCAGTACTGTCACATCAGAAGGTACAATGCTCCTCAGTCTTTGTAATATTTACATATGAATCTCTTGCCAATTAATTTGTTCAGTCCCTTCTGAATCCACTGACTCAGTCTGCGTCCGCAGGTTTACTGCTTACTGTTCCTCTCTGGTGATACTGGATCCAGAAGGATTGTCTTGATTGAATGATGCAGAAATCAGTTTTTCTGTTGAATCCACATTTTTGCTCCAATACTGGACTGACAATAGTATAGATAAGAATGTCTAAATAGATTTCCACCCAAGAGAAAAAGAGATTGCCTGAAATTTTTTTAATACATTTCCTCACTTCTGAACAGATTGGGGAACCTGAGCATCCTCATGGATCTTCTTCTCATATAATTTCCATTTTTCTGAAGACACCCCTTTCCTCTCCCATGAAAACCCAGCCGTGCTATCCTGTGTAAATGCAGTGGTTTTCAAGAGGTCAATATCAAGCTTTAGCTTCTCAGTTACCTAAAACAACAAAGAATTTCTGGTAGCTGTAATGGGCTGTTCTACTCCACAAGGGACAGTCAAAGTCCAGTTTCACAAAAAAAGTGTTTCACAACTTATGGACAGCAGAGATTACCGGGATTGATGAGTCTTGTGTCCAGCCAGGAGCGGACTGTGGTCAGTTACACAATCACAGGGTTACAGATCTCCCTGTGCTTGTCACCTCCTGCCATGACCTTTAACAACCATATGGCTTTCCTCCCTGTTTCCAAACTCACCCAGCCTGTCCAGCTTCTCTGGTCTCCATATGGAGACTAGGTCTTCATACCTCTCAAGCCTACCCTTGACCATCTTTGTTTGGCTTTTCCTAGTTTCACTCTCCTCACATGGCCTCTACAGCCAGCTCCCTCTTCTAACCGAAGCATTTAAAGGAGAATAAWTTTTTCAACAGACATCACCAACACTTTGATTAAAATAAATGAAACCAACCATCACAAGGATGTTTTCCCTTTATGGAGTTCAGAGAGCACACCGAAGTTGTGCAGGAAAATAACCAGGAGATGGGACTTTCAACCCAAGGAGATGCACTGATGCTTCCCAGCCTATTTTCAGGTCCCAGGTACCATTGAGAAACCTTGTGGTGTCACAATGACAGCAAGGCAGGTGCTAGGGACTTGTGCTTCAAACCAACAAATGGCCAATGGAGTACATGCACATGTACACACCGCAAGCACATTTGCTGGATACAGAAAACAATTCGCTCAAAATTGCCATCTCTGCCCCAAAATTTGTGTGTGCAAGGGCTAAACAGCTGAGACAGTTTTTTTTAATGATGTTATAGATACTATATGGGGTTCCATCCTCATCATACTACATATAGCTAAACTGATTTTGCTGGGCAAAACTGCAGCTGAAATAATTTAATACATTTTATTTTGAAGGGCTGAAGTTTGGTAAAATTACATGCAACTAAATCCAAATATCCATAAATGAAGGTGTTTGGTACCATCAGCAACAAATGCTGCTATTGACCGTGCCCATAATCAACTTTCATATAGAAGTGAAAATAGTTCAAAGATATTTAACTTTTCAGACCTCATATCAGTTAGATATTTGAAAAAGCACCGTGTTCCTCATGTACAGTATTGCCTTTAATGCATTTTCTTCCTCATTTATGRTGAAAGGAATGAAATTAGATAGTTCTCTATTCTAATCCTTTTCAGTATTGAAAAGCACTGGCATGGTGGGATAATTGTTCATCTAAAGAAAATGTATAAATAAATCATCAGCAATCTCGTTTAGGTAAGAACTCAGTAGGCTTTTTTCATTTTCTACAAGAGCTAAACTTCTTTTGGGTTTATCTGTGTATGAAACACGTTTACATGAATGCCATATATGAAATCATGCCAACAAAGTTATTTTGGTGGAAGGAAGGGAGGATAAGGAAGAAATCTTCCTTCTTTCAGTATTAAATTTGTGAAAGCAAATTCAGGAATTTCCAGAGTTGATGAGAAGTAAAAGACATGTAGCTCTGCAGATGCTTCACAGACCATTTGATAAACCTCCAGCAGGTTAAACAAACACACAGGGAAGACTGTAAATGATACGGCAACTGCAGCCTCTCATCAAACATGAAAATCAGGGAATGACTTTGCAGATATAATAAACACCTCAAGTGCAGAAAAGCTTACTAGCCTGTGATCTGCATTTCACAGGTCAAAACACATCCTTCTGCTAAGAAATCACCCAAGATAGTTACCATAATAACTGCGACYGCAGAGGTTATTGCTAATGGATTTCTAAAAGCTAAAAATCTCTTCAGTGGCAAATCTGAGCATTCTGTGCTGATTTTAAAAAGTACACATTAGAAGTGTCTATGAGACAAATGCAAATTGAGGGAAGAAAGTGCTTTTGTAGATGCATACTTCAACTTCCTAACTTGGCCTTTACTGAGAGATATATATTATTTTCAGGTTTTACTTCTGCAATGAATTCTTTTTTCCACAATGAGAACTATGAAAAAGGTAGGGGATGATTTTGTGACAGGTTTCCCCAGGCAAATCATGCTCTTAATCTACAAAACCAATTATCCAGTGAAGACTATTTAATATTTTGGTAGGGAATGAAGGATTAGGGCAAGCCAGCACAGCATCTGTAAAATCAGAGTGCTTATGAAATCTGAGGGAAGCTGAAGTCAAAGGCAAGGCAGGTTTCTTCTGATGAGGCTGGAAAAGGTGATTGAGGTCTGCACAAGTTAAGTAACATCGCTTGAGAAGGTGGYTGTCCTTGATGCAAATGATGCAAAGGGGGCTGCTGAAGTTAGCAGCACTCCATCAGAAAATAACGGGATCATTTACATCTTCTGTGGTTTTACCTGACACAGGAGTCTGAAGGAATTGGATCAAGTTAACTGCAAGCATGAGAACAGCTAATTTTGAACACCCGCTGTCTTGCCAATGCCATATCAATCACAGAGGAAAACAAAACTGGCTCTGGAGATGTGTTTGCACATAGGTAAACATCTACCCACGGGGGATGGATCATCTGCCTGTCACATTTGTCAGTCACTGTGAAGCTGGCTCAGATGTTAACAGCTGAGCTACAAGAAGAATAACCTGGGAGCCGTCTTCCCTCCTAAGCAGTGTCATTTAATGAAACTTGTATCCTCAGATCACATCAGAAGTATTTACATTTTTTTTTTAATCCATGTGGATTTTTTTGCAATTCCTCCTCTCTCTCGGTATTTCCTTTCTATATTTCTCCCTTATTTACGAGATTATCTTGTGAAAGAAAAGTAATGCACTCTATCTATTCTAGTATTATACTGTGCTGTACAGACCTTTTCCTCATTTAAATTGTAGCACAGCATGTTAAATTCAGTTAATACAATTTTATATCGGCAACTCAAGCACATCGTAACTGGATCACATGTTCTGTCTCTAACTGGAACCTATAGTGGATCCTGGAATTATATATATATACATTTTAACTCTGAATTATTTTCTTATTTCTTCACAACCTTTGCTTGGTTTCCTACAGCAATATATTTTTGTTTTCAGGATTAAACAGACATTTCTATATGTTACAAAAACCCCAAAATCATAGTGAAGAAAGTAGAGTGGTCTTTAAAATTCTTCAGCTTCCAGCTGACCTACATTTGATTTCATTAGTTGTGGGCAGTAGACAAACCCTTCAGGAAAGCCACATTTGGTGTAGCCTGAGACAGAATATGAACATTTGCTGCACAGCAGGCTGTGGGTCAGGGAGGGGAAAAAAAGGTGTACTTTTGTATTTTTGTAAACAGCTAAATAGCACCTATATGTGTTCAGAGCCAAGGAACAGAAGAAAACTGCCTTATTGCTTTATACTGACATATACATTGTGTATTTAAATATTTCAGAGCCTGAAAATTCCCAGGACATTAATTATTGTTTTTATTACAATAATTTAGTATTTTATGACTTCTCCTAGGAATATTTTGTGTCCTAAGCAATTACTGAGGACACTACATCATACAGTAATTATTTTTTTAGTATCAGCTCTGTAAATATTATCCCTGCAAGGCATTTTATGGTTCTCTGATTTGCGTGTGCTCCCTTCTATCTCAGTAGCTCAAAATTCAGCCTACCCTAAAATTACGTTTGTTTAGCATTTCATTTTTGCATTAAAATTCTGTTACCAAACTCCCCCAAAATGAGGCTGCAAAACTGCTAAYAACAGCAATACCAGAGCTTGAGCCACTGCAGAGGATGCGCTCAGGGCTGTACGTTCACTCTGTGTCTTCCCTCCAGTTTGACGGCTAGCCCTGTTTTTGAGATCAAACACCGYGCTGAAAGAGGAAACCTGTATTATCGCATGCTTCAAAGAATCACGTAGTGTGGAAAGAAAGTGCAGTATTCACGCATGTACAAAGGAAGTGAAAAGTCTGGTCACTTTAATTTCAGACTTCAAAGTCTTGACAACTTTCCTTCAGAGTAGAGTGACCTATTTTTAACAACTGATCTGTTAGTACATCCCTGCAACTGCATACAAAACTTGCAAAAGACAAATAATAATAAAAAAATTGGTTAGAGAGAAAAACAGGCTCCCCATGGTGGAGAAAATGTCAAGGGAATGGTTTATAACATCCAGGTTTGGTCTTTCCTGCTCTTCTCCATAAGGGTTGGCATGCACTCTCACCATAAATACAGACAATTTGCCTGTTCAGCAGATCAGGTATCACCATGGAGCAGAAGGTGGCTGGAATGAGATTTGGGAAGGCGTAATGGCTCCTGTGGGTCCCAGGGGCCAGCACAACTGGTTAGGCGGGAGGTGAAACAACAGTGGATCAAAGACAACATGATGAAGGACAAGACTTCAAGGACCTTTCGCTAGGTGCATTGAGCAGGGCAGAAGGCAGGCAGCTGTGTTATTCTTCTGTCCCAGAGAAAAGGAAATTTCCTCTCTTTGAGGAAATATTCCTACTATGTTCTTTGAACAAGAATTACTTAGGAGAGAGACAGCTACATGACTGCAATCCTCCTAGTTAAACTAAATCTCTGAATTCACAGATGATTCAAATAGCTGTCCCAGCCTACAGTTTGCATTATAGTTGTTTTGAGCCCTTGACCACTTCAGGCAATAAAACTTCACATTTCTAGAAGTCTCCCATACTGCAGATGTCTGAGTCAGTAGACGCAAGAAGTAAAGAGTGTGTATTTTTTAAATTTAATGTCAAATAGATTGGATACAAATTAGCTTTTGCCTAAAAAAATAGACTTTCGACCCAACCAAAATTATCTGCAGAATTCAACTGAAACTTACTAATGATTTCAGCCAACAAAAACAAAACATTGAGAAGCTGAAACATTTCAGCTCTTTAAAAACTGTGGGGGTTTTGACTATTTATTTTATTTTTTTTTTATAATAGTAACTTTTAAGACTCAATAAAAAGCACATACAGAATTGGACTAAAAACAAAATGAAACTTTTGTTGCAGATTTTATGAAATATTTTAATCAGCCTCAAATTTATGGTGTCTTTTTTTTGCTTCACGGCAGAATTATTTTTATGCTTGTGTGGGGTCATTTCTTTCCCCTCCATCCCCCCAGTTTTCAGTGAGTGAATAGAAAATAGACAAATAAATAAATGAAGTGAACAATTTGCACAGCATTAGTGTTGACAGATTGCTCCATGTTGTTAAAACAGATAAGAGGGCATTGGATTTTAGTCTGGAAAGCATGGGAGCAGCTATTCAGCCTGTCCACATTCAGGACAGCACTGAGAACATGCTTATCTTTAAGCATTTGTTAAAGTCTCCTTGATTTCAAAGTGCCTCTTTATCAGTGTCATCAGCTCTTGACATTCTACCAGTACTGTTGGAATATTTGATACCCTTTTTAAAGCTGCAGCAGGAATAAGCAACCACAGGAATGACACCTTTGACGCAGATGCTACTGACCTAACGCTTCCCCTTGGCTAGGCACTGCTTCGGACCCTCGGCAAGCCAGGAAGAAACCCCAGCCCAGGAACTCAATGGGAGCTACGGCCATCTAAATCTAGGGATTCAAGAGGTTAGCTAGCAAGCGAGTATCAAATACTTTATTTTTAAATGACAGACGTTTTTAACTGCATCTGTGATTCTGAGGGAAGGGTCTTACCTGTGAATTTTGAAATGCGCTGCTTTCATTTATGTGCCTAAGTACTAGTCCGACAGTGACAGTTTCCTGAATGAGGCACAGTATACACCCCCTTGGCTTCTGTACCCTACTACATGGGCAGAGTAGCAATAACATTTCATTATATACCGGTTGACAGCCTAAATTTAAAGGTTCAGAGGAGAAAATCTGTTTGTTTCTTATTTTGCAGGCTGCTTGTCATGCTGGTGTTACCTCAAGCCTCATTTTTATGTTAAGAAATTCTGACTGCAAAGCTAAATAATTTTTCAAACAATCATGTATATATAACTAAACACCTATGCATCTGCAAAATTAAGTCCAAGTTTCAAACTGCAATTATATTAATGCATATAATTTAAATTAACTATAATTTCAGCAATTCTGTAAATCCCTTTGAAAGGATCTGTTTCTTGTTGATTTTGTGCCATGTGAAGACATGATAAATACGACATGTAGTCTCATCACATGAATAATGCATTCTGCATCTTAAGCAAGCAAGTTCTGCTCCAGAGAGATGCTTAATCCATTCCCTGCTTCTGGGGATGAAMGGAATTAAACTCAATGCACTGATTTCACAGTATGTGCTCATTTGACTTTAATTATAAAATGATTATTTCAATGTTTTTTTCCTGTAAAATAAACCAAGCCTGAGCTCCATGTAACCTCTATAGAATTATATTACTCCTCTGTGCGTTCAGTCTTTGCTCATCAATACTGCACTTTCAATACAGTTTCACATGGAAGGATAAAACCAACCTCTTGGGGTTTACAGTTGGTATAGTAGTTTCAGGTCTCACAGCAACAAAAGCTCCTCTTTTTGACACCTGGCCAAACGAAGGAGCACTGGAATCCTTTAAAGTGAATTCAAATGTCATGAGAAGGAACTTTCACCAGGCACAGGGAGATGACACAATCCCACACTACGCTGGAAGATTTACATCACACATCCTGGATAGGTATTTTCACTAGTATTTTTTCCGCAGACTGTTCAAACCTGTGCAAAGCTCAGTATAAGATCATTCACTCTGCTAAAATCCAAAAGTTTTCTCTCAGCTGATTCAATGGCCAGAGCATTCCTTGGGAAAAGGACATCTGCTGTAWGTGTCTCAGGAATGACAGAGCGTCAGTGGATTAGACAGCTATACTGTCAAAGGCACTGCCATGCTTCAAGCTTGAAAAAGCAGCACTTCAGGAATGTGATGTTTTATCAGGCACACCATCTGGGGGGAAAAGAAATGAATGCTTTCCATACAGTGTAGGCTCTCCATGTAAGGATTACTGACAGTAACTCCAGCTGACACGTCTCCATCCACATCTAGAAGAATTTAGCAGGTTCATTGCATCATACCTTCCAATTCAAAAGCTATTTGGAGCTGACGTACATACTGTCAGAAGCCAGATCCTGCCTCCATGCGAAAACAGCTGTATTACTTCTGGTCTCAAACCAGTTAATGCTACTAGTTAACACTACTAGTACTCCTCTTCCTGCCAAGCCAAGCTGGCTAGCTGGGGTGCATCTGCATCTGTGTCAAGACTAATCCATAGTGTGGATAAACTGCCCACGGACAAGCAACAATAGATGCTATTTACAAGGTGCTAGCTTACATGTGAAATGTGGGGTCAAATTTTCTCAGYGTCCAAGTGATAAAAGTTTATGGGTTATTTTCAGAAACTTCAGTCAACTCCTAAATGTTCAATTTACTTCCCAAAACAGTGCTTAGTTTTACAAAGGTATTTATGTATCTAAACCCACAACATCCACTGTGATAGAATGTGAATTTGTCAGAGCATGAAGAAGTTTTAATTATGATTTTTTTAATATCCAGCCAGCTCAATCCCATTTATCCTTTGGGGCTCCTAAGGTCAAGAGACGCAAGAATACATTAAGATATTCACTATATTAAAAGCTGAAGAACATATAAAAGCTTAGATCAGTTTTTTCAGAACACCTGAAATGAAACATGAAAATGTCGCACCTATTGTCAGTATTATTTCTCTGAACAAACTGTGACTTATGCACAGCACACAGGAAAGATTTATCTGCAATGCTCTCAAAAACTTCAGAATATACAGCAACTTTTAAAAAAATTCAAAATAAATGGTCATTGGTCATGATGACTCTTCAACACTTGAAATTCCTAATCTTATCAAATGCTCTAAAGAAAAATTGCACCRATTCAACTTTCATCAAACCTTCTCTTTAAAGAACACAACTGAAAATCATCAGGAGTTCTCAAAATGTCATGTAAAACCATGAACTTCAGTCTGTATTCAGACCTTAGCATRAGTGTTTTATAAATATGATAACCACACCATAAATGACGATTACTAAGTTCACAATGAAAAAATCAAAAAGATTTAAAAAAAAAAGTAGATACTTAGTATGGTAAATATTAGTGACCCATGAGCTAAAGCATTACCTGAAGAGGTACCCGTATAGAGGTCTTAATTCACTCTGAAGAACAATGAACCTTGATTTGTATTGACTTGGAGAAAAAAAATCCGGTTGGTGTTTGTATAAGTAAAGAGTTTCTCATAACAATAACTGTATACTGGACACTGTAGTCGTGTCATTTCACAATGGTTATGATCTTCATGAATCTATCATAAAAATAACCATCTTTAAATCACTAGGATGTTTTCAACAGACAAAAATGTTCATTATGAGCAACAGTAAATCATCCATCTCTCTCTCACATACAAACATGCACACAAAGCAACCACAAAACATGTACTTTGGCCCTTCAGAAACACTACAGTTAGTGGGATGAGATCTGAGCCTGGCAGTGGTAAAGGTCTGAGCTCCATCCCCCGTATCCATAGCCTCCCTGTGAGTTGTGTGACTTTGTTCATTAGTAAGACCATGGAGTGCAGAGAATATTAACRTTAGTCATTAGAAGGTGGTGACATRACCTTACGGTTTCTGATTTCTATTGCAATACATCTTCCCTTCGAGTCAGAGGTTACTGTGCTTAAGGTGAGACTGGCAACATCAGTTATTCTGCCTGTGCACAACCTTTGTCACTGTTCATTTGTTTTCATTAAAAGTTCTTTCAAATTTTATTTGAGGTGAAAATCCCTTTAGACTGCTACATAATACATACAAAACTTGCATTTCATGGGCACATTTTGCAGACTTGTTGGAAGTAATTAAAACAGACACAGGTTCGAAGACCACATATTTTAACCATTGATCTAGTGGTTCAGCYTTGTGTGATAGTATGACAGAAAAGACAAGGATGGCATACGTGTGGCAGAAAATCACGTGAAGATGAGAACTCTGACAGAGTGTCACTCTGCTAGATTTCTGAGCCTGTCCAATCAGCAGTGGAAAATATGAGCCTATCTCCCTATACCATCGAAACGATATATCAAAGAACAGATTTCATGGGGCCTGAAAATACACGAGCCTCTGATGAAAAGGTTGTCGTGATCAATGTCTGATCAATGTCATAAATCTGCTGCAAAAGACAGAGACACAGGGATGTTCTTCACAGCAAAAGCCCAAGGTAACCTAACTGCAGGAACTCCTTACAGCTCCCATGGAACCTTCCTTATAAAGTTGATTGGTAGTAACTCTAATTCATTTGCTTTTTATAACTAGTTGAATTTTGATGAGTATTACCTTGCTGTTCAGAAACAAGTTAGATGCTATAAAAAGCAAAGCAAGTCTTACCTGGAATACTCTGTCTCCTCACAGACAGTGCTCCATCAGGTGGCTTTGCCTGGTTTGCAGATTTTGTGTAAGGACTCTCATCTAAACAGAAACAAGCAACACTTCCAGTTACTGTTAAATATAATGTTAAAAACAACGTAATTTTAACCCAACTACTGTGTGAACTAGCAATGCAGAGCACAAGAGCCACTGTGAGCTAGATGAGGATGGGTATTTCTGAATGCTGACTCAATGCTCAATGTCATGTTTAGACTCGATGACAAAGGCTCTGAATAGCAGAGCTGAAAAGGATGGGTAAGACTCAAATCGGAGATAATGCTTAGCTGATGACAGGTTTGATATACAAAAGGCCTTTTTGGTTTTAACATAATCATAGAAACTTTCCTTKTTCTCATGTTAAGAAGATTCACATGTCAAAGACTCAAGTGAGAGAGGTACCATCCCTGTTCAGGAGTGAAAGGCTTCCAGAAGCTTTTGAATATTCCAGTTGTAAAGATGCACTGCTTTTCCTTTGGGATCTGTCACTGGGTGGTTCCTTTTCTGTCGTAACGATTGATTGGGGAAAACATCAGAAAGCTGTTGCCAAATAGGCCAGGCACATTTATGCCTGAAGAATGGCACTGTGACAGTCTGTGTCTAAATAGGGGGCTACATGGAACACCTACTGATCAACCTCAGCGCATAAGAGACCACTAATGGTGGGATGAGCAGATGAGTCATCAATTAAAGGCAGCATTAGGCAGAAAGTGAGTCACTTCTACATCCCTCTTAAGAGTAGAATGACAGTAAGGAAAAAATCAACCATATCGTAGCTTTAAAAAGGACAAGCTATAAGCTCAGGAAAGAAATGTGAACAAAGGAGAAGAAATTATATTACATATTATATTACTTCAATCAAAAGAACAGAATCAGAAGAAATTAGGCTTCTGCCTTGCTTGTCCTTTAATCGAGTGCTCAAACACTTTAAAGTATTATCAAATCCTTCTATCTGCGTATTTTCCTCAGGTTGCGAAGGACTGATGAGTTTACAGCATGTGCATGAATACATACAGCATGTGCTTAAATACAGATCAATGAGTAAAGGAATCAAAGACTACATTATCTGGTA
This sequence comes from Oceanodroma leucorhoa, assembly GCA_030449065.1. Classification (NCBI taxonomy): domain Eukaryota; kingdom Metazoa; phylum Chordata; class Aves; order Procellariiformes; genus Oceanodroma; species Oceanodroma leucorhoa. The sequence continues at coordinate 4,689,062 of JASVER010000078.1, forward strand.
TAGCATTCTCAGATCAAGTAGAATCATACAAATTTTCTGGAGAATCAGTTTTTCTTTTCAGCTGATACTCTTGACATAATAAACCTTCTTTGCTGATTACACTATTTACGTCTTGCAAAGTCTCAAACTTCTCCAGAAACTTGCATCACAGACAGCAGTCCATTTTTATTCAAGTGAGATAAGGGTTTGGTCACCATAATTTAATTTAAAACCAGGTCTCAGAAAGAAGTGACTAGAAGAGCTTGCTGGCTTTTAAAACCAGAACCTCTGCAATGAACTCTGTTTCTGTTAGGTGGATGCAGTAACAAAAATCCTAAATGAATTTAAAAAAAAAAAAAAGAAGAAAAAGACAAAAAATATTGTTTAGCCATGCACCTTGATGAAAATGCAGCAAGTAATAAAGAACATATATTGGTAAAATACCTCAACAGCCAATATAATTGTTTTTTCCACAGTAAAATGAACTCCCATTGCTTTAGGACTACATTGTTACAAGAAGAAAGATAACAGGCTCGACTATACTGTATGCTAGTACAAACTCCAAAAAAATAAAACTGTTGGCTACAGGAAATACAGAAGCATGAAAAAATATTAACATAGATCCAGCTACATAATTTAAGAAAAAGGTAGACATATAAACCTTTATTCTTCCACTTGAGCAAAGTGGAAAAGCTAATATTATTGCATTTACAGAATACACATCCCCTCATTAAAGAAAAAACATTAAAATAAGAGTGAACTAGAGCTTCCGAAGGAAGTAGGATTATCTTTTGTCTTTCATAGAAGAGGCACCACCGAGCTCGAACTCAAGACAAGGCTCTCTGAACAGCCTTGCTAACTCATATCAATATCAAAAAAATAGAGCTCATCAATAACATGTGGATTACATGTCCCATCCATTATTACTTATTTGCAGGTGCTGAACATGACAGCAGATAGTGCGAGACATGCATTTTTCTATTAAAAAATGGGCTGGAAACATAATACAATTTCTCAGGAACCGATGGACGGTGATGACTTTTGGGCCCTATTTGAATGTATGCCCTACCTATGAAAAATCTATCAATTTACAGAACAAAACAGTCCTCTCCTAGTCAGACTTATTACATATGAATTATTTGCATCAGATTGGAGAGAGGGCAAAAAGGAAAGAAGAATTTTCACAACCAGACCTTTTTCATTGAATCTTTGTCACTGAGCAAATGAGTAAATCAGCTACAATTTCATGCTGGAATAGGATTTTCCCAATATTGCACTGCACTGGGAGTACCTGCGGTTATCCTGAGTTCAGAATAAAGGACAAGCCTGCAAATCTTTCTGGTTAATGGCACCAATGAAGGGAGGGGAGTGCACATTCAAATTACTTACTAGGAAGCCTGAGCAAAAAGTCTAGTATTTTCTACTTAACAACTGGCAGATATGAAAGGTAACTGAGACTGCATATGTGAGTAAGCTAGTGTTGTAATTTAAGCATATTAACATTGAAAACTTATCAGATATTTACATGGGTTAGGTACTGTAGGCATAAACTTTCACAGCAAAAAAAGAGGCCCAAAAAGTTGCTTCATAAACTTTTGAACCCCTGTTAATGCAAAATATGCCCAATTATTATTGGGAAAGAACAATGAGCCGTTGTATCATTGGTGGATTGGGAAGCTGTTCCCAGGACAGGAAGGAATTATCTTTCAATGCCCATTTAGTAGTAGAATCACACTGCAATATAACTAGAAATCAGTGTAAAGGATTCCCAGAAGCAAAGGAAAACAAATATAACCAACTGGAGAAAGAATGCTAACAGCCTTATTGAGATGCTTATTTGAGACAGGAAAGTAATACAAAGAGTAGACAGATGCAGAAATAGATGCCATCCTAAAAAACAAAGTAACTAGAGAGACAAGGAAGCCCTGATAGCCCTGAAATGTCAGACACCATTCATGCTGTCAAAAAAGGGAAAAATTTGTTTGTGTGTATTAGCAAAGTTGTATGTGTGGCCACAAGAATTTATTATCAAATTATAATTTATTGATGTCCCCATCTGCTCTATAGTTAGCAGGGAGGGTCTTAAAACACGCAAAAATGTCTCATGATAGCAGTGCCTAGAGGGATTTGTCTGAATGTTTTGTATTACCAGCTTCCCCCTCTACAGCACCGACAGACTTCTTGGAGATGAAACMCAACCCAGCAAGCCAACACCCTGAAAAAGGAAAAAAGGGTATGAAGCACTCCCCCCCCGCAACAGGAGACAGTAACTCAAAATTAGGTAAAGCTGCGACGTATTTACAAAGCCACACATACAAAGCAGAGGGAGAAACAGGCTAGATTAAGAAGCATAAATCTCTCCTAGCTACACCCCTAATACTAATACATCACCAGCAGGGAGCGAGTCATAGTCCATAAAGAATTCACAGGCCAAACTGCGTCGCCCCTGAGCGCCGAAACGCCTTCACCTGCGACACGCAGCGAGGCAGCTGCAAGCCCTGCCGCTCGGTGCACSGGCTCCTGCCCGCTTCTGGGGCAGTCGCGCTGCCGGCCGCCACCGTCACGACACTGGGACTAGCTCAGCTATGCCGATGCACTCTTGGAGCTGCATTAATTACACCACTGGCTTTTTTTTTTTCCCCCTCTCCTAATTTCCTCTGGCTAAGAGATTAGACAACCCAGGGTAAACAATTTCTAGCAAGTCAGTAGATCATATAAAGGTGACTGCTATGCCAGCAGCTCCCTTCACTCAGTGACTACAGGAAACCAATCCTCTTATGCTGTTAACAGGTGGGGGTCATTTCCCCCCACAATTCATACTTTGCGTATTTCTTGCAGTTGTAAATGTGCAATAGCGACCAAGATGCCCACTGTGTTAATTCACCTCTTTCCTGGCAGAACACAGTGATAATATTGGAGGTGACACCTTGCAGATTACTGAAATTCCTAACCAGCAAAGCAAAATGACTTTCCTGCTTTCTCCTTTTACTTGTCCTCATGGAACAGCCCCAAATACCGGTAACAGCAGCTCACATATCATCCTTTCAAAGCTCTGCACACAATTCTTCTAATTAAAGACTTGCAAAGATAATGATCAAGTGGACAGGCAAGTAGTCCTACTGCTTACAGCTGTTCCTGTAAGCTTATTGCCTTTAGCTATTGACTGTGAGGCAGATAAAAAGCTTTTTGCACTTTCCTGCTTATTTTTAACCCACCGGCACCTCTATCCTGTAACTGAATGATTCATTCTTTGAGATAGGGACCATGCTGTGACCCATTTATATGGTTCTGTGTTGCTCTTACTATACATCGGGGGGCCCTCTGTCCAAGGCTCTATACACTGTAACAAACCAACAGTAATGTAACCCTACAAAGACTGTACACTGGACAATGTGTATAGATATATATAAAGTGCTTGGTGCTGTGCTAGAGAAGTGACCATATGAAATCTTTAGATATTTTCTGTATTCAGTTTAATATCCTTTGGAGGATACCAACTGGGGACACATAAGGGAATAAAAGGAAAGCCTTTCCTTTTATTAAAAGAAATTAAAAAGAAATCTTCAACAGTCAAGGCCAGGAATTCAACATGTTGGGCAGTTTATGGCTGCTGAACCATTTGCGTGTCTCTCGAGGTGGCTGTGAAAGCTATTGACACAAGTATGTGGTTTACAGATGTGGGAAAGCCTAAGAGGACTCCCACCTACAAGTCTTCACAACTGGTTAGAGGATGGTTCCTTCACTGATGCTGCTGCCGCACATCCAGGCGGTAACTACTGAACCCAGGAAACGTGTCCAAACCCTGAGCAGCACCAGGTGGCCCCAGAAGGCGACTATGCTCAGCTGTGTCCTGTTGGATACGAAGGGGAAGCCTCTTCCCGCCCCGCTGGGAACAGCTACGGAACAACTCACCGGCTGCCACTTTGGCCCTCCTGCATGGAGAAGAAATGTTAAGACCCTTCACTGTCGTATCTTGTTTCTCCCACACAACAGCTCGTTCTCAGCTCTACGTCACCACTTGTACCTGCTTCTCTTCTGCAAAGCCTGCGTTCCTYTGGGAGCAGGGGAAATAATGTGGCACCAAATTTGTAAGTGAGGAATTTCAAACGCTGGGGAATTTTTTAATATTGAGGAGCTTGGAAGCTATATTARATTTTTTCAACAGTAGATGTGGAAGCATTATGAGGGAGAACAGAGAGTTTCCATCTTTCAGTTTTTCATTCTCATTCTTCAACAGCCTACTTGTGCCTCGTGACAGGATAAGCCATTCTTTGGCCAAGGGAGAACTGAATTTAAACCTTTTTAGAGTTTGACCATGTAGCTCCTAAGTAGACTTCAGAATCCAAGCAAGTGAAATCTGAGGTGTTCCTCAAACATTCCCCACTGTGAAGCATCTCCAACTAATGTGAGTCCCAAAACTTAACAAGGAAGCACATTACATCTTCAGCTGGCTACACCTCCAGCAGCCTCAGTGTACGGGAGGAGTAAGATCAACTGCACGTGTGGTTGCTTACACCGTTTGGGATAGCACGCACCTCAGACTAGTAGAGAATCACATACCTGTACAGAGGTGGAGGATGACAACACAACAAGTTGTCAAGAGGATGGTTACAGCTGAGAGAAGAACATCCCCAAGACTAGTTTCTCAAAAATTAAAAGCACATGGGTCACAGTTATTGCTTCAGGCATTCCTAGATCTGTAATACCCCATTCACAGAAATTTGCCACTCCTTAACTTTATAATGAAGAATATTTTTCACTAAAAGCAAAAGATTTTTATGAATCCTGCCAGTACAGCACAAAATATCATAGCTTCTCATACTTCCTGTATCTGAAACTTATCCTGAATTTTATCTTTAAATGGTATAAAGCTCAGCATTATCTAAAAGCATCATTTTTGGCACAGTATCATACCAGTGACAGTTGGTAAATTCTGAGCTACAGCATTCTCAGTTATGCCCACAGCTTGCAGCTGGAGGCTTCCGCAGATAAAAATAAACACGTATCCACTGATGTCTGGTTTACAGAAGATCTGAAGTTGAAGAAGGCTTACACAGAGTCTGAGTACAACTTTTAGGACCATTCCTGGAGCAACTTACTCTCTTCTAAACTCAGACCTTTCTGTTAAAGATCTTACATTCTGTAAGAAAGCTGAAATATTTACTGGAGCGGAGACTTGAACCCTGGTCTTACATCCATAGACGAGTACCCAAACTCCCAGCTACACAATCATTCAGCCTTGTTTGCTCGCTCTGATCAATGTTTTAGGTATCTCATACAAAGAAAAAAGATTAAAGCTATCTCCTCTACAGTTAATTCCAAGCCCTGCACCAGACCAGGCAGAAGAGGGATTCCGAACTTAAGATCCCCTGTGTACCCCTGTGAGCAGCCCAGCCACTACAGTCATCAGGACCACTCTAGAAAAATGCCCCTGATCCCACTTAAGCTCATCTCCTCAATTCCAGTTCTTTGTTTCTGGTAAAAATGCATCAACATTTTCTCTGAACTGTTACAAATTCTGGAAAATGTAATTTTCAGGTTGATCGACAGCAATGGGAAGGGAAAAAAGTATCGCAAAGGGAGCTGAAGCTTGGTTATCACGCTGCCCTACAGCTTCCAGCTGAGAGGCCTGACAGTGGACAAATCTTTTTCCCGAACCTAAAGACCAAATAATTCTGAAGGAGAACTAAGTAACTCTGAATATTTATGCAATAYCCTGATCAATGTAACCAGTAGCAGTCACAGTCAGTAGATACATACCAACACAACTTAACTGAATCCGTAACAGCTATAACAGCTGTAAAGGAATCATAGCAAGAATACTACTACCCAGACCTTTTTTTTTTAATAACTGAAGCTTATAAAGGTAACTGGAAGTTCTAAAACTCTGATAAGTTTTACAATTGAATTATTGAATAGACTTGAATCGATAAACCACATTGAAATTTGCTGGGAAGCAGTGAACAGCAGGAATTTTACTTTGGCTGTTGATGGGAGATTTGGCACAAATGTTTTTAGCCTGGTGTAACTTTTATGCTTAGTAACTGTTATTGACAACAATTAATGAAAAATACATCTCAGAGAATGTATTTTTCCTGGGAAAGGAGGATGTTTTTAAAAGATTTGCTTTTAAATAATGCAAAAGTCTAGAGAAAAATTAACATCCTGGAACATTCATGGTTACCACAATGTCACCACAGCTGTGTCAGAGTGTAATGGACTATAAACAGTTGAAAAAAGAGACAAAATTGGCTAAGTTCTTTCAGCAGATGTGTAATGTACAGATTTTGAATGTATATGCTTCATGAAACAACAAAATGTCAACAATTTGCTTCGCCCATATGCTAACCCTTTCAGACTTGTTATGGGAGCTCCAACCACGAAAGCAAGCATTCATTTCTCCTATTGGTGCAGAGGAATAACAATTTTTTTAGTTCCTTTTAGAGCTATGGCTTCAATCACTTCCAATGAGACTTCATTTTTGAAATGGCAATGCTGCTCTTCGAAGTAGTGCTTAGAAAGATCTAAAATTTCCTAAGAGCTGCATGTAAAGCAGTCATTAATGAACTAGGCTGCAAGTAGGACAAATATGAATGTACTTAATCTCAATCTTTTCTTATCAAACTCTGTGCTCAGTGCTCTCCAGCAGTCTTTATTAAGAAAACATAGGGTTTCAAATGCTTCCATAAGTAACATTTGTTGGTGTGTGTGACACGGAAGAATTATGAGAAGGAAGAGTTAGAATAGCTCCTCTGGTAATTTTCTTTCTGACATTTAGCAGATGTGTCCTCTGGTTTTCTTAGAAACTTAATTTTAACAGTTATAGCACCCAATCAATAACTGTGTTGTCTMTCTAAAGTGAAAATGCATTTGATTTTATTATACTTTATGTAAATTTAATTCTCTTTTTTCTGAATTATATGGTTACTTATTACAGTAGCAGCTCAGTTTTAATCTAGAAGCAAGAGAAGTAGGGCACTGTAATTATGCATAACCGTGAATCCATTTCCTATTGATATTTACAATACCTCAGCAAGCTTGACCATTTGAAAAACGATCTGAATATCCTTGAAGTTTGCTTGTCCAAAGTTAATTTCCTAAGCCCATGCTTAGGCACTGAATGGAAATGCTTAGTTTCCAAAATGGCTCAGTACGTGGATCTCCTCCCAAAGCTATTTTGCTCAGGAAAATTCAGAACTTTCCAAGACCATCTAAAACATGCAGGATCTGCAGAAAGCTGAAAACATGTCCCGAGAGATATTAGCATATGGTGAAATTAACTTCAGTGGATTATCTAATAAAGAAGTAATCCTATTTAAATAATACCCCACAACCACAAACTACTTCAAATCTGATGTCTTTTTGATTATACAACATCAAGCATTTGTTAAGAGATTAAACTCAAATGCCATAAACCAGAATCATTACTGAATCATTATATAATTTTAGGATTCAAAGTGAGTTTCACTCTGTTGTCTTGAGCTTCTGTTTATTGTTTCTGGAAACAATACAGGCAACACATAAGTGAAATAGGTGAAGCTTAACCAGAGCAGATAAAAACTGAAGAAGGTGGGAAAGTGAAAAAGCTCAAAGAAACTGAAGATGTAAACTATTTTCCTCTATGAGACAGCTTGGGATTTTTCTGTACATACAACTTCTGCAGACAACCTTATTCTAGAGGATGGGGCTATAAACCTTTTCATTGAAAAGGAAATTCCTAAGCGACACAGATCTCACTGGCAGGAAACACTTCCAGATATTCAAGCTACACTTTTTGTCCTGAACACCTGTCATTTGTTAGGAGTTGCATCTTGGTCCATAGGAACGTTTTGTTGTCCTCCCTGCATGTGTGTTTAGGAACATCACATCGCTCTGAAGTACTGCCACATGCTGGCATTGGGGGGGGCATACATAAGCTTTTCAGGAAAAAAAAATTAAGAACTGTTTTCTTTATGAAGTTCTAATAATTAAAAGATTCAATTACATTGTTTAACATTGGTAAATGCTAAATCAGCATCCCTCAAGAATACTTGAGCCAAACTTGACAGAGAAACACCAATGTCAAGATGATGATAAAAGTTCCAACAAGGCTTCTGGAGAAAGAAGCTGAGCAAAGGACCTGAGTGAAGGCAGTGGCCAAGGGCCACAAAACCAGATGTCATTAATGCCACACCTCATGGAAAAACACTTTCATGAATAGATATTTACCTTAAAAATACATCAATGACCTTAATGCTACCTTTTATTCTGTACCTTTGGTTCAGCTACCCCTTCCAGATGGGATTTTGCTGGGCTGGGAAGACAGCGATAGCTGATTAGGGGAAAAGAGGCCAAGCCATATCCCGTGGCTCCTGGACGATGCCCTCAAGCTAAGCCACCGTGCTCCTGACTGCCATGGCTGCCCACCACCGTGCCTCCTTGGGACAAAAGGCAACAGGTTTCCTGGTAGGCAGCATTTCACTGTATATTAACAAAAGATGACATGTGGTATGATCTGCTATTACATTTGTGGATAAAATGCAACAGGAGAAATATATACYGGTCATTGGAGCTGTGCATACCCTGCATGGCACCTCCACTATACCAGCAGATGTTAACAGCAACTTTCTTGTACATCAAAACTGTTCCTGTGCTTTCTTAGCCCAACCTCAGCAGAGGTTTTCCCTGCAGTCTGACTGCTCGAAACCTAAAAAGTAGAAGTGATGTTTAAAACTGCTGTTAGATTCTTTTAAAGCTTTCTGATTTTTCCAYTGGGGGAAATAAAATTGTATATATCCCCTTCCCATCAGTATATATATGGACAATGATCTTCTAGGAGTACCCGTGGGGAAGAAAACCTTCCACCTTCCACCTGTGCAGACCATGACGCAAAGCAGATCAGGAACATCTGCCCAGGCTGCTGTCATTGCAGTTGACAGAGATTGGGGAAGAGAGGATGTCAACCAGGAACTTCTCTACTGCATGCCAGGGAAAGTAGAAGCTAGTTGTGTGTGCGCTGTGGGAAGGCAAAGATAGAGGTAATAGCTGAGACAGTGAGGCCGTCACTCAAGTTGCATAAAAAGTAAGTAAAATATGTTAAACTGTTTAGAAAACAGGAGTTTAGTTTGCTTCAGGAAAAATAAAAATAAGCAAAGTCACAACACTATGTTCAAAGACAAGAAGTTAGGAATGGTAATTTTTTCATGAGGTTATTTATCTCGCCTCCATTCCAGTGCTGTACTAATGCTATTTGCAGCAAATTATATCATGTATTTTTTCAGCCTACCTGTGTCTGTAAGTGTCTCTAGTGATGACATCTCCATTGCTTTCCTTTGGAGACTGCTCCACGGGATGCATCAGATCTCACAGCTGGAAAATAGTTCCCTCCATCAGTCTACAATTTTCTTTCCTTACTTTAACTGTCATTCCATTACTCCTAATAACATTCTTCCCCTCTTCAGCAGATCTTATAAAAAAAAATCTCTCATGTACTGTTCATTCCAGAAATCACACAGATTACTGTGCTCACTGCTTTAGGCTCAGATCCTACCAGTTCTTTTTACTGGGCATGACTTACCACAAAGATAGGCTGATCCTGTCACCAAAGCGTGGTGTACACGCTGAACTTGTAGTGGGATATCCATTTGGTGAAGAGTGAAATTATTTTTTTAAACCAAAAATTGGCACAAGTGTTACTCCGGTGTGGACAACATTAAGCATACTTTTGCACCCTAGTAATATGTTTTATAAATTTACAGCATTATAGTTATTCTTTTTAATCCCACGAACAAGCTTTATTTGATTCATAAAACAATTCTAACACTGCCACTAGGAGCTGCATAAACATTATACCAGTACCAGCATATTTATATTGGCATGCCGGTGGGATTGCCCCACTTATTTATAGTCTAAATGATGCACATTAGTCCAAATTGGCACGGCTCAGGCTTAGTGAAAAACTGATCTTTCAGAATGCACTACTTTCAGGAGTCAGGCTATAAACCTGTCACCTTCCTCGTGCCCTTGTGAAATACTCTCCTACTTTCAGCCCCTACCCTGGAAGAGTTTACTCTATATATCCACAAAGACTGTGCAATAACTTTGACTAAGTTCAGTTGTCAGGAAAACTTCACTGTTTTTGGAAGCTGTGACAAGTTTGAACACAGTGCAGAGTAGGAGTCTTTTGAAATAAAGTGCCGTGTGATTTTAGGAGTGGGAACAAAACATAGTAACAAAAAAGACGTCAAGTTGACAAAACAATATATACATATTTGTTTTACTTAAAGCTCACATGAATCCTAGGCCACCTTCTGTGCTACAGACAGCATCTATCCATGCACCTGTTTCTTTACGGCAAGCCTTTTAACCTGTCAAATACTCTTTATTTGCCAGTGCCTCCCGAGTCCTATTTAATCTCAAAACTTATTTAGGGCAAGCCGTTCATTGTCTGCAGTATTCCTCAAATTCTGTAAAATGGTAATTATTATAACTGCTTGCCCACATCTTTGCCTACATGCAACTTAGCCCATATCTGAATCAGCTTTTTGTAATCCTATGGAAAACACAACAATAAAGAAACAGATACAGATGGATGTCTAACATACCTGAAAAATTATACCCCTATAACCTTCAAGAAGACAGGCAAATAATTTGTAATCTTTCCATGCGYCAATGCCTCAATCTTTTTAACCAGGACTCCTTCTCCTTTAGGAATTCACAGCTGCACATTTACAACGTCTTTGGCTCTGAAGCTCCTATAAACAATGACAGCATCAACCTATCGCCTACCACAACTGCAGGAAGAATAAACACGGATTTCGTTTTTTCATAGTGTGAAAACACTACTTAAACTTTTTGTCCAAACACTACAGTAATGGTGAGGTAATTATTAAATCTTTCTCTGTATTACCAGTGTACTGCCAGCACTTTCAGATCCGTCATAATACTGTGTGTGTTTGCATGCATGCACATGTGCTTAATTTTAATGACGGGTTTATTTGATTCATAAAATAATTTCAAAACAGACAGCAGAAGCAATTAAAAATAATAGGAAATCTCACACATTAAAATAGCTCGAACCAACCTGGCACAGTATCAGCAGAAACACGGTGTTTAAGGCAGAAGCTCAAACCAACCCTCCGGACTTGCCACATTCTGAAGGTCAAACAAGCCCCGGTTTTGGCAGACCAACAGCATGATGAACGCCAGAGTCCAGATCACTCTATCATGGCCAGTCTGTGCTCTGTCCAGGTTTTTATAATGAAGGACTGAGGGAAACCAAGCTGATTTTAGATGCCAGAATAGAATATAGGCAATTAATAAGACATGGTGTATAAGACTTCAGACCCAAGCAAGTGCTAAATATATTAACATCTGCACACTATGCAGCCAACGAAATACATCTGTAGTAAGCTCCTGAAAAAAAAAAGTTAAGCCAAATAGGCCACACCATTATTTCACAAAGACGCTACATTCTCATTATCTGAAGTCTCTAAAAGGAGAGCCTGGTGCAGAATACAGTACACATTAATGTAAACTGCCATTGGGAATGTAGGGAGAAACATTCAAGATAAGAAATGACAGAAAATATTAAAACTGCAATTCCTAAGCAAGAACAGAGCAAAATGCTTTCAACTACTTGCTGTAGCTTTGAAATCCAAAAGACAACAACATCTTATTAACCATGTCAGGAAGCATCCATATAAGCCAGCATCACCAGCCCTATCAACCAGAAGATACAACTGCAGGCACAGTTGGAATTTTATTAACCAAAGCARCAAGAAAACACAGAGGACAGGACCTATATCATGTGTCACCAAGATGTCCAACACATGACAGTAGAAGTTTGATCTTTAAGGTATTTCAAGAAATAACTGGTATTTAAAAAAAAAGCCAACGATGCCAAGCTATGATTTCCGTATTGCACGAAACAAGCACTTTGCTGCAGAGTCAAAGAGTTGAACACACTCATTAAGACTGCAAGAACAACAAAGCAAGGCACTGAGACCCACAAGAATTGCCGATTAAGGCAGTGGCTTTTAACCTGTTAGCTGTCAAGCCCTGAAAGATCACAGACTACTGTGCCACATCTCTTGAAAGGTCCCTAAGAAAAAAAGACGCCTTTACTCTGTACGGTGATCTAATTATGGAACATATCTATCAAGGTGTGCAATACCACTAAGTATCTAAACAAAGAAAAATGAAGTCATTAAGACTAAAAAGCACAGTCGGCTGCCCCAGGCTGCCCCAAGAGACTGAAAAAAGCAAGTTTCTGCACTCCATAGCCAACACATTCTGCCTTGCAGGTCTTATAAAGGCTTCAAGATATGCATTGGTTTTGGCTGGCTAGAAATGTAAATATTTCCGAGAACATTTCTTAAGAGGAGTTAGGACAACCACCGTTGACTGCCGAAGAAATATTGTTAACTCCTCTGATGGACAGTGCCTGTTCGATGTGCTTTCAAGCTTCGCTGGCRCATCCTTTGAGAGCATGGGGAGGAGGTGCAGTCCTCCGGAGGAAGGGAGCCTTGCTTCTACTATGGGAGTGCATGAGCATGGAGGGGGGTGGAAGCATCAGCAGGGCAGGGTCTAGTGGACGGAAGAGAGCAGAAAGCAAAGGCTGACAACAAGAATCACTGGTGGATGAGCACTGAATAGAAGGATCTACTGGGGACCCGAGAAGCCCTTGCAGAGTTTGCAATAAATAAATGAATAAATACATAAATAGAACCTGTGTAGTCCAAAAGTCTTGCTTGGAGGGGGGAAAGGGAGACTGCTTACTATAAATTAAAGGTCTAGGCAGGTTTATTTTAAAAATAAGCTGGGTTCCCATCAGTCACTTTAAAAAATAAACACATTAAAACACACCAAAAGAGGTCTTCCAGCAGAAGGAACTGCCTTTCACTACACATAATATAGGACTCGCTTAAATCATTCTTTGTGAGGCTTATAAAACATCTTGCTAACACTTCCCTAGTCTCCTATACTCCACAAAAATTCCATTACTATTCCTGTCTTCTTGCCTTAAGAGAATAAATAATAATAAGCTCATTGTCTACGAGGTTTATGGGTGTTCAAAGCTGCCAGTCACCTGCCATTTCCATGCTTTGGTATAAACCCAGGCAGCCTTGTCCTTGAGGGAGCTGTAGGGCACCTGAGCTGGTGGTACTGACCCTAGGCTTTCTGAACCCCTATTGTCTCAGAGCTTATCACAAAAGTGTTGCTCTTTCTGTCAAAAGAGGCTTCCACTGAACAGCTCTGTGAAAGCAGCTCCCACACCTCATATTCCTGTATAAGGTCAGACTAGAGGCGAGAATGCTAAATAACAGAGCTGTGCTTTTGCATATTCCACAGCAGCATTCATTCTGCCTGCTTCCTTGTGTCCACACTCCTCCCCTTCGTAGGGGCATTACATTTTAACAGCATATGCGGAATAGAAGGAATGAAAAAGGAGATGAGGGCTGACAGAAAACATAACAGAAAATAMATACATCCAATGCATAGGATGCTGTGTGTCAGATAAGGAAGAGGGAGAGAGAAAACAAAACTGAATCAGGTTACAGAGGGAAAAGGAAGGAACAGTGTGGAGGGATGAATGGGAAGAGACCAATCCCACTTCTCAGCTCCTTCTCAATCCCCTCCCAAGCTCCTCTAAACAAGCTATATTTCCTTTGCTAATTACACAGTAGAACTGAAGCAGCCTGATTTGAAATCATGCAAAGGTTAAAAGTCCTCAGCTTTGAGTTTCTACTCCTAATAGCAAAAGGCCAGATAAAACACTGGAGAAGCTGATTTGACAAGAGACACCAGGACATCAGTATCACAGCAGGAATTAATACTTTGCTGCTTTCCCCTCCTGAGCTGTCTCCTCTGCTTCTGGGCTAACGCTCTTCCCTGTGAGAAGCAAATGAATAAGGGAGCTAGTGAGAGCTGTATATATTTTCCATCACCATCACCATCTCAAAGAAAATGAGTGGGAACTGAGAACAAGGTATGAAGTTCAGGAAACAAAACTCTTAATACTTTTTCCACCATGCAGGAATTTTTGGTTCAGATACTTTCGTTAATATTCCACTTAGAAGAGAAGCACAGATAACAATAACTGTTACTGCTAGCATTATATGGATGGAATAAAAATATAAAAGTCTCAATGACAACCTAAAGACCAAACAAAGTGAACATAAAGTCTTGACACAGAAAATATTTCCCTAACCACCACCGTTTTGTATAATTTTTCCTTTCTAGTATGATTTTTTCAGGGACTGGATCAGCCTCAGGATTGCTCCCACCACTTGGAGTATAAAATAAAAGTCTATTGAGGCTTGCATGTAAAAAGTTAATTAAAAGTTGAATAAAATGACTACAGAGATCAAACTACGTCTATTCCCCAAGTTCATGCCAAGATCCATATACATGTAATGCTCCGTACAAACAATATAAGTTATTTCATGATGTTCTTTTCAATAAAAATGATGATGAAGAATAAAATGTTCCCGTTATCCTTTACTAAYAGATTTATTCAAAGTAAATCAGAAGTTAAAACAAGTAAGTTAAACACAAAAGGATTATTCTATTCATTGACATTGCCAGGATGACATCTTCAGTTCAGTCAGATTGGCTACTATACCAATAGTAAAAGCAATATTTTTCTTTAAGCCCCTGCTCTGAAAAGTATGTCAATTTAAGGCATCATTTGTGCCTATTAAAGCCCAGCAAAAAGGAAGCAGGATTTTAAAGTTAGCAGGATGCTTTAGATTCCAACATGGGTTGGATGCTCTCCTGATAGGGGCTGCTTTCCTGAAGTGGGATTACATGCCCTGGTTTTGCAGATATTCAGGCACATGCATGGCTTTTTGCTCTCTAAGTGCACTGTGAAAATTAAGACGTACTCACCATGAGTACCTTTTTCTGTGCAGCTATATCATATCATGTTTTATAATGTAATGATAATGTAATAATATTATGTTTTGTAATGTAAGTATGCAAAAATCCATCACAAGTTATACACTGTCATTTCTAAACACATTTCTAAAACCTGGAACTTAATATTAAGCACCTAAATGCAGCTATGACAAAACAGGCCATTATTGTAGTGGGTTCCCACTGAATACACTGGCAAATTGCAGTGAGCATGGCTGTGTACAAGTCTGACATGCAATTTCTGTGTAAGAACCCAAAAATGGATACCGAAAGTCATACATTCATCATTTTAGTCTATTTTAAAAGGAACACTGTAACATTTATTCTCATAAAGCTCATAAAAATAAATACTCCCAACACAGAGATTTATGATACAAAACAATACCAATTTCAGAATAACAGCACTTTGATATAGAAAGCCCGTGTAAGATCATCCAGCATTTTGGTATAAACACACAATCTATTTTGAAATTCCCAGATATCTGGGATACCAACCCTTTCTTCGAAGATTTTATCTGATGTGTGCTCATACACAATTTAAAATAGACTGAGGTCTATTAAAGTGCATCAAAGTCCTGAAAGAGAAGAGGCTGTGATCCGTTCATGTGTATAGACATGCGCTACGGACAAATACCACCACTGTAGTGGCTTTCCATTTAAAAAAACCCCAACTTTATTTCCTTAATTTCCCTTCTCTGCCCTAATTTACTCTAGGGCAAGTCTAACATTTAAAGACTTCYTAACCATTTACACATTCTTTGCAATTAATCTCCAGTCTCACACGAATTTTAGCCTTTTCTAGTGTACTATGGAAAACAATGAATTTGCGAGCAGATAAATGATAAAGAGTAGTGCACATCTGTAAAGGCATGGGTGCTGATTTGACTGACTGAGTCCTTTTATGAAATCTTGGCTAAATGAACAAAGAGGAGCCATCATGGATTATAACTACAGCTCCACTGGATAATCTTAGTCAATCACCATTTCTTCTCGTTGCAATTTTAGCTTGCCAAAACAAACCCCAACCCTGGTAGTTTTCTAGCTCCCCATACGACTTACAATATCCCTAGTCCATTGTAATTTTTTCTTCCCGTGCCAATTCAGGTCAGTACACTGAAAATCCTCAGGACACCCCACAGAGTATAATACTTTACACCTAACAGTGACACTGACAAAGATCAAGGAYGGAGAAAGAAATTTTAATTTAGTTGATGGGTTCAGCAGGCAGATATTTGGCAGATGTGACACATTACCCGTATCTGTGCTCCTATTTCTACCACCTCCAGCCTTTTACTGATTAATTTAGGCCAATCGTCCAAACCCATGAAGCACCACGGAGTAAGGCACAGCAGTCAACCCATCCACAAGATAGGATGATTAGCACTTAGAATGCAATGCTGTGAACCTCGACCATTATTTTAATGACACTTTGTGTGCTAATTTTAAATATAACAGCTGCTTCTCTCAAGTTCTAGCTACAGGATTTTGCTAAAGATCACCTTTAACATTACAATCTAAATTCAGTGAGATTATACATAAACAGAAAACATTCATATTAGCTACTCAGTGAACAGTAAGATTTGTGGGCTTGGGAGTCTGGCTTTTTGAAATCATTCTAAATGAACTGGCTAAAGTCACGAAATAAGTTGTGGTATCAATACTGGCATAAAAGCCAAATAAACATGAAACCAAAGCATTTAAATAATAAAAAGGTCTATAGAGCTATGCTCACAGTTCAAATCTGCATTTTTTCCCTAGGAAAGGACCACACAGTTAATTCCAGTTATGAGACACTACAATTAAAAATGAAGCCATCAAGCCCCTGGGTAAAATACATCTTYGCTTTAGTTGGCCTCAGAAAAGCCCCCAAAATAGCGTATTACCTGACCTGTCACTAGGGTTTTACAAAACAACCATTATTCTCTTCTTGCACAACATTGTACAAGGAAAATAGCTTGATTTCTGTAAAATATATTTTTTAATTTGAGTTTATCAACTATTTATCAAGTAATTTGAGTTTATCAAGAACTTATCAAGGGAAAGCTACTCTGGAGAAATTAAATCTTACGCAGAGATCTTCATGCAGTACAGCCTATGATCATTTCCCACTCCTGCAGGAACAAGTTCAGTTAATCTAGGTTCAATTCACCACAGCCTGATAGCCGGCACTGGCCCGGCTCCGCTTGTCACGGAGCATTTCCCCGCTGTCAGACACAGCTGCTGGGAACAGTCAGCGAGAAGGAGAAATGATCTTGCAGGCAATTACATGTGTCCTCCCAGAAGGGCTTCAAACAGGCGAGAGATCTTGAACTACATCAAAAGAGAAGACCCTCTCAGAACAAAGTACAGCTACGTAGTGACCCATGTTTCATCTGGACTTCTGTCTTTGATGCTATTTGGAGATTATTTTTTTTTTTTTTTTTTTAATGTGTGCAGCCACATAAGCCCATGCAAGAGATCAAGCTTATGGCTTACTGGGACTAGAAGTTTTTCCCCCCATGGCAGGCGACATCACCCTTCCCAGCCCCACAGCAGGCACATTTTCTATTACAGCTATCTGAAACATTCACTAAAACAGGCAGAAATTTTCAAGGCAGCGAGGGCAAGCTGACAATCTGAAAGCAGATTTCCATTGCTAAGAATGTTTTTAGGAAAAATAAATGGTATTTTAAGACTTTCCTACTAAAGCTACCGGAGATAACTATATCTCTGACTTCCCCTTGGTCTCTTCAAATACAATCCTTATTAGCCTGCCTTCATCTTTGGTGTCTAGCTCCCACCTCTCCCCAGGAATGAGAGCTTAAAGGAGGGAGGAAGACTGCCCCCATTCCCTGGGTTGGCCTTTGAATGCAGTTCCCCAGCTAACCATGCTGACCACTATTTACATTAGACCAATGTAATAAATGTAAAAATGTAAACAATGTAAAAAATGTATACATTAGACCAATAAAATCAAATTTTAGTAACTYGTTGTGAAGTAAATTTCAACAAGATTGTATTCGTAGATCTGTATTACTAGATCTTTCTTTAATTGGACCAACTATGTCTATCTTACTTCTCTCCTTTTCATCTACCACAGCCTTCCCAGCAAGCAACACATGAGTCTAGCCTGAACACAGATGCAGTGAACTGGTGCATATGTCAGTGTGCAAGCCAGCTACAAATCTAGAAATTTGACACATAGGAGTGCTCACCTTTGACAGCAAAACTATGTACCATGAATCCTCTCAGGTACCCGGTGAAGGAGCCCTGCTAGAAGAGGCAGTGAACATCATGGTAAGCACTACGCCTTGTGCTGCTCATCAGCTCTGCACTCGGGGGATGACCTGAGCCTAGGTCCCCTGACGTGGGACCAAGAGTTTGGGAGGTAGGAAAAAGAGGAGAAACGTGATTGCATTATCTTCAGACAAGAGGCATTCGCTCCTCAGATCATCCAAAGCCAGGCTCTGTCCTTGTCCTGGGGTAAAATGCAGAAGGGAAGGTGCTAGAAGATGACTCATGGCATTGGAGTCAATCTGCTGATTTCTCTATTCGCTTTTTTCAAAGCTATTAAGTTTAAAGCTTCCAATTACTGTGGCTGTGGAGTCCAACTAAATGTTTCCATGGTTAATTGAAAAAAAAGTCTGAGGTTTATTCAGAGTAATAACAACAAAAAAGCCCAAACAAAACAAAACCAGAAAGCCTACGGCTGCTCACACTGTTACAGTCTCTTCCCGCTTTTTTCGCTTCCTCTCCTCCGTTCTCCCACACAGCAGTCTCCACAACTTAAACCCCAACCCTCTACCCCCGAGCACTGTAACTGCAGATTCAGTCTTTTCATGTGCTATAAGGTTTCAAATAGCATACTGTACAGACACAGGTCACCTCCTTGGTCCCCCAGCCACAGGGCTTGGGGACGTCCAACTTTGTCCCCTGGCAGGGAGGTGGCCGCTCTCTAGACTTACTCCTCAACCTGCCAGGAGGATTGCTAACAATCGGCTGTACCAATCCTCCAGCCTCAGGGAACATCAGATCTTCACAATTAAAACAAGGAAGGCCTATTACAGAATACAGCAGGCAAGGAGTGGTATAAAGGGAGTATCACTTTTTTAATGAAAAAAATTAAGTAATTCAGATTGCCTTCTCTGAAGCAAAAGAAATTAAATCGCCACAACGTTCTTTTGAGGTGCAGGCTCCAGCCTATGCTAAAGTCAGTTTCTGAGTGCACAGAGGTTGCCAGAGCCAATGTTAATTCAGATCCAAGAGGAAATAGCACGACCATGAAGACTGTACCCTGTAGTACACGCCATGCCCCCCACTGCACTTGGGCCCTTGCAAGCTCAGAGCGAGCAGAGCCCCTGAGCTGTCCCACCAGTGTATCACACAGTCAATGGCACTCACAGGCAGCAATTCATGTTTTTATGGTTTCCCTTTCCTCCGTTTCTATTACACCAGTGTGTAACCCTCTTCCAACTGAGGGTCGTACCTCTGTCAGAGCCCTATGCTAAGCCACCTTTCCCTTTGTCTCCACCCTGCTCAGCCGCACCGCCCCTGCCTACAGCAGGCCAACGGACACAACGGTTCAACGGCACACCTCCCTCAGTCACAAAATGCAGATTTGCTTGAAATTGAAAACCAAAATGCATTATTTGCTGGTATTTGCTTGGCAGGAAAGCCTGGCAGACTTAGGACTTTTTTTGGTGGGGGTCCTCTTTAAGGGAGTAGACAAACCACTTAAGAGCAACAGTGCAGGTGCAGAATTTACAGCAAAATTTCAGTAAAAACTCACTGCAGCTGGAAATTACCATCCACTCACAAGCAATGCAGACCTCCATAGGAGTGCTTATTGCTTTCATGCAATTTCATGCAAAACGTTGTGCTACAGAAGCGAACGCGTTTTGTGTAAACCAAATCTTGTGAAATAACAGCTAAGCCCCAGCCTGCCCATTCTAGGTACAGTGAGTCCAAAATGCAGCGGTCAGCCATTTCGAGCACCATCTGACCTCTGATTTTTCTAGATCTTGACGAGTTTGGAGTTCATGCAGATTTGTGCCTTTGACTAGGATGAAATCATTGAGGCTGTTGAGGTCTACAGGGCAATGGGCAAAGACAGCGTGTCTCCAGCCGGCTGCCTCCCCCAGCACCGCTCCCACAGGGAGCCGCAGGCGCACCTGGCAGGGTCTGAGCTGCAGCACCTCTGGTGGGATGAGATATGTCACCTCTCAGATGCCCAGCGGTTCCATCCCCTACTTAGACATATGTCTGGCATCTGGATAAAAGCCAGCTGGCACGGGCCCAACTCAGATAAACTGGAAATGTCAGCCAGCACAGGGAAGCGCTGGGACGAATATCCAAATGCAACATCTGTTCCCTATTGCACATCCTCCCAAATCACCATTGATCTTGAAACATTATTAGGCTTCCCTCTGGTCCAAGATTAACCCAGCGAACAGATGCGCTAGCAACCCTCAAAGGCAGAATGGTTTGGCTGTGCAGGACTATCGCCCATCTTCTTGAGGAAGAAGGCTGATAACCCAGATGCCCTCCAGCTCAACAGAAGGGGAGCCAACCTTGCAAGAAATAGGTCAATCAGGATGATAATAGCATGATAAAACTATAACAAAAAGGAGAATGGCTAGAGAGAACAAATGAATATTTATCTAGCACAAAAATGAAAGATTTTCAAAACAAATTTAACTGAAATTCCTAACAATGGGAGAAGATATTGTGCCTGCATCAGAACTAGAAACCTGGGTGGTGGACAGCAGATGCCAGAACAATTAACTTATTGGGGAAAATTCAAGTTGAGAATAATAAAAAATATTGGGGTGGGAAGAAAAGCATGATTAGATAATTAAAATGAGTAATTAAAACTTTTGTTGGAAAGAATGTGTGAGTGAGAGCAGGTAAAAGGTGACACGCCATCTAGAAATGCTGTTACTAGTTTATAAGCCACCGATATTTCATTGATATGGGAGAAAGTAGTAGATGGTGATGCACAGAAACCACAAACTATCAGCTATAAAAGGATTAAAGAAAAAGTCTGCAATTAGCAGAATTAAAAAAAAATAAAATCCCTCTGCAGTATTTTAGGATAAAGAATCACGATTGCCATATGGCTCACCAAGTATAATGCAAAAAAAGAAGTGGTAAATACAATATTTCTGTTCTGTAGTTGAGAAAACGCTGGATGACATAATAACGATAGCAGTTTATTTCTAATCCAACAATAACTTAGAATGATATTAAACAATGTTAGCAAGATAGGCAGTCCCATATCAGCAGGTCTGGATAACTCCGATTCAACAGCTAAGCCAAAAAGCTCTCTGGATCATTGATATTGATTTTCAATAACATTTTTGTAAGAATGTCAGTTTTCCATTACCAAACATTTTTTTAAATCAAGATCAATATTTATCTACAGGCTGCTCAAATTTAAATAGGATTAATTCCTTAATTTAGTGAAATCGGAGGCTTGTGTTACACAAGTCATACTACAGGATCACTGCAGACTTTTTTTTTTTTTTTTTTTTTTAAGTCTTTGACTGGTATATTGAAGGTAACCACAGCAAACAGTGTTAAACAGCAAGATTAACTGCAATCAGGTGGCCAGTTCCAGGGATACACATTGCGTATGACCCATGAAAAGAAATTAAAAGGTACACAGAGGTAACCACCACTGCTGAACTGCAGTGCTGTGAAAGCCACCRACGCACAATGGTGCCGTGCAGGAATTGCCCAAGGCCCCAGAACAGACACTGAAGAGCTGAGGAAGTTACCTGAAGGTGAGGCAGGAGCCCTGACGCCCTGGGCAGCAGGCCAGCTGCTTTGGCCAGGTCATCTCCGGCGGCCAGCTGTGGTGCCCACCAGCCGTAAGCCATTTGAGAGCACCGCCAAGCACCACTGCGGCTCGGCATCACCGGCACCACAGCCGCCTTCGGCAAGGCTGGAGATGGTGTCCCTGGCACAGCCCCGCTCCTCAGCCCAGCCCAAAGGAGCTCAACCCCGGGCCAGCAAGGCACCAAAGGGACACCACCAGCAGCACTCGTACTTTCAGGCTGGGCAGATGAGAGTGGCCAGTCCCCTACATGGTACCAGACGAGTGGATGAGCTGTGTGTAGACGATGAGATTTGGCCAAAAAGGGGTTGAGGAGTTATCAGGGATTTACCAAACGCCTGCATGAAAGGAATATGCATCTCAGCTTGGGAAAGCATGGACTGTGTGGTTAGCCAGGAACACCCAAATGAACAAAGACACTAATTAGTAGTAGGTGCACAAAGAGTACCACAGATGGAGACTCTAGAAAGCCCCCCCCCCAGAAACCTCTATAAAATTCCAAACTAATTATGGGAGAAAACCCATTCTAAAGCAGTTCACATTTAAGGACAGGATCTTTACAACGATAAAAGTAATTCCTGCACCGTCCTGGAAGGCAGACATGCGATAAAGAAACCAGCACTGTATTTTGTTACCCATGCCATGCTTGCCTCCGTATAAAGCAAACACAGGGCTATGCCGGCCTGCTGTGGGACACGAATGAGTGTGGGCRTAATTTTCATGTAATTCATGAATGAATTGCCAGCGTCTTCCCTATGAACCCACAAATAAGGGAGGGAGAGCCACGACCAGAGTCAGAGACCAAGACCAGAGCAGAGAGAGAGGCTGGAAAAAGCAGGTCTCGCCTCTGAAAACACACGGGAAGGGGGCTGTAAGAAGCCACTGCTGGGAACAGCCAGTCTCCCCAGGAGGAGGGACAAAGCATAGGTTTAGTCACTGGCAAACACAGGCAAACGCTTTCTTGTCCCCTGGGAAACACAGAGCTCATTGTTCTCTCCASCTTGCTGAGGAGGGGAAGCGGAGAGGGAGGTGCTGGTCTCTTCTCCCTGGTATCCAGTGATAGGACGTGTGGGAAGAGTTCAAAGCTGCGCCAGGGGAAGTTTAGACTGAAMATTAGGAAGCACTTCTTCACCGAGAGGGTGGTCAAACACTGGAACAGGCTTCCTAGAGAGGTGTTTGATGCCCCAAGCCCGGCAGTGTTTAAAAGGCATTTGGACAATGCCCTTAACAACACGCTTTAACTTTTGGTCAGCCCTGAATTGGTCAGGCAGTTGCACTAGATGATCGTTGTAGGTTCCTTCCAGCTGAAACAGTCTATTCTATTCTATTCTATTCTATATTCTATTCTATCCTATTCATTTCCCTCAGCCTGCCCTCAGCACAGAGGGAGGTGAACATTTCCTCCTGCAGCCTTCAGGAAAAGGCGGGGCAAGGCAGAAACTCCATCTTCTCCAGTGCTTGGAAATGACTAATAGTTTGTACAAACGGGGTTGCACAATTGGCTGTGTGTGCAGGAACATGTTTRTCTTCTGCTACAAAATTGAACAATTGCTGGTACAACTGCTCTGAAATGCAGCTCTTGGAGAGACCACAGCATGATTCTGTGTTTTTTTTCCCCGAGTTCTCAGCTGTTTCAATTTCTAGCAGAATTAAGTTGTCTGAAGTTGCCCAACTCCAAACATGTACAACAAAGACACACGGAAGAGACATGTACAAAAAACCTGTGCATTAAAGCTTGACGCACAACTATTTCTGTTTCAGGAAATTTATTTCTGTAGGTGGTAGGAGCTTCCTGGTGCTCGTAGGAACATCAGGAAATATTTACTACACTTTTACTTCTCTTAACTGCAAAAAATAAACAATCCACGTCACCTCCCAAGGATGCACTACCTTCTTGTCGTACCTTGAAGTCGATAATGAAAACCTGGAGTTTGAAACATGGGTTTTGCATCCTGGGATGTCAGGTGGCAGATGAAAAGTACAAATGGGCAAGAACACAAATTGCGTTGCCCACAAGGTCACTCATCGACAATCCCCAAACACATACTGCTGCCACGCAGTCATTTGGCAGACACCTAATTGATATGCGATGGCACTTTTTTTTTTTTATTAAAGATTTTCATGTGTTCTCAATTGCAGAATGCTTGACCTGACAGGCACATGCAGGCACAAAAGAAGTGAGACAACAGGGAAACAGAATAGACAGGAAAATATATCTGCAGTGTACCCAGTAATAGCTTCATTTGCCTGTTCCCTGGGGAGATCTGAACTGTTTTGTGTGCAGAGGCTGTTAAACAGAAAATTATTTATTGGAAAGTTAATACAGCGTGGTTAGAAGCATTTTGTGTGAGCTGTCTAGATACACAACCACCTCCACTAACCAGAAGAGAATTGTGTCCACCTAATCAAACAGCTGGAAGAAAACCTGGTAATTTCAGCGGTAACGGTGAAGAGGTTAAGCAAGGCGAGCCGTCCCTGCCTCACTCACAGAGGCTCCGAGGACCCCCTCGCAGGCACGAAGAGCTCCAACGAGGGCAGGGAAGGAAGCACCCACTTCAGCRTCTCCGCATCTACAACCCGCTCAACAACACGATGCATTTACGCTCACAGGCCATTGCGTGGACCTTTATAAATTAACAGTCCCTTTTCCTTCGAAGGCTCTCTGATCGGAAGGGATACAATTGAAACAAAATTCAATGCGATCATTTTAACTTTCAGAATTACTACTCAGCCAAAGGAATACAGACTCATCTGCAGCAGAGCAGAGCAATTACTTCAACTTTCATTCACGATGGATGTGGCTGATTCTCAGTTTCCACAACACTGTACACACCAAGAGACTTCCCTGAACCCCGTGACTGCAGCCGTCCTGGCTCAGCTGCCTGTGATGCAGCAGGAAAAGGGACCGAATACACAACCTCATAAGGCTGTGCCTACACCTTCTGAAAGTGCGGACTTCGATGGGGGCCACCGATTCTTGGTTTGCAACTCTCTCCGGGAAACTGGAGGAAGCAATGAATCTTCTCTCAGATCTGACTTTTATAGAACGTGCTTGTAAAGCTGCCAACATAAACCAGCTGTTCGGTAAAGCGTAATATTCCCATAACATATTCTGATGGGATTGTCTGGTTTATGTGGAGATATTGTACATATTCTGAAACATAAATTACCCGCATTTTGCTGGAAACTTTCAAGTGATTTTTCATACAAACTCTAGATGAGAGCTGGGCTGATGACAGATTTGAGCACTCAAAGTAAACAAAAAAGGAGTTTAAAAAGGGGGGGAGAGTTTGAATTTAAATAAAAGAGATATTGCTGCAAAATAATACAATAATAATATAAATAATAAATCTCATTTGGGTCAACCTGAAACAATACCTTCAATCCAAAATGAAATGTTTCCTTTTATTTTCAAGCTATTCAATCCTTAAAACATTCTTTTTTTTAAGGAAAACTCATTTTTTAAGTAAAAAGCTCCAAAATAATTTGGAAAAAAAAATAGTAAAGATCTAGTTTTGAAAATGCTGAAACAAGACACTGCAGCATCTGGGGAAATCATCTTTCTTCTTCAGTCAAAACTCCTGGCAATAATCACCCTTGAAAATGCAAGTATTTCTGATCCCTATCTAACTCTGCTTCTCAGCAAATTTATGAGTCGTCAAAAAAGAATTTTCCCAGCTTTATTCATGAAGTCGGAGGTAATTATCACTTTTTCAGCTGATATAAGAGTGAATGTATTGCTAATCAAGCCGGTGGGAATAAGAAGAGGTACAAAGCAGTTTGCACAACTCTCACAATTATTCCAGTGAATTGTAAATTATATTAGAGCATCACTTTCAGTAGAAGCGATATAATCCCTCTCCAAACCTCAATGAAAGAAAGAAATCACGCATGACACGTGAACTATTGGAGAAAAAGGAACAAAATACCTTTTTTTTTTACCAACAAACATAAGGGCCATATCCTGCAACTCCATTACAAATCCGACAGTGCAATGTCCTAACCAATGCTAACATGGGTGACGTGACGGGGTGAGTAGTGTTTGTCATCTTATGTCTGTTTTCAAGCAATCTGACCTCATCCATTTCAATGCCATAGTTGGCTAAGCTGGTATTTTCCATCATCTGTAGTTACACCCAGATGTCTAATTTGACATGACTGCTACTAATATGTGCATCAGAGATATTGCTTCCCATAAAAGTAGTATCAGTGATGCTCAATAAAATGAGCTGCAAGCACTCAATGCCTTTGCAAAGGTGTAAGAATAGCTTGGTTAATACTTTTACGGACGGAGGGGTTATTTTACACCCAACAAGAATGACATTTGCTAACTCTGAAAGGTGCAAACGTACTACTGTTCCTCAGAAAACACAAACATAATTTCACTTTTCTTGATTCATCATTGCCACAAATGGAAACTGATAGTTAAATTTTTTCAACTAAAAGAAAATACACTGTATTTAATAAATGTGTAATAAAAACCATACATAAAAAAAAAAAAACCCCATACATCATCTTTTCACTGGGTTTGAGCTTATTACAGTACTTTGACATTATTCATATTTGTCATTACAGTCATGGTCAGAAACATCCACATGGTAGATGGTTCCGCATTAATAATGGAAAGCCAGATGACACATTCATGTATTGGATTTTGTGACTCCTATGTTGATCCACCTGCATCGGAGGGAAGGCCTCCTGCTGCCATTCCAAATAMTACTCAGAAGATTGTTCTAATGGTCTTTGACTGTTATGCCTGTTTGTGGATACTAAGAGGTCAAGGAGACAATTTCGCACCCAGAAATGCATGCACCGAAAAGTTCTGATTGTTGAGGTACATCATTTAATACTACTTTTTTTTCTGATGCAGAACACTTGGGTGTGTCCTCTCTTGAGATTATTGTGCATTAATAAAATATGTCACAGGGAAAATTATAACTGTCTAATCATAACTTAAGCGTCCAACACTTAGAGAGCAATGAGGTTAAAAAAGCTTCTACAAAGCAAAGTTCCTTTTTCCACTGAAATATCACAAAATCTACCAGAATCATAAAACTGTAACAACATAGATAATATTTCCAAAGAAACTAGTTGAGGAATTTCATAATTCAGCATAGTACTTAAACACACCAAGTCAGTGAGATTTAAGCAAGCCTGTAAAGTTAAGTTTTGTGTACTTCAATGCTATCCTGCGTTGGAGGGGGAGGTCTAAATTCAGTATGTAAATACTAACTGTAATATATTACAGCAAAATTCTTTCAAAAACATTCCATTGAAATACCTCTATGCTTCATTATGCAAATATATACTCAGAAGTGCCTTGCAGGGATTCTTAAATTGGCAAGGATACAAATTTCCATTATACCTTATCCCAGACAGCTGAATGTTGGCAGCTAAGTTTCCACACAACAAAACTTCTTAAAAGAAGAAGAAAAACAACAACAAACTTCAAATCTTTGAAAGACGCAGTTTGCATCTGCCACGTTCTACAAAGACAAATGCCAATGGAAACCACATTTGTTTTTATTGTACCACAAAATATGAAATATCAGCAGTAAGATTCAAAACAGCCTAAGGGACAGATTCAACGTCAATGTTGGGTACCTACACTGAGACTTCATAATGGCCTTTAGATCTCCAGATTCCCATAATGTGATCCTAAAAATCCTTGCTCAGTTGTCACCTACATCTGAAGACATGACACAGTCCATACAGAGAGCAAACCACAACTTCCATGTCAAGACATGTCCGATAATACCCGAAAGGACAGTTTCTGCATCTTGTTTTTGACAGGATGAAGCAGCTGGAGGCATTTGATCAGAACTGAGAAATTGGGCATCTCTCTGCCTAAGTCAGTCTACCATATCTTTGGGTTTACTCAGAGATTATATTTTTTTTCCTGCCTCAAAATTTAATTAAAGCAGATCTTAAAGGATTTTAAGAAAAGGATTTGTCATTGATTGGACAAACTGCATACTAGAGGTAATGTGACCCACTGTTAGGGCAGTGTCTCAGGAAACAGGACACAAATTTGGTTTTATCTGCAATCTCCTTCATGTGGAACAGTGAACTACTCCCAGAAGGAGAAGCCAAGAAGCCCCTTCCCCAGGAAGGCAAGTTTCTGTAACCTGCAAGGGTATGGTTTCTCTTCTGCTTTCTCTCATTTTTACCGAATACTTTGTCGGTATAAATGCCACCACTGTGCACCATGGGAAGAAAAAGATTATGTACTATCACAGACAAGCTTGCAGAGGTGTGGCTCAGGGACTTCTTTTGTGATGTGAAGGTGGAAGGCATATGCTTGAATCTTCTACAATTAAAGAGTGGAACCTAAGTACCCACATACTGGCGAAATGGACTATCATACAGGGGCACGCAGAGAGATTTTTAAAAAAAGAGTGACTTCTTCCACTCCCTATCCCACTTAAACTTTTAAAGAAAGGTTATGGGCACGTGCCTTCAGAAGAGGAATACACAGATTGTAGAGCTGAGGTGGAAAAAATGATATTCCTGCAGACCCAAGAGAATCCTCCAACTCACCTCACTCTCAGCATTACCTACTGGCTAATTCAAGGCAGATGCAAGTGGTGTGACAGCGACACGTAAGCTCTTGCTTCMTTGTCCGGCTGAGATCTCACCTTGTGACGGTCAATTCTCCTCGTACACTGCGTAGGGAACATGGGCATCTAACATGAGGTCTGTGTCCTACTTCAGGGCCAAGCATACTAGAGATGCACCTAGTTTCTCAGCATCAAAGTGCAGATCCAACCCAAAATGACAGAAGTAACATCGTCAAATGTACTGTGGGCACTTATGTCTCTAAACAGTGAAAAACAGCTTTCATATACTCCTTGTTAAAAGAAGTAGTATTCATGGTTTAAGAACTTTTCTCTAGCATTTATCATATTTGMTTGAGTAGTTCCTTTAGAAAGAGAATTTTTAAAAGACTGTGCAGAAATTTTAGATGTACAGCAGCTAATCAAACAATAGCAGTTGCATCTCTAAATCTTACACATGCTATGGATTTCTAATATTACATTTATTAGTCCAAATTATTTTATAAGGAGGGGGAAGATGCCTCAAGTTACTCCTTCAAGTACATACTTGGAGGTGGGCTGTATTTTCAGAACTGGTAAATACCTAAAGGCTGTTAAAATGAATTTATTAATTAAACATTCTACAGATTATGAAAAAAGTTGCATCACTGCCATTTTCTTTATCACTAGAATTTCTGGAGTGTTGCTCTAAAAAGTCTTAGAGCCAGAGCACACGCTCAAAGGTCTACAGCTCTTGCTAAGAAGCTTCCTCTCTAGAAGCCAACCTTTAGAAAAGTCTGAATCCCCAGAAAAATTATGAAGATTCTTATACAGGACTTAAAAAGGCGATAGATAATGAAACCACAACACTGTTAAAAAAGAGCACATGCCAAGGCTTGTTTTTGCATTCACAGAACTATGACTCTCCAATAAAAGAAAAAGAAATCTGATGTGCAACATGTCCTAGCCTCCTGAAGTTTTGCAGAACAGAAAGAAGKGCAAAACTTGAGCTCTTTTGAGTAGAAGGTTTTGAAAACCTGAATTAAAAAAACTTACAGTAAAATACCTACTATTTGTTTCAAACGGAGTTTGCTTCAAGAAAGTGGGGAAACTAAAAACACAGAATATTTGCAAGTTGAAGGATGACTTACAAAAGCTCCTAATTAGAACTTAGTAAAGTTCAAACTAAATACTTTTGCCAAATCTTGCTATGATCTACATGCATTAGAATTTTTTCTACTGCAGGAAGCTGAAGATGTAGTAGTACCTGAGCTATTACAGTTGGACTGGATGCACATACTTAAATGTGGGAAAGGGATTCGTGAGGGTTGACAAATAAGACACTTGTCATATGTCAAACATTGGTCTAGTGCTCAGCATGTGCTTCTSTAACAACAACTGAGTATAATGGGTGCTGTAAAATAAGTTTTTCAAGGTTCTTTCATTGTAGTTTGATTCTCTGGGGACTGATCTTGCCTTTAACAAGTTTTGTACCTCTCAGGATGCGCAGAAACACAAAGCAGTACGTATGTGCACACGCTGTATGTGTGTTCGTGTGTGTGTATATGTGTATACCCACACAAATGTCTGGCCTACAAATACATGTTCACTATCTTAATATCCACATAAATATGGTACACAGGTTTTTAACAAATACAAAAGATGGTCATAGTAGTGTGTAAGCATRATGCTGCAAAGCCACTGCAAAGACAAAAGCAGAATGCATAATGAATTGCCTCCTTTTCTTGCCAGTAATTACATTTGCATGAGAATGACTCCAACCACTATAATTTATCATTTCTGGCGATGGAAATTTACGGTTGTGTGGTTACATATTCTAACCGAGAACCCTACTGCAGCATTAGAAATGTTTGTTTTAGCTTATTACAATATCCTTGAGAAGTCTTCAAGAAATATTAAAACATACGGCTACATCTCTTGCCGTAATTCATGATTTACCAAGCACATAAGATTGACAGGCAATAGCGATGCAACTGGCTGGCAGCCTAATCTCTGTAATGACCTGCATTTCACAGTTGTTAACACAGTTATCAGAGTCACACTATCACCATAAYTCTAAAGAAAAAGTGGGAATGACAGCAAAATGCTTTAAAAAAAAAAAACAAAAACCCACACCAAACAAAAAACCCCCAAAACCCAACCACAACAACAGAAAACCCAAACCCCACAAATCTAGAATTTATCCTTTAATAATAACATTCTCAATACTCATTTTAATGTGKTTTTTTCCAATGAGTTTTATTATTTATATTAAGATGTAAGCTTCAGCAATATTTTCACTGGGGTGCATTTTTTCAAATACTTACGCAGATACTTGGAGAATCAAACACTACAAGACTAATTAACATGCACAAAATTCAGGTAAAATTATTCGTATCAAAATAACTTTTGAAAGAATTAACACATGCAAACATACTGGATGGCTCATGCTAATCCGCAGAAGATAATTAAAACATAGACTTATGAAGTAAAACTCATTAAGAACCAACTATAAAACAGAATGTGATCTTGTTTGAAATCTTTCACCTCAGTCTCTGAAACTCTTCCTCATCCCAAGGAATTTAGCTTCTTTATAAGGCTGGGAATTATTTAATCCCCAATTAGAATTTCACCTGAATGCCATATATACAGCATTCCTCCATCTGTGGTGTAGTAAAAATGCCTGTGTTAAAAACCATGAGCAAGTAAAACGTCACAATTTTATATTTTGTGGTTTAACAGCTTCCTTCAAAATGAATGCAGTACTTAATCTGTGCCCAAGCACTACCTGTGCATGTACAGAAACACTGAATATTTGTAATTTTTTTATTAAGTCCTTGCAAACTTGGGAGTCACAGAAGTAGGAAAGGTCTTCCAATGTCAACTCCTGTGTCAAGATCCAGGCTGGTAGAAAGACTGATCCACTTAGTACTTCACCTACTACATTGCTCATTCTGAAGCTAAAGCTGAGGGGGGCATAAAATAAGTTTTTCAAGTTTCTTTCAACGCTCTTGGAACTCATTTTGCCTTTATCAAGTTTTATAGCTCTCAGGATGCTCAGAAACACACAACAGTTCCTTTCATAGAAGCCTGYATCAAACTACACCTGCACCCAGCTTAATATTTCTGCTTTACCCTTGGTATCTAGAGCAAGCATTGATGGGAGGCCATGAAAAACTCTCACGGACATGGTGCTTCCTGGGCAGTCTGACTTGCTAGTCATCTTTCAATCAAAATTCTTCTATGATCCTCTCTCCATCTCACTACCTGTTTTTAAGTTAGGTAACAAAAGAAAGGTCACTGTAACCCCCAAATAAAATACACAAGCATCCAATAACATGACATGCTTCCCATTTTTCAGATTTTATAGAAGTATGGTTGATGTTTCCCACTATGTATGATTCYTTGCAGAATCCTATTTTTCAAGACTGAGAAACAAAACTATTTCAGTGAGTAACTGGTGATTAATCATGATCAAGTGTCACACCTAATTTAACTTTAACTCTATGAAAAGGTTTTCTATACAATCCAAGGTGAAAATATACATTTTAATGTGCAGATGAAGAAAGTGCAATAGCATACTCAGCATCCATCAGGTTTTTTTTCCATCAAGAAAGTAATTTTGCAGGTTTTAAACTATTAAACAATTGCTTCTTTTTATGAAGTTATTTACAAAGCTACAGAAATACAGATATATTCGGTATTATTTTTCAATTGCTTTGATTTATTTCTGTTTCTTTGAAATTAGTCCTAGCAGTTTACAGTACTACATTTAGTGTTTCATTTTGAGAGGATGCATCTTTAGGAAAAATTAATCAGATGTATTTCCCCTCTGTAGATTATGGATCAGACCATATAAAAAAGCTGAGCTTACTTCAAAACTAGAAAAAAAGAAGAGCTTTGTACTTTTGAAGAAGGAGCTTGCTGCACATTCTGAATATATTTTTTAAAAAAAAAAGACGAATGGACAAACTGAGTAGAGCCATCTTGTAGCACTACAACAAAGTGACAGGTACAAAAGGGAGAGAGAACTGCACTGTCACACTGCTCTATTAAGTGATACAGCTGCGTATGTATTTTTTTAGAAATGGTAAAACTACTAATGTGGTGTAATTTAATGCAGTGTATCTTTTCCATCATCCTAACGTCCACCCTTATGTCTCTTTTCATATCTGTCCTTAAAAAGATTATTGCAGCAATTTGTTAGTTGTAGTCACTATTCTTTCAACTTTTGGCTTAAGTACACCACACATTTCACAAYGTTAGGATATGGTAGGAACCACGCACTGAGCCGAGAGTTAGGAGGTAGTAAATTAATGAAATAAGGAGTTTAAAGTTTTGGGGTAACACAAGGACAACCACATATATCTCCCAGGAAAGTAAAGCTATTACCAATTACTCAAATGCTTAATAGAACTGTCCGCTTATACCACAATTTGAGCAAAAAGCACTGGAAATCTGCACCAGCACTTAATGATGCATTTAGGAAAATAACATTGCATTGATAGTTTGAAATATGACTTCGGGTCTATCCTCTGCTTGGGAAAAGATGTAACTTGAAACACTGTTCTCCTGAATGATATATGCCGACATGGAACTTCAAAATTTATATATGTAACATGTATTATTCAGTGTATGTCTGCAAATGACATTATTTTATACTGTGTGACGTGGATATTGAACGGCTATTCCCAACTGCAGCAAGACTTTTAATTCCTGAAACATTTAATTTATATTCGACAAATAAGATATCTAGTGAGAAGCAACTAAGATATCTAATGAAAAGAGGCAACTTAAAGGAGGTAAAAACCAAATTCAATGGCAAAGATGTGTTTGCATAGAGACAAAATTCCTAGTGGTTAAACAAAAAAAATCATGAGTCTGGAGGTACCAATGTCTTCTTAGTTAACATCTSTCACTCAAAGTCCCTCTCCTTACTGCTGCTGCTGGGAAGCTCATTTGCCTACTCATACTTAAAGAAACGTCAGGACCCAGAGTCGAGGTCAGGGGTTATTTACCCTTCTTTGCCTCCCAAAAGCCAAACAGTTAAGCAAGCAGTGTGGTTGGGCAACATGAGGCTCTGCTCATCCCCATCAGATTCATCCTYACCGTGTTTGTTTCCTGTGATGGTGTAAATCCAAAAAGCCAGTAGGTGGGTATTAAAGTACAGCAGGTGGGTATTAAAGCACAGAAGCCTCACACTCAAGTCCTGAGGTGAAATCATGGCACCCCGTCTCAAAAGCAAACTACCACAAAGCACGATAACATTTCTACCCTAATCTTTATAAGGCTCTAAAAAAAAATAAATTGTAAGAAGGACAAGCATCAAATGATTTTCACCACGTCCTGCCCCGGGTTGGGGTTGTATCCATATCTTCGTCTAATACCCCTAGAGAGAGGATGAGAAGAGACTGGAAACTCACTCAGAGYCCATGGGAACTGCTGAGGATGAAGTGGGGACTTGGCCAGACCACAGCTTTAATCATGTTTTCCTTGTTATTTTGTCCAACACACAGGTCTTCACGGTTTGCATATGCAAATAGGAGCCACTCCTGCTCCTTAAGTCAGGGTTGTTTTCAGAAGGGAGAAAATGTCTACAGAGAAGAAATGAGTACACGGTGTACACAGAAGCTGTTACCTTTTAACTTCTTTAATACATAACCACGTTTGCCTTAAGGGATGAATATCAACCAGTTTTACCCTATAAACATAGTATCYGCTAATTTGAGTTATCTTCTGCACAGCAAACTAGGAGACAAAATACTGGCCTCTGTAGATGCTGGCATCTACACAAAAATCAAAGAAAACTCCTATTTAAAATTAATTATTGCCGTTACATTACTTTAGGGTTTGCAAAATCAGTTACAGGACACATTTCATTCTGAAGAGGTTCCCTCAAGTAACAAAGRAGCAGGTAATTTCCAAAAAACCCTTACACAACAGAGATGATCTCAGACACAGAGAAGAGACAGGGAAACAGAATTGCCAAGTGTTAGAAGCCTACAAAACCCCAGCAGCTCTCTGTCAAATGACTGGCCTRAAGTAGAGTGATGTTTGGCAAGTCTGATGCCACATAACCATGAGGAATTAAAACTATTTCCAGATAAATCACAATATTCTTGTCCATCCTTGGAATGAAATATTGCCACCATCCTCTTAATCGTTCCTCGCTCAAAACAAAGAGTTATAATTCTCTACCTGCTTTGTAGTATCTCGGTTAGTGATAGCMTTGGCTGCAGTGATCACAATATTGTGGAGTCTGGGATCCTGCTGAGCACGCTGAAGGTTAGTACTAAAACAAAGGTTTTAGATTTTAGAAGAGCTCAGTTGGGAGGGATTCCATGGGAAGCCTCCATGGAGGGTAAAGGAGCTAGCAAGTGCTGGGAGTTTTTCAAGAACGCTCTCCTGGAAGCACAAAAACAGTTCATCCCCTTTAAAGGTAAGGGAAGTAAGCGGAGCAAGAGACCCCCTTGGCTTAACTGCGAGCTTCTGAGTCTGCTCAAAACCAGAAGAAAAGTGTATCAGAGATGGAAAAGTGGACAAATACCCATTGAGAACTACAAGGGCATTGCCAGGGTGTGCAGAGATGCAGTTAGAAAAGCAAAAGCTCAGCTCGAATTGAAATTGGCCAGAGATGTCAAAAACTACAAGAAAGGGTTCTTCAGGTACGCTAACAAGAAGCAGGAACAGAAGGAAAATACTGGCCCTCTGTTAAGCAGGAGAGGTGAATTAGTCACCAACAATGCTGGAAAGGCAGAGGTTCTCAACACTTTCTTCACCTCTGTCTTCACCAGCACTGTTGGGCCCCAGGTCTTGGGAACAAAAATCCAGGTTGATGCAAACACTGACCCACCGTCAGTGAAGGAAGAGTTGGTACGTGAACAATTACAGGAGCTTGACCCTTACAAATCAATGGGCCCTGACATTACCCACCCGAGGGTGTTAAGAGAACTGGCTAATGTCATTGCGAGGCCAYTCTCCATAATGTTTTGAGCAGTCGTGGAGATCGGGGGGCATCCCAGAAGACTGGAAGAAGGCTGATGTCACTCCCATCTACAAGAAGGGCTTAAAGGAGGAGCCGGGAAATTATAGGCCCATCAGTCTTACTTCAGTCCCTGGGAAAGTTACGCAACAGATCCTCCTGGGGGCTATCACAAGTCAAATGAAGCACGTGATTTGGAAATGCCAGCACGGATTCACCAAGGGCAAATTGTACTTGACAAACCTGATTGCCTTCTACGACCAAATAACCTGCTCAGTTGATGTGGGGCGAGCGGTGGACATTGTCTACCTGGATTTCTCCAAGGCTTTCAATATGTTTTCCCACAGCCTCCTCCTAGAGAAACTGATGCGTTACGGTCTAGACAAGTGGTTCTTGCGGTGGGTGGGGAACTGGCTGACAGGCCGCACCCAGAGGGTGGTGGTGAATAGCTCCTTTTCAAACTGGCAACTTGTCACAAGTGGGGTCCCCCAGGGATCGATACTGKGCCCAGCGCTGTTTAATATCTTCATAAATTATCTGGATGATGGGATCAAGTGTACCCTGATGAAGTTTGCTGATGATACCAAACTGAGTGGGGAAGTGGACACTTCGGAATGGCGAGCCACCCTGCAGGAAGACCTGGATAGGCTGGAAGAGTGGGCTAACAAGAACCTTATGAAGTTCAACAAGGACAAGTGTAAGGTCTTGCACCTGGGAAAACATAATCCAGCTGTGCAGCACAAGCTGGGATATACCCAGCTGGGGAGCAGCTCTGTGGAATGGGACCTGGGGGTCCTGGTGAACAACAAGCTCAATATGAGTGAACAGTGTGCTGCTGCAGCAAAGAAAGCCAACAGGATGATGGGTTGCATCAACAAGGGCATTACCAGCAGAGATAAAGAAGTCATTATCCCACTCTACTCAGCGCTTGTCAGGCCACACCTGGAATACTGTGTTCAGTTTTGCTCCCCGCTATGCAAAAAGATGTGGACAGGCTGGAGACGGTCCAGAGAAGGGCCATGAAGATGATCAAAGGACTGGGAAGCCTGCCATATGAGGAAAGGCTGAGAGGACTGGGTTTGTTCAKCCTTGAGAAAAGAAGGCTTAGGGGAGACCTTATCACCATATTCAGTATTTAAAGGGTGGCTACAAAGAAGATGGAGACTCCCTTTTTACAAGGAGTCACATGGAAAAGATGAGGGGTAACGGGTACAAATTACTCCTGGGAAGATTCCGATTGGACACAAGAGGAAAATTTTTCACAATGAGAACAATCAGCCGTTGGAATAATCTCTCCAGGGAAGTGGTGGATTCCCCAACATTGGACACTTTTAAGACTCAGCTGGACTGTGTTGGGCCATCTTGTCTAGTCTGTGCTTTTGCCAAGAAAGGTTGGACCAGATGATCCTTGAGGTCCCTTCCAACTTGGTATTCTATGATTCTATGATACTGTTATAAGAATGAMTGTTCACAAAGTCAAACCCATGATTCTCTCACCATTCTCCACTCATAACGTTTTTCATTTTCCTCATAAATAAGAATACCAGTTAAAAACAAGAACAAACCAAAAAATATATTACAGGATGTAACACTGATTAAAACTATTATTTTTTCAAGGGATCTGTAAAATGAAGTTTGAAGAGAAAATACAGTCAACTCAATAAAACATCACAAATATGGCTGTGGATCTGTCCCAGAAAATGAAGTTACCAATTTTCTATAATCAGAGAGTTTCAGTTAAAAATATATTACTTCAGCCCAAAACCTTATCACAACAGAAGGATGAACTCTGTACAACTTCAATGCATAATGCGATGACTACCAATTCTCAACAGTAGCCCAAACTACTACCTTGTAAAAACATTAACAATCCAAAATATAGCTACCTAGAAGTGCTAGAAGATGTTCTGAATAAAAATATATGGAACAGTATAACTGCCAAGGTTTGAAGACTGACAGTTTAAGAGTTCAGTCAGAAAGGCACTTGATTTGTAGAGAGTAAAAAATACATTTCTATAAATATATCTATATAAATACAGATATAAAAATATTTTCCCAGCTAGGCAGCAGAAGTGTGAATGGCAGACATTTTGTTTCACGGTGTCTTTGACTCCCGAGAATACTGTACTACAGTGGTATTAAGATGATTACTTGAGAAATGGTTGAAGCAAGCCATCATTTGCCAGAATATAAGCCCAGAAATTAAATTACAGCCAACATTTCTCAAGCAGTTAACGTTTTAACTAAGTTTCTAAAACAGTCAAGTAGTACAACTAGTTGACAGATACCTGCCACATCAGTGAAATAGTGTTTTAAAGCATTATAAGCCATTGTTATAAAGAAACTTTCTGACTCTTGATCAATGTAACTATGTATTAACAACTTGTTAAAATATCCACTAATAATTCATTAAGCCTTAATAAATTACAGCCAGATATAGCTGTGACCTTTAATAATGTGACATACTGGAGAACAGAGAGGTGTTAAAAGACCAAGGACTTTCGGTCCTTAAGACAAGGACCTTATGTAAGGTCTTTAAGTGAACAAGGATCATTTAAAGAATTAAGACTACTCAATGCTATACAAAAGCCGATGCATTTCTCCAGCTAAGGCTATGTGATGAATCATCATGTCTACATTATACTGCTCCTTGCAGCATTACAGCTGGAAATGATCTAGGGATCATCCAGAGGAAGAATCAGCCAACTACCACTCCTCAAAACTCCAAGCTATGATTTTTTTACCTATTCCGAGTGCAATAGAGTTGACAGGAGCTGCAGAAATGTTCTCCCAACATTAACTGTCAGGTAGCTGCTCGATCCCTAGTCTATCTCCATTGCAGATAATGATACAGCTCTCCAGTCAACCCATTAATGAAGTTCAGCTCCATTTCAGGTGAGAATCACTGACTTAAAATCCCTTCCAAATCTCACCTGGCCCCTCTGTACTCTGGAAAGGCCACTGCTCTTTCTCCTGTTTCAGTCAGTTCAGATCCAGATCAAGACTTCCATCAGAGGATCTTGCAGGAACCGTTTCAGACACATTTGGTCCATGATTTTCTCCACACTTCTGGACCCATAACTTTCACTCAACTTCCCCAGACAYGTGTCTCAGGAAAACAGTTTTGCTTAAACTTCTAGCATTTGGCTTCTAGTATCAAACTAGCTCCCCTCAYATAGCTTTTGTTCTGGTGATGCAGCAGCTCATTTATGCTTATTTGTTGTGGTTTTATATGATGCTCGAGCATCTTCTGAAGAGGACCTATACAAAGCTATTACACCCACATCCTTAGCTATTTTTTGCAATGCTGTAAGGACTGTTTCTTTACTGTATTTTCCAGCTACTTCTGGTGCCTCTGCAGTTTAAGGAAAATTTCTTCCTACTCTCTCTGCACCAAGATTATCTCCTCCAGCTGATACTTCATTCTCACCAGTTGTGTGAGAATATACTTTATTCTCACAAATGTCTCATGGCTTGTCCTGTCACTCCATCCCAAGTTTCCCACCATGATTATCAGCGAATATTTGCACTGGCATATATACTTGGCAGCTGGTCAAGTCATCACAGAAAAGTTTGAGCTTCCTTTTAGATAAGAGCTTTCATCCCACCAGGCTTTGCTTTCATCTGCCTTTCTCACAAGCCATCCCATTCCAAGTTTCCACATCCAGCTATGGGTTCCTGAGCTTTGAGTGGGACAGTGCTCCTCAGCTTTTGTTCTCCTCAGATCTATTTCTGAGCCTCACCGGCCAGGGACAGCATTGGGGTTGCAGAGCAGGGCCAGCTGAGCTTGTCTCTCCTCTTTAACCCCTTCTTTACCACAGCAGCTTTGGCAAAGAATGCTATGGACATAAAAGTGTTGAGAGGCATGTAAGAGGCAGCTGAATTTAAAAACCAAATGCAGGAAAACAACTACCGACCATATAAGTATTGAATTACTTCAGGCCTTATTGTCCTTTTCACATGGACTACTGTTTTTGCTTGAAAAGCAATAATGTTTAAATCACGGGGTTTTCTAGTATAGTAAGATGCTATTCCATGGGCAACAGATAAATTTAACAGGGTTCTGATTTCATCTACTGGTCCCTTGCTAATACCATCCCAGGGGAAAAATTAAAATCCTGAAACAAACCTAGGACTCCCAACCATGAAAACAAATAGCACCTGYCGTCAGTAGCTACATCTATCTAAGCCATCAAAGCAAGCCTTTATATCGGARATGACCAATCTATCTGGGCGTACTCCTGTATCAATAAAACCACCACAAGGAGGGCAGCCACCCCGGCATGGGCACCACCTATGTTGGGAGACTGAGGAAAGTGGGGACACTCCAGTAGCTTCCCAGGAGTCCTGCTCCACCAGTGCAGAGGAGGCTTAGGCAGTGCAGAGAGCTCATTCCCAAGGCAGTCCAGTGACCCCCATCTCATTACACCATGTTTCATCRTTTCTTCCCCAAAGCAGTGGTTCAGATTAGCCAGCAGCCCTGGTACTAGCACGGCCATGCTGCTGATCAAATACAGAGTAGCTTCAGCTRTTGCATATATAATATAACCATCGCATATATATCTCTCTAGCATTTGAAAAGCTTCACAATCAGACCTTTGACAGATTTTCCTTACTAAAAGGATTCAGCACATGACCTCTTTCTTCTTATATCTGATATCTGGGGCTGAAATGCAGTATGAATTCAGATTTCCAGCATTCGCACCTACAATTTTGGTTCTCCAAACTTAGTTTGAAAAGCTACACAGAATGCTTTCAAAATCAAATCTGAACCAGTAAGATCAGAAGCAGAGAAATAGATTTGGATGTGCTCATTGGCAYAGACACCACAAAAGGAGCAGCTGAAGAGAAGGAGGCCAAGAACAAAACCTTAATGTAGTTCACGATTCAAGGAGGTGGTATTAGATGAGCAAATGCTCCAGTAACATGCCGAATCCATTAGCAACTCCAAATCAGACAGGCAGTCCCCATGGATTCATGTCACAAAACCTACATTTACAGGAAGACTATTCCCCTTTGCAGGAAAGGCTTACCAAGAATAAAAACCCTTGTAATGAAAACCAGCAGAGAGAATAAATTACCATAAATTCTTTGTATTTCAGCTGCACSGATAATAACGTGGATATGAGCTTCACACTCTCTGCATGAGAACAGTCCTGAATATCCTGATGACACCCTGATTGCAAACAAGGATGAAGAAGCTTTAATCCAACCACATTCTCTCTCTTTCACTCACACAATCCATGTTTGCTGTTTTTCCTATTTAAGACAAAGTTGATCTTGAAACAGTAGGTATGATTTTGTTTATCTTAACACCTAATTGAAAAAAACCTTGACAGTGCATACATGTCTCCCCTCCCCGATATGTTTTCAGGAAAAGATGAGATTTTGAGACTCTTTCTTAGACTGAATTTTCCAGATACATAATTTAGATACCCACTTAATAAAATAAGTAGCCGATATGTTTTCCAGAATATTCTCTTGAAGAAAGAGCATTAGCTATCATTTTCCAAGTCTTTAAGATGTTTATGGAGTGAACACAACTTTATTCATCTTTTGCGACATGCTGTAAAGTTACCGTCTAAACTGCTACTATGTTTTACCTATTTTATATTTATCATCCAAATCGGAAGAACAGTGGTTATTTCTTTACTCTCATAATTTCAGATCTCAAAGAAAAATCAGGAATTTGAGACTGACTATTCAAGTGTCCTGCTACACTCTTCCTCATATTACAGTATTTTTTTAAACTATGGATTAATCTATGCATTAAAAATTCATCTATGCAGAGAGATCAAATTTCGATCTTTTTGCATACAGATATGCAACAATACCAATGTGACTGGTTGCAGAGAACATGACTGTTCTAGAATTTAGGTTTATCTCACTCTTTCAAGGAAATTGAAACTTAGAATTATTCCCTCCTATATTGTGCAAATCTTTTATTGTAATTATTTGGGATTTGAACTGTTGCATTAGCTTTAATCTCTGGTTTCAGTAGTATAGAAACATGGTATCATTTAGGTTGGAAAAGACCCTTAAGATCATCGATTCCATTGAGTAGGATAGCCTTTGTATGTGTGTGTCCACATATGTTTATAAAGAGACATATATATTTACATAAACAGATACATATTTACCTACACATATATCCTTCATTTTTTACGATTTTCAGATGTTTTAATATTTTCCACAACAGTGAAAATTAAATGCTGAATTTAAGTTTGCTTTTCTTGATTTCATTCACAGACCCCTTGAAAGTAGTGCATGGACTGTGAATAGTCCATGGGCCGCACATTGAGTAACATTCTTTCCGTCTAAACCTTGGCTAAACTATTTTAACTCAAAATAGTTTAACTCAGTTAAACCATTCAGATCTCTAAATCTAGATTTAGTTTTCTAAGTTACTATGGCTTGGCAAAGCTGACCTTTTTCACCTCATTCAGCTTATGCAAAGAATTTTCCTGATGTCACTACCTATTACATCATTAAGTTTTGGTGGGATTATATACAGATTTTCCATCTGAGTTTGTCAAATGCTCATGATAACTTTGCAAGAGTCACTTGRTGTAATGTTCTCAGCTTTGTAGTCAACTTTTACCTATGTTTGCCAATCCTAAAGTTTGGTTCTGAACAATAATTGTCTACTCTACTCTTTTGCTATTCACCATAATTTTTGACATCTTCAAATATTCTTCTGTCTCCATCTGTTAAAGCATAAGCTCCAGATATCATGGCATTAGATGTCTCAAAGACAAGTGGTGTAGATATACAACACATTAGATAGAAAGAGATTTTGTTCTTGGATAAGCAACACAATGAGTTTAGTTCAAATTACTGCTTTTCTTCTATCTTCACAACCAATCACAATAAACACCAAGTGTTAAGAGAGTAAAAGCAGGAAAATACAATCATATTCTGATTCTCAAACTTGGGCATATAGTGAAATCTCAGTCAACAAAATAACTGAAAATATAATTACTGATCAGCTTGAGAAAATAAGTAGAAAACCATGTCGATCAAGAAAATCTGAAAAKTCTTTCAGCTAACCATAAATCACTCCAATGCCTGAAAATACAATGTTTCGAACAGGTTACCAAGCTTACATCTCTTTTGAGATGCATACACAAAAATGACACCATGGGATAGACTAGGGAAATCAAGAGAAATCGCCCTAAATAAAAGCCAGCTTCGCTCTTTCCCAATATCACCCATCTGCTATTTCCTTTTTCTGGTAACTCGGATAGTAGCGTGTGCTGTGAGAGATCAGAGGAAATGTCACTTACTTCATTACTCTATGACTAATTATGATTAAATAGATGGAGGCGGGAGCTCATTACAGTAATTTTTTGGCTCCCGAGTAATTCCTGAGCAATACTCGAAGCAGAGAAACTTCTCACACAGTGAATGAGCATGTGAGTGGACACATGGCAGTGCTGAGTGGTACCTTCAGTGGGACAATACACTGGAAATGTTAATTTTGGCCCTAATTTCTTCTTAGGCAGCAATCCATCATCTTTCATCAGTATCAAGACTGTAGAGGTTTAAAATTGCAACAAGTAGGAATTCACACACAAAAAGACCAAATTCTTTGATCTGTAACGGGTATTTAGCTATTGGGTTCCAAACTTTCACCAAACATAAAATCACCAAAAGCAAAAAAACCCAAGCGCCAATATATTTTTCCTTTTTACATGCCTGACCCTTCTTTTTCTAGTTCTTGCTTCTTGACATAACCAACTATAAAATTCTCTATTTTAAAAGTAAGCGTAGTAGAAAGAAGATGGTGTCAAAGTAACTTCAAAGTTACCTGTACACACTTGGTGTCCCACAGATGCACTTAAGTCATCATCTTTTTTTTTGCTACCCAGGGCATCACTTCAACTCCTGATAAACTGAACTAGTGGTTCAGCATGTTGACCTGGAGTTCTCAAACTGTGATGCATGTACACCACAACATGCAAACCACTTCCAAACTGTACGTAGACCGTGTGGCTAATGCCCATTCAAGAAGGTCCAACCTCTCCTGCTGTCCAATGGCAGAAATCGGGAAAAAGGTTGCAAGTTGGCTCCCTAATGCATTGGGGAATCATGAAAAAGAAATAGCCTGGATTCATTACTGCCTTTGTGACCTCCTCTACCCAGCTACTTATTTGCAAAAGTAGAGGCACTTCTTTTGACAGCCAGGGAAAAAAACCAATACCAAACCACTCAGTAGTGTGGAACAACACAGCAGGTCTGAAATATGCATTGGAAGTCAAACTGACTTGGCTAGAACTGTTAACTACCATTTGACTTATGGCTAAATTGAGAAGCACATCTGAAATCTTAAAGACAGCTGCAAAGCTCCGTACTGAGCATACCACATCCCAGCCCAGCCACTCCAAGCTCTCAGTCTGACTAAATTGTAAGGATGTGAATCCCATGAAGAATAAGGGCAGAGATAATACTGCGACCAGAAAAATCACTCACATTTCTACAGGGACTAAGTGAAAAGTGGATGTAGATTTTTCTCTTATGCTGGACCAAAGGAGATCTCCACATTGTGCTACCGCCACAGATGCAACAACAGAGAGAAGTCAGTCTTACTCCCTGGGGCCAAAGTTACTACCTCAATGCAGCTGTCAGCCAACATAGAGCAGCTGCTGTTCCGTATTACACAGCATATGCACGTAAGAGGTGGCTCTCAGACTTGTGTTTGCAGGAACTCCTGCTGCTGGTGGTTTGGTGGCCTTGCCTGAACCATCCTGACGTGGATCATAATTGCAGCGTAGAAGAGGGAACTGCGTTTTTCAACAAAGGGAGCTCAAGCGCTTCCTACGGTGTAACCTACCTTCCACTTGGCTCCTGCCAGTGTTTGGAAGGGCTCCCTGCTGCCTCRGGAGCTCCCTAACGTTGCCTAAAAGTGGCCGTCAGGCACATTTATCACTGTGTTACACAGCTC
Source organism: Oceanodroma leucorhoa (assembly GCA_030449065.1). Lineage (NCBI taxonomy): Eukaryota > Metazoa > Chordata > Aves > Procellariiformes > Oceanodroma > Oceanodroma leucorhoa. The sequence continues at coordinate 4,733,218 of JASVER010000078.1, forward strand.
CAGAGTGAAAACAAAGACAAGATGCAACTAGACAGTCTTCTGCACTGCAAAACTTCCCAAGGAACTCCCTCACCAACACTGCACTTCTCTGCATTTTTTTAAGTAGTAAACCAAAACCTAACACAGAATCCCTTTTTTCTGTTTCTTCTCATTCTTTCAGAAAACAGCTATTAATTACAAAGCTTATGTTTGTTTATTTTTGAAGCATGCAATTTCTTTTTATTTTCAAGGTTTGTTTTTTTTTTGTCCAGTCAAAAAGAACTGCTCATACTACATGTTCGCTCAATTTGTCATGCTTTCTCTCAATTACCAACTGCTTTTAGCTCAATGAAACAAGAACTGTGACAATTTATGCTTAGGTTCAGCAAAATGGAGCCCTGACCCACAGGTGCTACAACAATATCAAAATATATTAGGCCTACAGAATGTACGTACATGTACACAACCATGTCACTAAAGGAAAAAACATTCACCCTGTCACTGGAAAACTTAAAATACTCAAAAGGTGCCCTCCTTTTGACTGCTGGGGAGAAGGCAATGATATATCCACTTAAGCCTCATAACGCGGTACGAAATTTCATCTTTGTTATTAATGACTGGCTTGTGATATAGCTGAGAACAACCTGCCCACAATATCTTTGCAAAGCTGCACTGGTCTCTGACAGGTCACAAGACACGCTGGATGCCCGAAGAAAGAAATCTAAATGCCAGAAACAATTTCTTCTGCCAGACAGGGCTGTCAAATTCCAGTTCATTAAAAGCATAAATGTTTCCTTGAGAGTACTGTGGATTTAAACTGTATTTTATTGGTGACATTTACCGATGCACTATGGTAATTCAGTCACTTGAATAGCTGGTATTTCTTTGCTAAACATCTTTCTCTATTCACCACTGAGAAGCTAAGGCAGAGTAGTAAGCCTGTTGCATGATAAAGTTATTTCCTGTAACACTTTTTTTCCCCACAAAATTATGCCTAGTGTTTGCCTCTTCATAATCAGTCCAATCTGGAGTAACTTTTCTGCCCCAATATACTTTCAGGGAAGCCTCCTTTTCTACTAAAGAYATGATTCCCAACAGTATTAATAAAAACTGCAGATGAGCAGTTCAAGGGATAAGATAGAGAGGTTGCAGTGGAGAGTTACATAAAACTTCCCCTTGCTCTGTAATAACAGCTTTCTGGGCTGAAGCTTTCTTTTAACCTTCACCCAGGGCTGAATATGTTGATGAGTCTTAAAACATTTAAATATTAGAGGAATGATGCTCTAAAGCAACCCCCTCAAAAGAAGAATGGAAACAAAAAAAGATGAGCATCTTTGAAACAGCACTTCTTACACTCACAAGAACAAGGGAAAGACACGGTGCTTGTGGTAAGTAACACTGTGGTAACTCAATCTGACGACGCGTAAGGTCCCATCCATTTACATTCCTAATAATTTTAGAAGATCTTAATATAAAACCTCTAATTACTTCCAAAGTTAACAATCAGATTTTCCCTTGAGGAAAAATGTTATGAAAAAGTTTCTTTTTACTCGCATGAACTCGGCCCTTCGGCATAGTCTTCACCCAGAGCAGTCCGCCCTGTGTGTCCCCTGAGCAGCCCTCTCCCCAGGCTGGCAAGACTCCCGCAGGGATTGCAGGTAGGGCAGCAGAAATGAGGTTACCTTTTGCCAATTTACGTCCAGCTGTTTGGAGAGTGCTGTACCCTACGCTGCCAGAGAGACTCGCCCGCTCGGGCGCTGTGCCTACAGCGGGACTTTCCGGCAGCAGAAACACGTCAGCATCGCCGCAGTGGTGGACACTGAAATGCAGACGGGGCACTACTCCCAGGAGCCAGGCTGGGAGACAGACCAAGTTGAAAAAATACGGAAATCTGCCTATAAATGCATCTATGCTTTTATCCCTATTCCACAGAGTATCTCAGATTTTGCAGATCCCAAAACCAAGTGTTTATAAAGCACGTTAGAGAGTCAGGACATTCTTCCCTATCATACCTGGGCACACAAGGAATCAGAAGCCACCTGAAGCCTCACCTTGCAATACATTCCTAAAATTTCCAGGCAAGTGATACTAAATAATTGTAGACTTTAACTTTATATGGGATAAAACATTTTCATAAAATGACCAGTTTTTAATCCTTACTGTTTAACCCTTGGCAGCTCGGTTCTGTGTTTCTCCTCACATGGCGTGTGCCTTTTCAGCACCAGCCACTGCACCCACAGGGCGAGTTGCCTCTGCTTCACCTCTGACTTCTCCCCCATCCCCCTAATTTCTCCTCTTTTCCTCATCCTCCTCTTTCCCGTTTGCTCTGCAGAGCTCCCAGCAGTGCCGCATCTCGCGTTCCTGCTGCTTGTTCCCCCAGCCGCAGCTCAGCTCTCCCTCCCTTGCCACTGGCAGCACCCACAGCCTCGGGTCCATGGGCCCCACCAGCTGACCACAAAGAGGAGGCTGGCAAGAAGTACCATCTCCTTTCTCCTACCCCATGCCACCCTTCTCCTTTCCATGTTYTCCTGGGCTTCACCTCCAACCATTCACATAATTCTGTGGATACCCTTAATTCAAAGTAATAAAAACTCTCGTGGGCACCAGATAGGCATAGGCAGAGAGCTAATTTGGTTGCAAAGAAAAAAACAGTGCTCTTATGAGAACGCAAGGATGGGCGTATGTTTTGCACACTGGTAAAATCTGCAAAGTGTATCCCACCATACCTGACAACGTGCTCCCGCCTAGCGCTCTGCTCCAGCCTGCCTCACACTTTCTGTGCCGCCCTGGGATGCTCATCCAGATTGGGCTCCTGACAGAAACCAGATGCTGGAGTATTTTTGAGTCTCTGCCCCCTGATGGCTGCTAGAACTATTTGAAACAATAACGGCACTAAAAATAAACTCATGAAACATTTGCAACACACTTCTATCTTGCAGCAATGCTGATACTCGGAAAGACGTTTATGCAACACGCCATCCATGAGCCAGCCTGGAGTTCCATTATTTACAGCTCAAATGTCTTGCCTGCATTCATATTAAAACTGGTACCACTTATCAATAAGCTATTTTTTTAAGTAACTTCAATTAATCTTTAATATTTAGAGAGTCTACAAACTGCCACATAATGATCTTTTTTTCATTTTCCTCAGAATACTTTTGAGAGGAGAGAAGCTATCCGCATCACACAGGTAGGGACAAGGCACAGGTAGGACAAGACACTTGCTGAACTCCCGTGCAAGAAGTTCAACAAGGACTAGCTGAGAACTTGTGTAACCCACCCAGCTCCCACAAATCCAAATGTGCTGAGAAAAACACTCAAACGATCTCTACATCTTACATGTGCAACAGATATCAGAGCTGCATATCAGATACCAGCTACTAATATCTGATAGATAATCAGATAGCTAATGGCCACTTACCATCTCCTTATGTGACTGTTTGTGGCTTTCTTTTCACATCTTACAGGCATCTGCACACAATTATATCAGCTTATCTAAAAGAGAGATAATTTCTCTGCAAAACTCTGGCCACATGCACCTTCTCAGATCATCAGGGCTGCAGCAGCTCTCCTACTTGAASTAGTACGCTGATTTGGGAAGTATTTTTATGCCTTTCTTTTCTGTCAGAGTTTCACACATTGGTTAGTATGCCACTGTACTTTAGATCATCCTGAATAATTAATAAAGAGTTTGCCAGTTCTTGAATATATTAGCRGTGAAGAAATACTGCTTGAACTTGTGAACTGTGATCAGCTTGCTGCAGAAGAGAAAATCTTTTCTCCTCCCTTCATTACTTCTTACAACAATACGTTCAAAGAAATCTTTTGAACAAAAAGACAATATTGCAAACGACTWATACTCATTAAATAGAATAAATCTACCTCTTTTGTTCTAACATACAAGGCGCTAGAAAGCCTAAACAGCAATTACAGAAGGAACATCTTAACAAAAATTAATCTCTCTCCCTCTCCTTCTGCGATTGTAACACAGGCACTTACCATTTCAAAGCAATCTTAAAACAATCCTGGCTAAAGGCACTCTTAAGTGCAAATAAAAAAGACAGGATGGGTGAAATACCTAGAAGGGAAAAAGGCACATAGTCTTCCCTGCTCTCTCAAAGTCCCTACCAATTTCAGTAACCGATCCTAAGCAGTGACGCAGAAACAGGAGTAAGCACATGARGTTGTATCCCAGACTGTCACAGACCAGCTGGGTGACATAGGGCAGGTCATGGTCACCCTGGCTTCATTGTCTTATCTGATAAAACAGCCTCTCAATAAAATATGGGGCTTTTTTCTAAAAAACAAAACAAATCCAAGTCCCAAGGAATGGGAATTTAAAAAAAAAAATTTACTTTATTACAAATACTAAGAGCGATGTCAAAAACGAAACTTCCCTTACTGACAGACTTATCTACAGCTCTCCCCTGCGGACTGCCTCCTAACCTCTCCAGAAGTCCGTGCTAATGGCCATTGTCGAGGAAGGGCTGCAAAGCTGGAGGTGGCCCTGAAGTTCCCACATGCTAGCAGAAAAGAAAGTTTCCAGATTTTGCTTCCACTCCTTATCCTTCCATTGCAGTTTGTTCACTAAGTCAGAAGCCGTCACTTTTAGAAATATAATGGAAAAAAATCAGAGTTGTGGACAACTTGGATAAACACGTCGAGTATGAAAAACCTCAAAGCACATTTCCAAAATCCCAACAGAATGCACAAAGCCAGCAAATCCATGCTGACTGCCTATTTATAGAACTTGTCAGCACACTTGAGAGTTTTCTGAATATTCAGAACTAATTTTAGAAAGACAGGGAACTAACCTATGTTCAAAAGTCCTTACAGATATTGTTACTTGTGATTTTTACTTCATTCAAAGCGAGCTGTTGACTCAGTTCTATTACTGTAAACTTGTACTTTTATAAGCAACTTAATGACAAAAAGAGACCAAGTAGTTGGAATTACTATTAAAATAATGTACAGGCTGGTAACCTGCTGTCACAACCAGGGTTGATTCTCTGGAACATTGGAAAGTTTGTAATAAGATACTGTACAGCCTCTCTGTCAAGTCCTTAACACCATTTTAATTTCATGCTTTTAAAAAAAATTCTGTGTTTGTTCTTGTTGTATTTGCTTGTGCACAAAGCAAAGTATAACCTACACCCAGCTACATTCAGAATTCATCCTTTGATGCTTTAGGCCCCTAACCAATTTTTAGATAACTGATCATCTTGGAAATGGGAGTGCACCATCCTGCCTTCTAGGCCTGCTTTATCCACTGTATTGGAAACAGGGAGCGTAAAAATCTACGTCTGCAGAAAGGATCTGTATGCACAGTAGGTGATAAATTATCCTGAAGATACACTATAAAGCTTTGATGGGTGAAAGGCAGAGCACTCAGCTCCTTATGCTATGTGCTGTGTAACAACAGTTGACATCTTTATCAGAGTGCTTTTATTCTGTTTCCATTATAATAATATCCAGAATAACTTCCCTGACCTGRCTATGTTAAAAAATGCATTCCTGCCTCTAACAAAGAGACACATTTCTGTAAGCAACTTTAAGCAGTAGACACAGCTTCCTAAAAAACCTCTTCCTGGGACTAATAAAGAAAAAAACCAAACATGTCCAAACATAAATTAACCAAAGCCAAGGCTTTGTAATGCACTGCTTGAAAGGCAATTTTTAAACTATAAAGTGGTTAATTTAGTTGTAAACCTGGCCAGCTTACACATTTCAGCAACTTTTCACTATTGTACTACACTGTTGTACTTAAAGTAATTATTGTAAATTGTGCAATTTTGATTTAGCATGTATATTCAATGGAAGTGATTACCACAGACTCTTTTGGTATGCACAGCATACCACTCGGTGCCCAAGGTCTTACAGGAATGAATTTAGGGGAAAAAAAACCTAGTATTTCTCCACTGCACAAAAAAACCATTCTACAATACAAGCAGCTGTACGAAGAGCAGATTTGTGGTTGCACTTACAATTTCAAATGTGGCATTTCCTTATATTTATCTGGTCTGAATATAAGTTACCATTCTCCCTAAGCCCGGTACTTCTCATAGGGAGATCTATAAAAATAGTTACTACTTCAAATTCTTAATATAGGTTTCAGCTTACCTTGCTCTTTTGGGATGGGAAAGAGATAAAAAATTAAAAGACTATATAAAAATTTWAAAAAAACTCTTCTCAGTTCAAATTTTAGTAGCTAATATGGTAGAGAAGATACCTTTTCTCTTTTCAGAGCTACTTAATCACTTTTACTTCAACATTGCTTAAAATATATATACATTCATATATATCTCCAACTACATATAGATAATCACAACTAAAAAGAGACTGAGACAGCAAGATTTCAGCTCAAAGGTAAAAGCATGAAAGATTTATGCACTGAAAGAAAAAAGGTAACTGCAGCACAAACTCCCATCCACCATAAACATTTTAACTGTTATTAAAAAAAAATAGAGTAGAAACAACACACCGGTGCAGAAAACAAATGTTTTTTTGGTTCTTAACTAGATCTAAATTCAAATCATGTCTCTGCACGTATGACACAATGGTCTTACACAGCATCCTTCTTGCAAATTACATCATCAAATAAAATAATACTTTTCTTCCGTGGTTGCTTGTTAATGAACACAAATACGGAGCTTCGCCTAAGCTTGGTAACACGCAATTTCATTACTGAAAATGTACTGACCTCCAAAATAAACACACACAAAACTGAAGTATAATACACATTTAAAGGAACTAATCTTAGAGTATTTTAAATTTCCTGCATGAATAACTACCGTGCTCTTCTTGTTTGCCACATATTTTGCCCTAAGCGGGGGTAGCTGTTACAGTGGAAATACTTTAAAAGACTTGATGTACAGCAGCCTCAGCAGATGCAGTGGCCCTTGCACCCAGAGAGGCAACAGGGCACGGAAGGAGTGCACGGGCCAGGGGCAGTGGTGACAGAGGACCAGGGGGGCAGGGGGCGCAGACTWGATGATCTTTGAAGGTCCCTTCCAACCCAAAACATTCTGTGATGCTACGATTGTGCCTGTTCTACCATTGGCGTAAGTTTGARGGTAGCGGACAGAGAAAGAGACCCATGTTCCCATCTGGAGATAACACTGGAGTTGAGGACAAGAGAGGTACGGGTTGTCATGCTGCAGAGTCTGACCCATGGCTACGGGAAGGAAGAGAAGCAGTGGGTCACTGACCAGGTTTTGGAGTGTGTGCCCACAACCATATGGTATTTTTGCCCTGAAATTCACTCAGAACACTTGAAGATTCTCCGGTCTGAGATTTTTCAATGACAGAAACTAAGCACGCGTAGCAATCCAAAGAGACACAGCTCTGCTTTTTGCTTTGAAAGGTTAAGATGAAGCACAGGAAGAGGGGAGTGTAACTGTTGTAAAACACAATATTGCCTGAACATCTCCCTGTTGKGAAGAATTGCTTTTGGAGAGTCTCCAGCTGCCCAGATGAGGCATTTCTGTTTACATCCTTCTCTGAAAGAACAAGAAAGGAAGTTACAAGCTTACTTTCTCAAGACCGGCATGAAAAAATGACATACACAAATAAAGGAAAGCAGAGATTTCCACTTTTTGATGTACAATTAACTGCACATGTACCATTTATAAAAACACAAGACACTAATCAAGTGTGCAGCATACCTATTTCTTTTCACCATGGCAGGGCCTGAAAGACAGTAAAGAAAGGATTTTGGAGAACTGTACAAAGGTACAGGATTAGCGCAGAAGAAAAAGACCCTAGCAGAGACAGGCTGGAGGAAAGTACTAAAGCAAGGAAAATTGCTTTTGGAGCAAAGGAATTCAATGAAAGCGCCAAACCCCAGGACCAGCAAGCTGGAAGGGAAGGGAATCTCCCAGCTGATGCAGCAGCAGGAGATTGCCAGCTGGTGGCAAGAGTCCTCTCCACACTAACAACGTGAAGGTCCACCCCTGTCCTCAGCTAGCCTGATTGTGTTGAGCAGTCCATAACTGGTTCCTGAAATGCAAAAGCCAAGGCCACAGAACGCAGAAGAGTTAGCTGAAAGAACAAAGCTTTTACTCAAAATGGTGAAAATTCAGGAGCCTGTCAATTAGGACAGCAACTCTGGTCCAGCATGCACAAGGTTTACAGAAGAATATATGAATGTACCTCTAGACTGCCTTTTTTTTTTTTTTTTTTTTTTTTTTTAATCGACTGTTACTAGTAAGACAAGCATAAGGCACACTTCTTTAATGCAAAAAATCAATAGTATCATGCCAGTTCCTATTGGGAAGGACTAGGAGGAGCAAGGAGTCTCAAAGGAAGTCAAGATTATTTCAAAGGAGAAAAATATACTAGCCTGAGTTCTGTTGAATGATGGAAGCGTGAAAGAATTAAGATGGCTATGATGGCTATGATGTAGAAGAATATTGATTATTCCCGGGGAAACTGTATTTAAGTGGAGCAACAACTCTCATCAGTGAGAGACTAAATTAGTGCCCAGATCTGTCTTATAAAGACATCAGCAGAGATGATGTCTTTATATAAAGACTGTACTCAAACCAGGAGAAGAGAAAATGCTGACTTCTAACCTGATAAATGTGTAATAGAGCTACCAAAATAGAAACATGTTACACAGATGAGAAAAACAGGCATTACCCAGCACAGATTTGAAAGACAAGCAAATCTACAGAGGAGGGGATGATCAAAAAATATTTGAGTTCATATATTTTGAACAACATGGCCCCCATACAGCAATCTAAAGAACAGGAAAATGCATTATATAAATTTGATTGCGATACTCTCTTTTCCCATTACTGACCTCATTGCATTAGCATCTTACTCTTTCGTGCTTCTGCAAAATAAAATACTATTCGATTTTGAGCTATCCTGACTAACAATCAAAGATTTCTGATTTTTCAAGCTAGGCTGATACAAATAGTTTCATTCACATACAGATGTGTTTCCAGCTGCACAGTAATGGCCATTAAATGTTTCACAGTACCCAAGCTAAAAACCAGAAGCTTCTTATTTGCAGACACACAATGCTACTATAATGTTGGAAGTTTCCACCAAAAAACAGAGCCAAAATCCCAAACCAAACCTTTTTACACAGAGAAGGAAAAATTATCAAACATAGAAGATTAAAAAAAAAAAAGTTATTTTTAGAAAGTAAGATATGTTCATTCTGAAGAGGAAAGGTGTCTTATCCAGACAGGTTTTCACATCACTGCTTTAATAATCACACAGGACTCAGAGTAAGATGYAAGTAGTATTTTAAAGTTCTGAGCGATAAAACCAGAGACTACAAAGATTTACAGTAACTTAAAATGCATACTGCTCTAACAGGCAAATTAACTTCACAAGTGTGATATGCGACTGCAGCCCTGAAAAAACACACGCTGCTATCCGTACTTCATCACAACACAATGGTCTTTGGCATCTAAAGCATAGATAGAAATAGCTTATGAAAGACATTAAACAACAGAAACTCATCCTGGATATAGGTCCTGAATATCACTGTCAGTTGTTCCCAGTAAGGCAGAGCATGCACTGACCCCGGAGGGACTCCTCTGAGCGGCTAGCAGAAATACAAACCAATTATACCCCACAATAACTTTAGCACTTCATTTAGAAAAAAATCCCCCTTTTAGCAATAAAAAAAAAGAAAAAGAAAACAGGAACCTATCTTCCTAGCAGGAGCTCAGCATGGGACATGTAAGGATTTTAACTGGAAGAGCCCCTACACCTTTCTGCATTCAGAGTTCTTTGTTGCCTGACAGTAAATTGGAAGAACGGTCATGTTTAAAAGTAAAAACATYAGGCTGTGTCTCTGGAAGGCTGCAACCGAGCCCCTGAATGAATAAGAAGGAAAGCACGTTACCTTTAGCAAGTCTCCTCAGGATTTGACAGCGGCATTTAAAAGAGACAGCTATCATTCTCGCTGCCTGCCTCCCCTGGCAAAGCGCGCTCAGGGCTCTGCTCGGGTGAATGCAGCAGGAGCCTGTGAATTCCTCCTCCCGCACATACCAGGCGAAAGGTAGCCCCGGCGGGGAGTGACAAAGCTTAATTCCTCTTGGCTGATGCAGAGATCAGCTCCGTGTCATCCAGCAAAGCTGTGTCGTTCACTACCACCACCACCACCACCTGCATGGGGAGATGAAGGGCTTAAAAAGCAGTATTTCTTTGAAAGCTAGAAAGCATCYAACTGCACAGCACGGACACGGGTATTAGAGGGAGCCGTTCCCCAGTCTCTCGCATTCCCCGACTGTGCAGGGAGCGCTGGTTGCTCTGCCAGGCAAAGGGCCCCGTGTTTCAGCGGACGTGGCGATTTTTCTCCTCTCTCTTTCCTCGCATCTTTCCTTTCCCTTCCCTTACAGTTCCCTCTGGATTAATAGGGCAAAAATATTAGGAATCCTACTTCTGGGGCGTGAGGAGCCTATTTCAAATGGAAAATACTCTAATCAAAGCATATTAAAGATTTAATCTTACACATCTGTAGGGAAGAAGAAAAGAAAAAGCCTGATTTTATCACCATGAAAGCTTTTTGACAATTCTAGACAACTGTATTACAGCCATTGAAGCACAGACCACAGAGGGAGAGCGAGAGTCGGAGGGAAGTGATGGATTGTTGTGTGTGGGCAGGACCGCCGAGCATTTGATCACACCAAAATAAATAAAATGATGCTGCATAGAAAACACACAGTGAATCAGGTTTTCTCCCCTCACTAGAGAAGAGAGCAGCTTTTAGTGCAGCTGCGAATTTATTTCGCCAAACATTGCACCATTTGWAAGGTTTCTTCAGCCCACTAGGAGTTTTGCATCCTCTTAGGCCTATTCAGACAGCAAATTAACCTGCCTTTACAATTCATTCAGAAAATGATGAAGTGGAACACAACACTTAAAGCAAGAGCTCCATCCTACCTTTACAGAGCCAAAAATTTAGGAAAGGACAAAACTCCACACCCATTCTAAAAACCAAGCAAGCAAGCAAAGAAAAATAAGCCATATAAAGTTTGTCAAGTCAGATTTATGCACAGAAACCAAGTGCTGCATCAGATACTCTTTCCTTTAAAACAATAGGTAATTATGTCTTTGTCAAGACTTCTGCTTCACTTGGGTGATATATTTAAAGCTGTCTTCATATACTCTGTCCCATTCACTTGCTTTGATTTCAAAATTGCCCAGTTTATCCTCTGACGTCTTTTATCCATTGCTATATTTAACGTTTTGGTCCAGCGTTTGGGTGCACATCTCCCATCAGCTACAGAGAGCCAGGAGGAGGCATGGACAGCTTTCACACCTGGAGCCGTCTCTCTCTCCTTGCCCGCTCTGCACTGCATCAGCAGCTCCGTGCTTCCCATATTCCAACTCACTATTACAGTAATTGTTTTTCTTATTTTTGTTTTATTGGTTATAGCAACAGCTGTATTTCCAAGGCCAAGGTGAAACATTCCATCAGCACAATTGCAATTGCCCAGACAGGCTTGGTGAGAATTGATTTTATTTCGTTGTCATTAAAACCAGATAGAGGTAATCCAGTCATCTGTTCACCAACCTTGTTATCGCTTCTTGTAGCAGCTGTTGTTCCAAACAGCTGTAAAATCCAACCACCAGAAAAGCAGATGTACCTGAAACCGTGGGCTGATCTCTCCAGCCCCGTAACCGCAGACCTTCGGCCACAGATGGACAGGGCATGCAGGAAGGGGTGAAACCAGGGGAAGAATGTGGAGGTTTAAGCCAGTGTAATTCAGCAGTCCAGAAAGAAAATGGGAAATCTTGGACTATCACAGAGGGGGAAGGGGAGAGGAGTTGTGTATTCTTGTCCCCCCATAAAGACAAAACCAAGAGAAGAATATGTGGCGCTCTGTCTGCCAATGCTGCCAATATGCTTTTTGAAGAGAAAATTTGCCACTATTCTTTCTTGCCACCTCCTGCTCAGTTAATAGGACCTCACACCAATAATCCAAATCAATACCACCCTGCATCCAATTTCCTTTCTTTGTGCTCCACTGGAAAAGCTGTTCCAGACACCATCACAAGGCTTCGGCCTCAGCACACAGCCCCCGCTCACGGTTCTTTCAGGTTTGAGATGATAGAATCATAGAATGGTTTGGGTTGGAAGGGACCTTTAAAGGTCACCTAGTCCAACCCCCCTGCCGCGGACAGGGACATCTTCAACTAGATCAGGTTGCTCAGAGCCCCGTCCAGCCTGACCTTGAATGTTTCCAGGGATGGGGCATCTRCCACCTCTCTGGGCAACCTGTGCCAGTGTTTCACCACTCACATTGTAAAAAATTTCTTCCTTGTATCTAGCCTAAATCTACCCTCTTTTAGTTTAAAACCATTCCCCCTTGTCCTGTCGCAACAGGCCCTGCTAAAAAGTTTGTCCCCATCTTTCTTACAAGCCCCCTTTAAGTACTGAAAGGCTGCAATAAGGTCTCCCTGAAGCCTTCTCTTCTCCAGGCTGAACAACCCCAGCTCTCTCAGTCTTCCTTCATAGGAGAGGTGTTCCATCCCTCTGATCATGTTCGTGGCCCTCCTCTGGACYSGSTCCAACAGGTCCATGTCTTTCTTGTGCTGAGGACCCCAGAGCTGGACGCAGTACTGCAGGTGGGGTCTCACCAGAGCAGAGGAGCAGAATCACCTCCCWCAACCTGCTGGCCATGTGCTTCTTTTGATGCAGCCCAGGATAYGRTTGGCCTTCTGGGCTGCAAGCGCACATTGTCAGCTCATGTCCAGCTTTTCATCCACCAGTACCCCCAAGTCCTTCTCAGCAGGGCTGCTCTCAATCCCTTCATCCCCCAGCCCGTATTGATACCGAGGGTTGCCCCGACCCAGGTGCAGGACCTCGCACTTGGCCTTGTTGAACCTCATGAGGTTCATACRGGCCCACTTCTCGAGCTTGTCCAGGTCCCTCTGGATGGCATCCCAGCCCTCAGGAGTGTCAACTGCACCACTCAGCTTGGTGTCATCTGCAAACTTGCTGAGGGTGCACTCGATCCCACTATGTCTATGTCATTGATAAAGATATTAAACAGTATCGGTCACAATATGGACCCCTGTGGGACACCGCTTGTCACCGATCTCCATCTGGACATTGAGCCGTTGACCAGTGCCCTCTGGATGTGACCATCCAACCAATTCCTCATCCACCAGACAGTGCACCCATCAAATCCATATCTCTCCGCTTTAGAGAGAAGGATATTGTGGAGGACTGTGTCAAAGGCCTTACAGAGGTCCAGACAGATGGCATCGGTAGCCCTTCCCATGTCCACTGATGTAGTCAATCACTCCATCATAGAAGGCCACTAGGTTCGTCAGGCAGGGCTTGCCCTTGGTGAAGCCATGCTGGCTGTCTCGAATCACCTCCCTGTCCTCCATGTGCCTTAGCATAGCTTCCAGGAGGATCTGTTCCATCACCTTGCCAGGCATAGAGGTGAGACTGACTGGCCTGTAGTTTCCTGGGTCTTCCTTTTTTCCCTTTTTAAAAATGGGGGTTATGTTTCCACTTTTCCAGTCTGTGGGAACTTCACTAGACTGCCACGACTTCTCAAATATGATGGATGGTGGCTTAGCAACTTCATCCACCAGTTCCCTCAGGACCCGCGGAGATGCTGAAGCTGCCCTGGACTTGCTGCTCCCTTTCTGCAGACCAGCATCCAGAATCCATATTGCTGTCTTTTCATCTGCCAGGTGCCTGTCCTTGATGCGGTAAATCTTGTCGTGCAGAGACGTTCACATTTAAACACCTCCCCTTACACCTCAAGGGTAACCAGAAGATACTGCAAGATGATCGTTTAGCTGCCCTAATATTTGTTCTTTGATTCTTCCCAGTCAATACAAACAAGGAAGACTGCATAGAGCGTGAGGTCAGCACTGTCTAAATCAGGCAGACAGGTCTCCACTGCCACCTCTTTGGAGACAAACCTTGCCATCACCTGCCAGCATCAGGGCCAGGTGAGCCTGCAGTGCTCCTCCTGCCCTTCAAAATAAGGTGGTTTTGGTGAGCAGCTCTCGACTCCAGAGTCCGCTTTTGTATTCTCTCCTTCAGAGCGCAATTTTGACATCCTTGAGGACTTCTGCTGTGCAGAGAAGGGCAAGAGGTTGCACCTACACCATGAGAAAGAATTGCTCTCTACTTGTCTTTGTGATCTGACTCCATGACTTACCCTGGTTCAGCCCCCTTGGTAGAGGAGACAAAAGAGAGCACACTTATGGAGCTAGGAGGTYGCGACAAACAGAGTTCAGACACAAGAGAAAAAAATCAAGCCTTTGTGTAAGGATATGCTGAGCCCCAATATGATTATGTAGAAACGTATATAAATATATAAAACCATAATAGCAATACAGAAACTGTGATACATATGCAAAAACAGCTGCAGACCTGGTCAGATAAGGCTTTACTAACAAGAGAAAAGATGTAGTCCTTGATCCAAAAAGCTTATTGTATTGTTTACTACTACTTCTAGATTACTGATGCATATGCTAAATAACTTCTGAAGCACAGCAACAGCCACTTCCAACCAAGTCAACAGTATTATTTTTTGCTTATGTTTCTTCAGACAATTTTTCTGCCCTTGCCAAAGGAGGTCATGTGCAGATTTGAATTCCTCACAAAGATTTCATAAGACAAAGATTTCGTACTTCAAGTACAGCACTGAACATAATGATATATTGTATTTACCGCACGGTTTTTCCCCTGGTTTTTGGTAGTTCAAGAAGAGTAATCCAGTTATTGGAACAATTTCTAAAATTTTCACTCATGATGCTCATAGTTTTACCACCTTCTTGCAGGACAGCAATCACCAGGATTGCCAGACTGTTCTTGCCCAAAGTCCTGCTTCTGAAATGAATTTAAGTACACCTCAGGTATTCTTGGCTGTTCAGAATATATATTTTTTTTTTTACCAAACTAAGGGGTTTGTGATTATTAAATGTCTCAACTTTCCAAAAGCCAGCCATCATTTTCTGAAATGTCAATCATTCAGCTCTGCAGATGGACTCAACTGGTTGTTCAGGAGAAAAAATGGGGGAGGAGGTAAAAAAAAGAACRGGTGGGGTGGGAGGAAGGGTAGGTAATGTAATATTAGGAGATCAAAAACCTTCAGACATACTGAAAACCTATTTATACTCAATGTAACACAGGTCTTTAGTAATTACATTTGTGCCCTAGTAATTAACGGAGCTACAAATTTTATTACTATTTTCTCTGGGCTCATCTGTAAAAATCTCTTTTTTCATTTTGATCCTTTTGGACAGCAGCATGAATTTGTATCACTTTTATTGCTGCACTTGTTCCTTTCTTCAGGAGTCTGAAAGGTTATTTATAAACCCTAGGATATATATAACACACAAATATTTTCTCAACTAAATTTGTATTCATAAATACTCAGTAGAAGGTCACTAGATGAAAGAAGCCTGTATTTCCATATGATAAGACAGGCAGTATAATATACGTATCCTATTTAACACCATCTTCTGGTTAATCTTATCAGATCACATAAGCTGAAATAAATGAATCAAAAAAGTTAAGATCTATTACATTTCTCAGCAGGATAAAAAAATGTATGTCATGAAATGTCTCTAAATTAAATTGAAGACTATAATGTTTATATAGTGTGACATTTAGATACAATCAGGAAATTTCTGTGAAAATACAGTATTCAGTGAAGAACACAAATTCTGCAAGGTATCAAATTGTGTTTGGAGAAAAAAATTAAGTTTGCCCAAAATGCATTTTTTTATCCAGAAAACATAACTCTCATACTCACACCCTTCTGTTTCATAGGAATATATACCCAGAAGATACTTCTTGGTTCAATTCCACTCACACGCTGCATCAAATAGTTCCTTTCACACACTGACCGAGCAGCATCTTAAAACCAGTTACACCCCTCTCCCCTCTTTTACTTCACAGAGCATTTGTCTGTATGAGCTGCCATTGTTGTTTTTGCATGTCGCATGCTCCTATTTTTCTTTAGAGGTCACGTTTGCATGTCACCATTATGAAGGGGATACACCACAGACTACTCACTTGGTCAAAGTGGTGTACACCGAAGACCCAGTCCTTTTAGAAAGCCAACCCACGGGGCTCAGTGAAGACAGCGATATACTCAAACTACAGCCTCAATGAAACACTAAGGCAACCAGAAAGATATACAGATAGCAAATGTTTAATGTGTCAGGAAGACACAAATGATATCTAGCGGATCCATCCGGATAAGAAAAATGAAATTAAATATTATGAACTCTGAATGCATTAAGATTTTGTACAACTGAATATTTTGTTCCATCATTTTAAAAGATACCACTAGCACCTAGCACATTATTCAAATCAAAAGTCATATTTTTAAGMAAAAAGAGAATTTATTTAGCTCTGAAAATAATAAATGACCACATGGATCTTTCTGTTTCGAAAACYGAAACATTTCCACTATTGTATTTGATACGTCCTTACATCAATCAAGAACTAGCAACAACGCCAAGAACCTCAACCTTAACAAAACAAAATTTGAACATTTTTCATCCCACAGACACAAGCTGTATTCCCATGCAGCAGCAGACTCGGGCARTCCAGCATTTTGCAATGGATAGTGTTTTATTACAAAGATTCCCCTTCACTACTGGGAGAGCGAATAAAAAGGAAAGCACAATAAAACCATCCTGTTATTCCCCAGTGCTCAGATTATCAACGCAGACAACTTGTCAGCTTTGCATAATTTGGAGGGTCTTGTAAATTTACATTTTTATTAAATCAACTACAGCAGCTATTTTCTAGCTATATTAACCACCTCTGCAACACTGTCGGACAATTTCATGCAGATATTGCAGCAGAAGGCTTTACAGGTCATGAAAAGTGGTTAAGAGGTGTGGTGGCTTCCGAGGACCATTGCTGGAGAACATTTCACATAGAAGGTGCAGCATGTTGGAAAGCAAGGATATGTGTGTGCTGAAAGTGGTAACAGGTGATGAGAATAAATCTGTTAAAGATCTGAGTAGATGCCAAAAGACCATTGCTGTGGCACCTTACAAATATGGTAGCTTCATTGGCTAGGAATAGGTTAGTAAAAAATAATTCAGGGGCTTTCTGGACAGACAAAAAATCTTAATTTATTGGCTCCAAGCAACGTTAGCCTTTTCAAATCGGCAGGTATTAAAGAACGGGTGGTAAAATCAGTCAATATTGCCACATTCTGGGGTGGCTTTTTGTTAAAGCTTTTTATAATACAGCAAAGAATCACATTTTAATTTTTTTCTAAATCAATTAGCAATACATTTTATAAAATTATTTTTTATAAAATTCATAATTTATAAAAGTATTAAATTGCTGATTTAGCAATGTATTTTATAAAATTTATAATGTATTAAAGGAAGCAGAATTCATACACCTTTTCTATATGAAAATAACTCTCCAGTACACACTACCCTCCAGCATAATGTAAGGAACAGCATTCCCTACATTATCCTGACAGCAATCCCACGCCAGAGTTTCACAAAAATGCTTTATGCCCGTCCATATCAATTACTGGCAAAAATTAAAACTGTCCTTTGCAGTGAAACTGCGTTGACACGCAAAGGTTGAGAGATGTTTCTTACTGGAGAAACTGTCCTCGAAAGACCTTTGAGATATGTAGCACAACTCTGACTTTTCATTCCTAATCTCATTTCAGTTGCTGGCTGTTCAGCTTTTCTCAGGCTTTCCTACCTGCAAATCTTTGTTTAAAAATAATTAGGGACTTAAGGGAATTATAAAATACGAAGATACCACATGTACTACAAAAATCAGAAACTTTTAGTAGCACAAGTACGTTGCGGTCTCTCAAAGGTAATTTCAAGCATAGCCACAAGTAGTTGAGATATAACTCACGAAGAAGTTTCTTCACAAAACCAATAGCTTGTGAACCGTTTCAGATATTGCTCCATTTCTAGTACGTACATATCTGTACCCTTTCTTTGGTTTGGTTGACGATGACAGAAGAGAGTGCTTTCTTTTAGRAGCATTACTAATAATTTGTCCTTGTATCTTCTGAACCAGCAATTAGTAAAGAACCTATAATTTTTCAAAATATAATGAAATAAACCACCACCAAGGTAGTCTGTCTGCCCTCCCAGCAGAATGAAGCAGTGAAAGGACTAGGTACCACAAATGGCACTGCGCCTTCCAGGATGCTTGTAGACCTCGTGGAGAGAAACAATTAACGACCCTCCTCAATGAACACAATCAGCCCAACGTGGGCTCCCGCCAGCAACATGCATATAATTACAGGCTCTGGGATTTAATGTAATCTCAAAATTAAGGGATGACTCCGTCTTACAAGTAACTTCCACATGCTGCAGTACATGGTTAAGGACTCCTGTAATTACAATTTCTGTAAGGCTTTGTACTTTGYAGAGGCTTTTTCAATTAGTCAAAATGATGACCTTCCTATTGCTACATCAGTCTTTAAGAAAACACAGCTAAGCATTTCCTCAAAATTACCATATTGGAAGCGGGGACAATCTCCTACACTTCGCAGAAAACAGCTGGTTTTACTCTCATTTAAAAACAAAAAAAGATTATGATTCCACTGAAACCACTTGAACAGAAGTGGAATAATCACACCTCTCCCTAGCTATACTGCTTTGTTTCCATATTTTTATCAACCTATTTAGCAGCCGTGAAATTGGAATATCACACTAGAAAATAAAATGTGTATTTGGAGGGATGAGTCCAGAATATAACATAAAGTCATTTAATTTACTACAGGAGATTTTTAGGAATTAACTCAGTATATTTTTATGGGCAAGCCTTTATATTCAAGATACTGTCAAAAAGGATGGCAATGGAAGATTGTAGCTCTAGAGATGCAGCACAAAAGAAGGGATGGCACAAGCAGAGTTCCAACTGGCAATACRTCCAAGTCTTGCAAGACGAAGGGAGACACCGATTCACTGACACAGTTGTATTCCTACCTGTGTGGAAGCTGCAGGAAGACATGGTAGCAGCTGCTTTTCCAAAACAGAGTGGGTTTCTATACTGAAATTAGGTCGCATAGTGTATGCTTGCCTGCGGTATGAGCAACAGCCGGCCAGCTGGCACCAACCACTGCACCTTCCCAAGCCACACTGACTATTTCATCCCAGAAGCAGAACTGGTGTGCCTGAAAACCAAAGATAAATGGAAAATCCAAGAAAAACTGATCGGATATACAGGACAGGGAAAAACAAGCAACAGGGGAAAGAAGAAAAAATTATTCCCATTTGAACAACAGGTGCTGACTCTCCTGATTACATTTTTGTTGGATAGAGCTGTCAATTTAACTTGCTAGCAGGCTCACATTGTACTCTAATTCCCAAACTTGCGCAGCCCTGTCCTTCTGCAAGCCGTGCTACACAGTGACACCAGACACACAAGGGGGTAGCACCCTGGGAGCAGACAGGTAGGTGCTGAGCAACCTTTGGGTGAAGTTTGACAGTGCCCTAACAGGAATGCTGTGACCCTAGTGCTGACGTAGGCTGGTGGTATGAACCTTGCAGTTTCCACTTTGCTGATCTTTGCAAGAAGAAACCATCACTACCTTTTGATCTGTTTGTCTGCAACACACTTGCACATGAGGTCTGTGTGTGCAGACCTTGCAAAGGCTTGGAGGTCGCACTRCAGCTCACTGCATTCCAGGCTTGCCCTGCGTACCTTCCGCGAGTTTTTCATTTGTCGACACAAAATTTGACTCATTTGGAAATTTTGCCATCTTCTGAAGACTGACGATCAGCCACCATAAAGGAAGAATGAAAAACACAGCGGTCTATTACCGCAGTCCGGTTTAACACGCAGGGAACAGGAAAGACATAGCAGGGTTGGGGTGAGGAAGGAAATCTTCCTGCCAAGTGAGAAGGTCCTTCTGTGCCTCCCTGGATCCCTCTGCAGCACGAACACGCTCTGCTCCCCTGCTGTCACCTGGGAGCACTACTACACCTCACCAGCACTGTTACRGCTGCGGCTGATGATGTTTTACAAGCTTGGTACCACATATTCTGTGGCCTCCTGAGACCAGCAATGTTGATACCTTATAGACTGCCCTGGACTCAGTTTCTATCGCATGACGACCTGTGACTCAATGACCAACTTATTTCCTTCTCGTTTTGTGTTCTGAATTAAAATCTGTGGGAAAAACATGGCTTTAGCTGGCCTCAAATTTGAAGCCTAGCATCCACACCAGGTCTTCTCTGGTATATTTTGAAACTATGCACCTATTTGAGAAGGCACATCCCTAAAGTTTCTGTGCAAATACATCGGCGTTCATAGTCTCAGGAAGAGTGTCGTATCGTTGTACATCAGTGTATCACAGCATATGGCCAGTATCATTGAMACTTTGACAGACACATTGGCCAGACACATT
Organism: Oceanodroma leucorhoa; assembly: GCA_030449065.1. Classification (NCBI taxonomy): domain Eukaryota; kingdom Metazoa; phylum Chordata; class Aves; order Procellariiformes; genus Oceanodroma; species Oceanodroma leucorhoa. The sequence goes on from JASVER010000078.1 coordinate 4,753,557, forward strand.
GACACTTTAAATCCCAAGCCTTTGTTTTAGGTGGCGATTTTTAAAATGGTATTAATGAATACTTAAGGCATTTTGGATCACCATTTGAACTATAACTGTTTAAAAGGTATTTAAACCTCTGAGCAACAATCACAAATAAAAAAATAAGAACTGAGATCTGTTGAGACTTGTGCGCTCTTCCACTGCAGATACCTACATCCCACCAGGGACTGCTGCACCACACAACACAGTACACTTTGAATTCACTAGCCTAGCTCAAGGCTCGGAAACAAAGCGAGTTAGTCTGAATTAATTCTGTGTTACTATGACCAGACTCCACCTGGCAGCTAAACGAGAGCTAGCTTGGGTATCTCCCAGCGCTGCACACTGTAAAAAACCCTCTGTGTGTTACCAAATACTTTTATTGTCATAGTTCAGTGAAAAGCCACACAATTAAGCATCCAAATACAAGACGTAAGAACAAGGAACACAGACAACACCTGCAGTACCAGGCAACATATCCCAGAACACGATGACTCAAAAAACAACTGAGCAGATCATTCAAGGTAAGTAAATGAACAGCAACTCCAACAACAGGTTTAACGCAATCATTGCTTGTATAAATGGGGGAAGACTGAATACAAGTACCAAAAACATCACTACCTGCCTTGTGTAGGGAGATCTATACTAGAACCTGATATTCAACCCCAATATCTATACTGGGCTTTGCTTGGTTTGGATTTGTTTGTTTGTTTTTAAAAGGTTGAAAAACCAGACAGAGTGTCGAGAAGAGTACCAAGAGTGATTTGAGCAATAAAAATGCCTCATTCAGTGAAAAACTCAGCAAGCATAATATCATATTGGAAGAGTTTGGACTGTGACTTGATTACACACAGTGCGTAAGAGCTGTCATAGGAAGGATGTGTTCAGTGCTCAAGAGCTTCTCCATCGTTTAATGGACAAGGGAAGCAATGAAAAGCTGCACAGGAAAAACAAATGGTTGGAACTCAAAGCCAGTAAAATTCAAACTAATCACTACCTTCTGATGGAAAGATCTACTGATGGATAAAACTATCAAAATGGTTCTCTGAAGAGCCACTGCCTGCCTGCCTTTCTGGAATACACATTTTTGCAAAACATCAATTATTAGACTTGCTGTAACAATAACAGGCTGGATGCCACATCCTGCTTACGCAGGGGGTAACCAAACATCCTACATGTCTTTTCTTGCCTTAGCAAGTATACAAAGCAAAAGTGATGGCCTTCTGCTGTCTGTATCTACTTTAAACTACTGCTTTGAAAAGAAGAAATGGACACCATTAAAAAAATGGACTGGAAGAGTCTTCAGGCTATTTTCATCCTTAAAATACTAATCAGTTTGCATAACGGCGAAATCTATACAAATAAAATGTTATTAAAAGATAGGACTAGCTACAGAATATGTCTTGTCAAATATATAATTAACACTCATCTAAAAATCTTCTTATAATCAGAATTCCTAATGTGTTAGTAAAACTGCCCCATTATGCTCCAAAACTGCTCCACATTCTCAAAGTGCCAACACTTCAAGAGTAGGGAAACCCTTTTGGGCACCATCCTCACCCCCACACATCCCTTCCCTTTTGCTGGAAAAGAAAGGATGGGATCCACAGCAACAGATGGCAAAAATGCATGTGCAAAGTAGCATAAAGCATGTTATTTGCATCAGGAAAAGAGAACATCTATAACATTTATGACTCAAAGGAAATTATCATCATGTTTTGCTCTCAGGAAACAGTTAACAAAACAAACGAAGGAAAGGTTCCTAGGCAGGGGGGTGAAGTATTTGTAACATAAGTCTCAAAAGTGAAAGGTTGATAACCTCAAGCTTGTTTTAGTGTCATTCCTCCATGGATCATTAGTGCTTTAGTGGTGTCCCACTGCTATTCATCACACTTGCAATAGCTCCTTCTAAAATACTCTTCAAAAAAGTTTGAAGCTTGGCCAGACAATATTAACACTTCAAAGTCTGTATACGTATTTATCAGGTTTGGGGTTTTTTCTTCCCTCCTTTTTTTTTTTTTTTTTTTTAAATCAGAGAAATCCTACAATCTCCTAAGGTAAACATGACATCATATACAATAATGATCAATAACAAACTGGGAGCATGTAAATACAGAGGCAAACCAACGTATTCAAGAAAAGCCTAACAGAAAACTAAAATATGCCAGTTAGTAAAACAAATGTTCATCACAGAAAATTAAGAGGATAACTGGAAAAAAAACCCAAGCGCTAGATATCTTCCTATAAAGGACAAATTCTTCATGTATTATTGTAAACTTATCACTTGTAAACTATCAATTAGTAGTAACAAATCATTGTTTTAATTATCTTTCTAATACTCCAACATTCTTATACATCTCACAGATTTCTTTTGCACTGTCAGGTGTGAATTAATAGCTTATCAACAGACATCAAACTTCAAATTCTGTATTACATTTCCACTAGCAGCTAGTAATTCTGCCTGGAACTTGCATATATTTTTTTAAAAGCATAAACAACCCCACCTTGAATTCCTGACGAGTTCAAAGCTCTCAGGCTGGCTTTAGGGGCTTGAGAAGCGTTACAGCCTGGGCCAGTCCGAACGCCCCCGCCAGCCGCCCGGGCTCCGAGGGCTCCAGCCGCAGCCCACCTCCGCCACCCCCGCGCTGCTCTGAAAGCTGCCGCTTCGCTCCAGCTTGTCACGCAGCCAAAAAATCTTTTTGAAGATGTTTCACATGATTCAGTAAATCTCTGTGAAAAATTCTTAATAACTCATTCTAATTTTCTCCTTATTTTTCTACACTTTTCTTCAACTATTGTGACCTTTCAAAATTTCCCTTAAAACTAGCCTCCTCTCTCCACAGATATCTGGGCTTTTCTAATAATTATCCATTGGATAATTACAAATATGCTATATGCATCAATTTTTACCTTTTCTCATAACCCAGGCCTGAAATCCATCTGCTCCTTTTTACTGAGCCCTTTCTGTTTGCTCCTATGTTTCAATATGGGAAGCAGACGTAATTTAATAATCTTGGTGCAGCCCAACAGACATTTAAGTAGGAGTAGTTACTTTCCTGTGCCTGTGACATGCCCTTTCTTAGTACATCTTTAGTAACTCCTTTTTGCAAGTATTACTGCTATTAGGGTATAGCAAACGTGACTGCTGTTTGTCCACACGTGCCGGTCCCTCTATGCACCACTGTTTTCCCAGCTTTCCATTCACAGTGTATCATCACAGCTTGGATTATTTCCCCATAGATGCATTAACTTGCCAAGTCATACAATATTCTTCTGCATATTAYACATTTCTGGTTGTTTTAAATACTAGTTAAACACATCTCCACTCTTATTACTATGTAGGTCTCCTGATCTAATTTCATCTGCTAATTTTATCAACAGTTAACGAGGTTGTTAAGTCACTACTGCCTTCGTTATCCTTGAGTCAACTCCTGGGGGTGTTTCTCAACCAACTCATTTTGAGGTATTTTCCCTTGTTAGATCATAAGCATTTAAAATTCACCAAACGCTTCAAAAGACCCACAAATATCCTTGAAGTACTGCATTAAATACTATATTTCTCTCACTAACTTTGTCTTATATTCCAAACTGTGACAGAGTTTATTATTTACAAATSTACACTGCTTATTAACTATGGTCACATTATCTTCAAAACCTGAAATCCCTCTCCCTCTTTAATGTTTATTCAGTATCTATTCAGTATTTATTCATTACTGAAATTTTATACAAACCAGCACTAAATTAAAGCGGCCAAAGGTACTTCCCTCTTTTTTTTCTCTCCTCCTTTTAAGTGCACATATTAACGTATTCCATGGCATGTCGCTAGCTTTCCGTTCAAATGTAAGGTCAAAACGTACCTGGGTGAGCACAAACAGGCTGCATCTATAGATACCAGAGATCAGTGCGTTCACAGCCAGAGAAAGTTGGCAATACTGTATACTTGAATGTCTTTGTAGTTGTTCATGTGTCACAGGCTTTATGAAAACCAGCTCACACAGCAATCGCTGTACAGCACTTGCTTTTTTTTTTCCTCCAACATACATTTAGGTTTGCATCATGCCAGCTGCTGCACTTCAGCAATGAAAATAAACTTAGTACCACAAAGAGAAGGCTGTGTACAGATTCCCTCTATGAACTTACTTGGAAAGAGCTACGTAAACTTAATCGATCAAAAGGGAGTCACAAAAGGATGAAGTATTTTGCAGAGGCATATGCTAATGGTACTGCACCAACCTCCAAGACCTGCTGCCTTACCGGAAAGGTCCATAAAACTGTTGAGGTGATGGAAATGCTCCCGAGCTGCTGCTTGGAATGCAGAAACGGGATGGTAACTGTGCCATTTATTTACTTATTTTAAAAATAAGGCAAGGAGAAAGGGGCCAGAGCATTTTAACAGGAAATTAGAAAGCTAGCTGATATAAATTCACCACCTATCAAAGCTTTAACAGCCCCAGTTCCCCTCCCCCTGCTCCCCATTCCCGATCTCTCAGCTGCATCCGAACACTCACAGTGCTGCTAATGGATAAAAATGGAAACAAATGTATGCAACAAATCACGGCAGGCTCCTGTGCCAGCTTCCCCCTTCTGATTCATCAGACCCAGATCTTCACACTGCTGCTACTTATTAAAATCAATGTTCTGCCTCTTCATTATTGTCATTATTTCTCTTTCACTTCAGAAGTTTCCTTTCCTTCAGATTGCTGCCTGACCAGCTTGTCAGGACATATTTAAATCAATATTTTGCACGTACACGCGTGTGTGCCGTGCATCTGGATGTCACCTCATTACCATCTGAATTCCTATCATTTCTGCCAGGGCACAAAAATGTAGGGGTAAAAATCATGTYAAATGACAGAAGATTACAGCCATCTATCTCCATCATTTAAAAATCTGAAGTAACTGCAGATTTTGCCATCAGCTCATTTCATACCTGATAAGAAAACCTAAATAAAGATTGAATGCAGCACTTTCCGTGATGCATGAAAAYGCAATGCAGCTCAAGCAGAAGGCATTAAAGATTCATCCTCTTGGCCAGATCTGGGGCTTCAAACTGCTTACGTCAACATCGCCTACCGCACGTGAGGCTCACCTTCCAGGTCATGGAGGAAAACCTCTAATGGTGCAGGCTCTTAATAGGGAATTCAGACATTCGGAGTCGGGTGAGTGGTAAAGTTAGTCTTTGGGAGGGAGGAGGCCTACCTAGAGCAAATGCAACCAAGACAGCCCATGTTTACGGAGCAATTGCTATCGCTGGTCAAGCTCCAGGTCAGAGCAGCTCTGCCGCTACTGCGGTCCGGCAACAGCGATGCTGGCTCCTGCAGTACTGCCAAATGCACACTGGAGGAAACGGGTGAGGCTGCAGGAAGTTAAGATGCACAATCCTAGTACAGTATAAAGAAACAGAGTGTAAAACAAATATATAAATAGCAAATCTCTGCTTGCTTTCATTTGGATATGGAAAGCTGCCAAAAAAGGAAGCATCTTCCTTAAGTTGGTCATCAGGCAGGTACCCACTGCACCCCCTCCCATAACAACATGCCAGTGTCTTGATTTTTTTCTTTTCATTAGAAGCACAGCATTCTCCTGAAAGAGGTGTTTCATTTATGCCAATTCATGTCTTATTGACATGAAGACAAGCCTACAGCTACTTATGTCTTTTTCACATGAGGCTACAGTGAGGATACTGATTTTCTCCAAAATAAGTGTAAAAAAACCCCACCTCTAAAAACAGTAATCCACATTCACACGCTTACCCGCACACAGAGGCAGCATATTTTCCACTGACATGCTCATTTCAGGTTGTGCATTTTAAGTCTGTTAATCTATGAGAAGGTGATGACCAAGGACTCTTCACTTGGGGGCTCTCCGAGTAGTGCCCGTGTAACAGCCTTTTGCTGGGTGCGTGGTGCTGCACTTCCCACTGGCCCCTGCCCGGGCATTTTAAATTGACAGATTTGGGATGTACCTGCACCTGAGGTGTAGACAAATCTTTTCCCTGCCTTTTGCACAAAGATGGGGCAGATATTAGAAAGACCTCTTGGAATGCTGGAAATACTGAATTTACTACTTCAAGATCCTATCACCAAAAGCAGAGAGGAAAACTAAGCAATTTTCACAAATTTTGAAGTACTTCATTTATATTCATTTTGTCTGTTTTCTCCTAGCCAGTTTTCACTTGCTCTGATAAACACACGTATAAGCCTCAACTGCAAAATACAAAACCCTTTAAATAAAGCATCTGGGTCCCCTACCAATATTGTATTTTTTTTTTTTTTTTAAATAAAGCCTGGATACAAACCCTATATTGACAGTATCCCTTTAAGATCTGAGCAGAGGTAAACTCAAGTTCTTCTTGCCATTTTGCTCTCATAGGAACTATTGGCCCTACTCTTTGACATAACATCTGGAAGCCTRTATGAATAAACATATTCACCGGTATTTTCCCTTAAAGGGTTGAGTTTACGAGCCAAAGCTGTAATGCAATAGGCTCCAGGGCTAAGATGATCAGAAACACAACAGATCTCTCATCCAAAATTTGTAGTTCTGGATCCAGTCCTCGGCTGGATCCAGTTCTGGATCCAGTCCTCGGCTGGATCCAGAGCCCAAAGGCTCTTGTTCTCTCTTTCAGCTCTTTAAGCCAAAGAGGAGCTGGAAGAGGAGTAGGACCACATTGATACGCCTGCACGGAGCCTGGAGTTCAACCCCACGGACAGCTGCAAACCAAAAGGAGACTATCCACTCACTGAGCAGAAACAAAGACAGAAGAGAAAATGGCAGAGAGGACTATAAAGGTTCGTTTTCTTATCAGAGTCATTAAAATTCAGTTTATTCCACACGAAACACTTGTTTCAAGGGTCTGAATAGCTCAGAAGATTGACTTTGATTTTGGAAGGCTTTCATTCGTAAGCTGTCAGTTTGGATCCAGCTGAGGGAGGTACTGATGGATGGTTTCTAACACCTAAGAAGAGTTGCTTACTGGCATATGACAAATGACAAAGCAGTTGCAGAGTGAGTTATATAGTGAGTCAGCAGTCCTTTCCCAGAAGGTTCAATACTAATTAAGAGGCAACTTGACACCCTTTGTGTAAGGCTGCTTGGAAACTTATACCCAGATATCAGAAACAAATCACAACTGAACTAAATACCTTAAGCTTCAGCATGGAAATAAATAACAGCCCTACAGTTATATCATAGTGCATCCTTCAATACCCTGTTATGTTTTTACTGGAACAGTACATTTAGTATAGTTATATGATGCCTGACTAACAAAAAGCCACCTTTTGTTCGCTCAAAAATACTGCCAGTGTTGAAATGTTCGCCTTCTATTTAAAATAGTGTTTTTTGTGGACAGGCTCCTTTTAAAGTCCATCATCCTTATCCGATAAGTGCAGCTATAAGCTAAGCAGGACTAAGGACGAGGTCCCACAGGAAGGCACGGAGCTATGGCTGGTGCGTAGCTCTCCTCCTCCTGGCTCCCTGGACAGGACGGTTCAGGCTGGAACCGAGCCCTGTCTTTGGCTCTGGAGAAAACCCTGCTATTAGCAATGAATTTGAATCACATCCCTTCTTCTCCATTCAATGTTATGCTGAGACCAACAAGCTCATTTCAGTCACATTCAACAAACAGACAGAGACCGCCAAAAGGAGAAAAAGGCTTTTTCTCCCCCTTTTCTTTCTGAGTTGCACTGGTCACGCGGCGAGCGATGAGTAGGAACGACAGATGCCCAGAACTTGGCCTCAGTCTCTCGCGGATAATTTTCTCCTCTTTTTAATCCATGCCAGCTCTGCCCCAGTCACAGTGTACTTGCCTGAAGTGCTTCAAGCACTGCAAAATCCTGCCTTGGGGGACCGCTTTCTGATCCTTATTTATTATCGAATGCAAAAGTCTTATGAAAGGACTCATGTAAAACTTGTGCTGTGYGTTTACTAGAGCACAGAAAATTGCATTTCAGGGATGGGACATATCTAATTGCAAGGAAATGAGTTACAGCAAAATGGCAGTAAGAACTAGTGTAATAAAAGACAGCCTCAATTAAAAGTTACAATAGCAACGCAGGGAAAGATACAATGCGATGCACGTTAATAGCCTGCTCAACAGAGCGGCGCTGGACACRGGAAGTCATCTTCTGAAAAAACTAATGAATCATGTAGTTAACAAGGAAACRTCATGCTTTTGATCAATGAGATCTAAGAATTACAATTAAGCAGAAGACCCATATCATATACACTTCACAAAAGGCTATTGTGTTTCAGAAAATTGCTCTGTTTAGTGGTTTGGTTTTTTTTTTAATACTATGAAAAGGTGTTTGGAGTTTGTTTGCCTTTTTTTTTTTCCCCTTAATTTTTACAACCAGTGTTTTTTTGTTCCATTCTTCATCTAATATTTAAAACATCTCCCTGGCATGGGTGACAAAATCTACAATTCCATCTTTCCTTTCTTTCTCCAGCTGCTTGGGAACCATGCAGTGTTTCATTCATGAGTGGGAAGAACACATGAGTTAAGTCAATAATGAACCAGCTTAAAAAAARAAAAAAAATACAGCCACAAAACATTAAGAAACTCAGTAAGACCCAATAAGAAACTCAAAAAAACAGCTATGTTAAAGTAGCTCCTGTAAATTTTACTATACCAAAAATAAGTCTCCCACTACTTTTTAGAATTGGCCACAAAGAAAGTTTTTTTCTRAAACTGAAAGCATATTTTTTTCCGGTCTTTTACACCATGTTTCTATTGGAGAGCTATAACAGTTCACATCTCGGGAGAAAAAGCGATTCAGTGGATTGTTAAATTTGTCACCATATAAATTCTCTTCACAGCATTTTTTCCAAGTTGATTTTCAAGGTTAAGAGCTGTTTCCCATACTCCTCTGCTATGTTAGATTATTAAACAAGTGTCATAAAAGAAGGCTTTGATTTTGTAAGAGATTAAAAAGAAGTTTCCCTTCATACCTTTAGCTATCAATATCCTACAGTATATATACACTCAACATAAGAGCATCGGTGAGCCTGCCGCAAACGAAAATTCCTGACGATGCAGAAGCTTCCTTCACTCCGTGCAGGGTGCAAGAAACAAGCTTTCAGAGAAGGCTTTTAGGTATTTTATTTCATGCATCACAAAGAACTTTGGGACATCTACTCGTTTTAAGTTTAGTCAGGTTCTTACAGTGCTCTGTTCTCAGCATCTTTTGGATGTTGCTCAAATGAAGCTCTCCTCCTCCACCGTCAAGTCTCTCTCTCCTCCTCACCTTCAGTTCGTTGAAGGAGCACTGGAGGAAAATGCAGCTGGAGGCGTCTGTGCCATGCATTTGTTGGGAAGGCAACACTGAAAACCCAAGACTGCTCTACACTTGAAAAAGGAAACGGAGAAGGCTGGAAATGTTTCAAATCCTCTCTGAGCGTGAACCGGCTTTCGAAACCACCTCGGAGGTGGCTCTGTCATTGCCAACACATTGCTTCCCTCCTGCCGCAGACTGGTCCACCACCTTCACAGGACTGACTGCTTACCCTGGCTCAAAGGCCTGTGACGAGTTCAAGGTTTACCTCCCTCAGGCCTAGGACACGGCATGCCCTGGGACAGCACCACTGGATTTGAAGTGACACATGCCATCAGATGCCAGCATAGTGACTGGGAGACAATCCGAGTGACCAATACACAAAAAAAAACCCATTGGTTTGAATTACATAAAGATAAAATTTTCCAATAAGAGAGTTATTAAGCATTGAAACAGGCTGCCCAGGGAAGTGGTGGAGTCACCATCCCTGGAGGTATTTAAAAGATGTGTAGATGTGGTGCTTAGGGACATGGTTTAGTGGTGGACTTGGCAGTGTTAGGTTAACGGTTGGACTCGATGACCTTAAAGGTCCTTTCCAACCTAAATGATTCTATGATTCTATGAAAACATAATGAAGACTCTTTTACTCATGGCAAAGCAGCACTTATGGGTTCTTTCTGAAATGAGACAGTTTGTTCCCAAATACCTCAGGAAAAAAAAACAACAAAGCAAACAAAAAACAAACAARCCAAAACCACAAAAACCCTAGGAGACAAAGTCACAAATGTGGAACAACTGCAACCTTTCATCCCTAAGAGGACCACGCTCCTCCCTCAATCAGAAGGTGGAGTGGAGGTGACGGGATCCGTGAGTTTAAAGCCGGATCTGCCCAGCAGACAGGGAACAACAGTCTCCCTCCACTGTTCAATCTGAGAAAGATCTTCCACTTGTGAGGAGCAAGAGATGCTCAGTCTAGGCTTTAGGAACAAGTAAGATGTTACACAACCTCCTGGGTCCCAGGATCTAGTCCTCTGCTTCAGCCAACGCACCTCCTAAAGCACTGAGCAACCTCCGTCTTAAACCTGCCCTTCCCTTACCTTACGGACAGCTCGCAGTCTGGGAGGCACAAAGGTGGCACTGATGGGTGCAGCGGCTCTTCCTCTGCCAGGGGATGCCCTCCTGTAACCAGCCCTTTGTAGCTGCTTCCAGGAATGTATCTGCTCCCACACACGTGCCCCAAGCTCTGTTTCAAGTCCTAAATGTCGTGAAAAAACTGTCAGAGACCCAGCTTTCCTCCTTGCCTTTCCCTCCTACCAGAGCCAGGGGAACGGAGCTGCCTCCAGCCCTCTGCCACTGAGGCAACAGTGGTGATAGAACAAGGATCCTGCCGCTGGGACTGGCTACCTCACTGCCACCCCCTTCATCTTCCCACCAAAGTCCCCAGGGTGGATTAGGAAGAGCTGGGCACCCCCGCCATGCCCTACTCCTGCAGCCCCCTGCTGCCCTCCGCTCCCCCAGCCGAAACCCCGGATCCGCCTTCGTGCTGCAGCAGGCGCTCCTCCGCTGCTCCACAGACCATCAAACCCGGCGGCAACGGCAAGAATGAGCCTTTGCCCCGAAAGGTCATAACGTGTTGTTCTGCCTTGCCTATTGCGGCACCAAGAGAGGTCGTTTTAAGTGCCAGAACCACAAGCATTTAGGACTTGTAAAACAATAATTAATAATGGCTGCCTGATAAATTCACAAATACTACCAGGCAGAAGAAAATTGGCGCAAATGTTAGAAAAGGCAATTTTAATGACTACGAGTTTGCCATCGGGGCTCGCTGTGACAATGTTCTTTTAAAGACCAGGACTGGCATGATTTTTTTTAACTGGAGCATTTTGCGTGGTTTAAAAAAGTGAACAGAATTGAGTAACAAAGAAAAAAGACCTTATTTTGCTAAATCCTTAGATATTACCAAAATTACAGCAAAACAGTGAAAACTGTCATCTTGCCTGACGTATCTGCAACAAGGTGATCATTATTCAAACCCTCTCCCCCTTTTATTTAAAAGTGAAATGTGATAACACTGATGTATTTATTCATCTTTTTTTGATCCATAACCATAAATCCCTATCAGGATTTTCTCAACAGAAAATACATTTCTGCAGCATTCGGAAAAGAGGAGTGCRTATGCACACGTAGTAGAGCGCTTCCATCTCTGGCCCCTTACACAAACACCAGCACTCCCTATGCACGGATGAGAGGTACCAGATCAGTGTCCACCGACTCCCTCTACTGGCAAGAGCTGCCACCATCCTCTTCCAAAAAATAACTACATTTTTGCTGGCTTTATAACTTTTGACCAAACCTACAAAATGACAGTCTTAGTCTCGTCAGGCCATTTTGAAAGGCAGTGGTGGGGGGATACTTAAAAGCAATGAGTTACTCCAAAAGGCAATCCAGAACATGAACACCGCAGCACATTGAGCCAAATCTTACTCAGTGCTGGTGACCGGCTGCTTTGCAGTATACATTTGCCACCGAGATAACTTAGAATCTAAGCAGCTTCCTAGCAAATTCCAGATAAGCCTAGCATAAGTATCCAGTATTCGTTTTAATTGTAGTTTGCACAGTAATGTTCATGGGAGTGAAACTGGGCTCTATTTGCTCTTCGCTCCATGCAAACTTTCACATTTTCGTATTAAAGCCAGCCTTAAAATAAATAATGTAAGATTCATGAAATAGTACATTGCGTTTCATTTAAAATATTTATGGAATTCTTTAAAAAGGAAAATCACTACATGCATTTTACTCTGAAACTCGAAAGGCAAGAGGCTGGATATGCATGAGTGAGCCTGAAGGGCTGCAAAGCCGCCCCAGCCCTACCATCCGCCTGCCTTTACTCTCCCGTGGATGTAAGGGACCAGCCGAGACCAGCTGAAGAGAGGTGGCCAGCCTGCCACATTTTTGGCTAGATGAATTAGAGAGAGGCTCGTTACTTACTCTGTCTTCACTGTTTAACAAAAAAATTCTTGCAACCTGCCTCTCATTTCAAACTGGTGAATTGTTGATCTATTGGGGKTTTTTTTGTGGCCGACATCACATTTCATGGAAATACCGTATTACGCTAAAATAACACTCACATTACTTTGATAAACGTGAGCATCCAACAAAGCCCCGTTATAGACAGATTTAGAAAAGTTTGGGGATGTAAGTTGAACAAGCACGCTACAGGCATTAAAGCCTCTTTTAAATTTTTTCCATGCCCTCTCATCCTCTGCGCTCGGTCGCTAGCACCACGAGGCACAGCACGCAGGAGAGCAGAGGTGCCCTGCCAGGGTCTCCAGAGACACAACCGCATCCCATTATGCCAACAGCACTACAGGGAAAGAGGCACAAAACAGCAGGCAGAAAGCAGAAAGGACAGGGACCCTTCACGGGAGATTGCTACAAGCTACTGCCGTTCGAGGAGATGCCCCACAGCCCCCAGTCCCCTTATCACTCCCACGCAGCACCCAGCTGCTACAAGATAAATGCAGGAAAAAAGAGCATCCCATAAGTTTCTCAAGCAAAAAATAAATCCAACTTCCACAGTCAAAAGATTGCAGCCTCTCCACACTTCGAACAAGGTGAGAGTGGGCCAGAAAAACTGTTAGTGCATGTGTGGGGATGTAAACGTGTGTGATGCCTTCCTGTGTTCCCATAAGCACGACCATTAAACCTGATTCCAAAGACACTTCATCCTGGGGGCCAAGAGTTGTAACAATTCACCAACTGAAGGCATTGCAAAGTATGTCAAATGGAGCGACATCTTGCTTCATCCCACCAGGTTGTGTGTGTTGGCTTGACCGTACAAGGATGGCCAACAACCGTGGCCATCCTGAAAACACATCGGCTGGCTGAGTGCCCTAGACTTGGCGAAACACCAAATCCCTTAGCTATCTGGCATCACCACCAGAATACCACGTCTAGAAGCGTTCAACTCCCTATCAGGGGCACAAACCTCTGCCAGAACAGATGTTGAGCTGGGAYCATGACTACAATTACAAAGCTACGTGTGCTGCCATGCCACTGGAACAACCCTGCCATCCCAAAAGGCTTTTCTTCAAAGTTAAGAGAAAACTACAGAGCTCCTTTCCTCCTTTTCACTCTGGACACTAAGGATACATTAAGTAGAATGCCTAGGTCTCTGCATACTTCTTTTGGGTTTTGAGAATGTAGTGAAATATTTCACTTTTGGAAGGAGGATGGAAAACTACCTTTTCTTTTTAAGTAAAAACAGGCTCTATGTAGTCATAGAAGTCCAGGAGCTGGACCCATCTAAGAGAGTCCTACAAGCTTCTACATATTATAAGATAATTTTTGAGGTAGCAACAGAGATACATAGAAACATGGTCATTAAGATGATAAAGAAACAGGTTTTATGGCTATTTTCAGTAAGTTGTTTTAAAGCTCGCTCTCAGTGTTTCCCAAAATATCTTTCTGAAAAATTTATTTTATATGCTGAAGTAATTATATGGTTGACAACTCCACAACCCTCTAGTATGATCACATACTAGTTGCACATTGTTTATATAAATGCGCAAACATTCATCTGTACACATGGTGATCTGCACACACAATAAAAGTGGTATCCAGATGTAAATATTATCGACTTCTTCAAATCATGAGCTAACACTATAAGCATTACTTTAATAATCATTAAAACATTAAGTGTCTTGGTTTTTTTGCTTGATTATTACTTTAGTTCCAGAAATACACAATTTTTATTGAAACTCTCTGAATACCACGTGCTTCTTCATAAAGGCCTTTATCAGAAAAATCAGAAATAACTGGATTTTATACAATGCCTGCTATCCCAGAAGGCTTTATACATAAAATAAAAAGTGGAAGTGCTGGCATGCTGATTATTTTGGCAAATGTGGCACACATGCATGATCAATAATGGCTTCTACAGGCACGAACCTGCTTTTTTTTTTTGAGAGAGAGGGAGTACTGGCTACAATGCCGAGGTTATTTTCAAATTTCTTTCAGAAAGTAGAAAGGGCTCCTGAATTTCTACACAGACAGATGCTACAGGTGGGTAAGAGAACTCTCATTTATCATAACCAAAAGATGGTTCTCCTCACAGAAAGCATGGCTGTAATATTTCATTACAGCCTTAGCAATAGGGTAACAACCCAAATCGTCTTAAAAGCAGGGATTTTAAAACATGTTGCAAAGAGACTCGTATAATGGGAGGGAATTCCTCAGATACACCAAGCTAACTGCATGYAAGTTTTGCACTGATACGGGTTAAATGCTGAAGATACAGAGGAGCAAAATACATTTCTTAAATTCTGTAGGCAGAGGGCAGCATGCTCCAGCCATCAGCGCTGTCTCAGTGCCGCCTGCAGTTTTAATTAACATCTCACTCTCACGATGAGAACATCTTTGTGTAATGGTGACTCTGAAACCTGGGGCTACTTAGTCATTTAAAAAGCAAGCTGACTACATACATGTTTATGATTTCAAAAATGTGCTTTTTATTACAGATGGCATCTCTGTGTAGCATAAAAGAAATTAGGTTGTGGTCATACTAAGTGTTCATCTTCACAAGTCAATAAAAACTCCGCACCAAAATGTCACTGCAGCTTTGCGGGAGGAACACGTAGGAACGATGAAAACCAAAGTGTGGGGAAAACAGAACATGCATTATAAATGATTTGTCTCACCAAGCTCAGTCATCATTTACATCCAAGAAATATGTTGTGAAAATTATTCATATTTGTGGAATCGAACAAGTCTGAAGAATTTCATCTTAAGCAGATCATTTTTGTAATTGACTCTATAAGGCTGTCTGCAAGAGTTTGACATTTACATATAATGATAATGCATATTAGGCGGTAATTACCATGGACTTTTTTTTAATTATAACTGATAACGCAAATAAATCCTATGTTCCTTATTCAAGAATGTAATTAAGTCTGAGTAGTTCAGGGAGAAAGAGAAGAGATGCAAACAGTGATTTTAAAATCAGGAGAATGGCACACTATACCAAAATTCCCTTCCTCTTTCTACTCCTGTCGAAGAGCGTAAGAAATCCATCCCCTCTAATGAAAACRAAATTATTAACCCTGCTTTGCCCTTTTTACTAATGATACAAAGTGATTTCTCACATAGCTTTATCCAGGATTTGGTAAGTCCACTTGCTCACAAAGAAGACAAACCATTTTTATTTTGACATACCAGCACTGTGAAACCTCCGAGGACTCTGTGAGCACCCCCAAGCAACGGGAGGATTGCTAGTGAACAGAGGAAGGCAGCCTGGGGACTGGGAACAGAGGGCAGGGAGGCTGAAGGTGGAGGTGAGATCATCTGAGATCCATGAAACATCCCTAATTTAGGTTTAGGTTCAAGGAGATAAACTAGTAAGTAGAAGCTACTCTAGGTTATATTATTAATTAAAAAATGCACAGAGCGAAAGCTGTCACCTTTCACACATATGCAAGGATTAGCCCTGAAAGCAACACCAGTAGACTACAATCGAGAGTCAAAGTCCAAGCATAAATTTAAGAGACAATGACATGAAACAGTGATCAAAAGGAAACTCCACAAACACCTCAAGGCAATCCCTGGGATGCAGCCAACTTGGCCACAAGGACTTGAAAGAAGTTCACTTATCTTTTCAAATAGTCAGTTATATGCAGCAAGAAACTCTAGCATTAAAAAAAAGCTGTGCAAGGGCAGCATGGAGTGAGCTTTCAACATTTCAGGCCATGCCGTTCCCCGTGGGACTGACTAAAGCTGACAGTCCATCAGCTTGACCTTCCCTGCACAAGCACTCCCTAGGAACTGGAGTTTGAAAGTTCAAGCTTTACATTTTGTGTCGGCTTGTACTGGCACAGCCCCAGCAGGAAAAGTTCAGCATCTCCGCTGAGACTCCGCTCAGCCGAGCTCACGGCCCCGGCCTCTCCCAGGGGATGCAGAGAAAGCCAAAGGTGATYCCACCAAAGTCACTCACCTTCAAAGCATACTAATACATCCTCTGGAGAAGCAGAGAGCAKCAGACTGGCTGCCTGGTAGAAGACAGGAGGAGGAGATTTCCAAGGGAAGAATTTCCACGGAAGTCTCATCTTYGAGATTAAAAGACAGCAGTCCTAAACCAGCAAGACCTTCAGCAGGGCCTCTGTCTGACTTGGCTCATTCTGCATCAAAGAATCGTGAGAAATCCTGTAACACAAAGTACTCGCTCTGTACAGCGGGGAGCCCTCATCTAGATCATCTTCGGTTCAGCTAYGCTTGAAGCTGAGGGACAGACCCTTCTCAGTTAAATACTTGGGATGAAGACTTAGATTCAGGCAATTACAAAAATGGGACTACAACTTTGCAGATGATAATCTGAAGAAATCTGATCTATGACTGAAAAAGAAAATTCTGTGCAACGCTACAGTTTTTTTTTTAGAAAAACACCTGCATTACTATTAGCTATAATAAACTACATTGGTAAACTGAGCATCTCAAGGGCAGCTTAAGCAGTAGAATATATTTGTCAAATGATATTTAATATAAGCTTGTATTCTGAAATGGACTATAAAATGGTACCACAGGGAATCTGTGTTTATTGTTTCTTCATTTTTTTCTCAAATATGATCATTTTCCTTTGTTTTCTAGGTGCGGGCGTCAGGCTTTCCCCCTTCCCTCCTGTCCCATGCAGTTTGTAGCAAGACTCTCCGCGGCACGTGAAATGCCACTCAACCCTCTGCAGGGCTGAGGCCTTGCACAGCTCTCCCTGGCTYGGACGGAGTGACAACACTGTCAGCACATAGCACTGGAAAGTATTGGTCCGTGTTTAGGCTTACCAATATTTGCAAAAAGTTCACTTCAAAAGAAAGCAACCTCTTTTCTGCRTGAAAACAAGGGGAACTATACCGCCTGGCAGGCAGAGCTGCTGCTGCATAAGGAAACTCACCTGCCGCTTTCATTTTGTGCATGGCCAAATGCTACCTGCATGAAAACAACAACAGTCTCTGCTTGATAACCGTCTGCTGATCCCGTCTCCCCCTCCTCGCTAACTCTGCCTAGCTCCTGAAGCAAACTGCCACTGCTACCAGGAAAGCAACACCAAACAAGTTTCCCCCACAGACCACAAGTRCTCCTGTGGGACCTCGCTCACATCATTAACCCGTGCAACACCACACTGTACAACTGCAGCCTGYCACCAGCCCAGAGATTAGAAAAAGATAAGTAAGCTGTGTGCTATTAAAGAAAAAGGTTGCTTAGAGCAAATAAAAAAATTCTCCCTCATGCTTTTTCCTCGCCTCTCGTGCATGCTGCACACAGTAGGAGAGAGGTCTCTGCTTCCACCCCTCCCAGCATCAGGAGATTTCTTACTGCTGTGTGATTCCACGTGCATCAGCAGCATCAAGACGTTTTGTACCAAACCCCAATGCTCTGGCACGTGAAAGGGATACTAGTTTTTTGGAAAGCACAAGTGCAGTGACTTCAGTCACACCTGGCTCRGAAGTACTTCCTGAGTCCAGCAAACAGATATTTTAAATAATCCCCTTTATGCTCTGTTAAGGAACATAACTGTTACCACAGTTCGCAGCTAGTTTGTAGTCATCTCAGGACTATAAAATGTGCCACAGGTATTTCATACATAGCAAGGCATTGTTTGGAACAGAATGAGAAATTCTGCAAATAGAGCAGATACTGAAGGAGTAGACTTTATATGGAATACTGGGGGAAAATCTGCTTAGATATATGGTACACAGATTATCATTCTGTCTTTTTAAATCATTAGTTACTCCAGTTCTTTCTTGCTAGATGCATTTATAGCTTTTCTCCCCTGTATATTCCTCACTTCATTAATAACTACTGCAATGCATTTTAATGCCATACTGAAGTTTCAACATGTGAGAAACTATGACAGAAAGATCTTCTGAGACACAAGACCCAACAGAATTAAAAACCCCAGGAAGTTGCATAATCCATAGCCAATTAATATCATCAAAGGCTCAACAATTATCGGATGACAGTTTTCCACACATCTCGCAGCAGAACTGAGGTGCGCAAAGCTGCTGTGCTTGCCCATGCTGCTCTGCAAGGCAGGGACTTGCACATGGGATTGAAAGCACACGTCAGCTGSAGAGTTTCCACCCAGCACCGTCAGGCCCTACAGCAACAGAGGTGATCTGACAGGCTGACCAGTGATCAAGCTGGCCGTTTGCTGACCTTACATTCATAGCTGTGGCCCATGACTCTGGCAGATGATGCCCAAGTCTTCCAGAGCAAACCAGAGACTGGAAAGAAGCAGCGCTGTTAYCCAAGAAAGTGCATCGGGGGCAACCTCAGAGCAGCCCTGGTGGAAAACTGCTCACTGACCAAGTTGTTCTAAAGAACATGAACAAGATGGCAACTTTGGGGAATCCGAGTTGGAATTTTTCCTATGAGAAAGGGGGAAAAAATACCAAATGAGGGGTTGGAAAGAAGTAGTTGTCTGAAGGGAGTATGACTGGCAAGGCAAAGACTGGGACCGGCTCCTCTGCAAGAAGAGGAAAAGGCAGCACGGCATCAACTTGTGGGAGAGCCTGGAAGGCAAGCTCTCTCTGACATCGTAATTAAGGGTTGTTTAAATAGTAAGGTTACGTGCAGCGCTATTAATTCCGGTGGGGGAGAAGTAGTAGGAGTAGCAGGGTTGAATTAAGAATTTAAATTCCCTTGCTAAGAAAACAGTCAAACCCCAAAGATCTTCAAAGTTTTCCATGAATTGTACAGCTCTTTGAAGTATTTTTCATTTTGCTCAGCTTCACAGTCTGTAATTTCAAACGGTGCTAATTCTGCTTCTCCTTGAATCTAGTCCAGTGGATCTGCAAAAGCTGTATTATTTGATTTGAGTAGTGGAATGTTCGGTGAACTGATGAGTCCAAAAAAAGAGAGAATACCTAAATTTAAGAAAAAAAAAGTAATTCCTTCAGCCCTGTCTCACATCATGTTTTCTAAAACAATCTTCCTTCCTGCTCCTGTATTCAGCGGGCTAACCTCTTTCCAAATACTGGAGGCAGCATCCACAACGGCTTCACCTGGGGCATACAGTCTCTATAAAACTCAGCAAGACTCGTGCTCTTTGCAATGGCATCACACCACTAAGCTGCTTCATTTGTCATCCACTAAAAACGAACACTGATTCTGCTCTGCAGCACAGCTGCTTAGCTTATTATTTCCTGTTTTACATACGTACATTCGATTTTTCCTTCCCAGCTGTGGCTTCCACTGAATATTATCTTACTCATTTCAGACCCTTATCCTAATTTATCCAGAATATTTTAAAGTCTGATCTGTCCTGTCTTCAAAATGTTCATAACCCCTTTCAGTTGAGTGTCATCCACAATTTTCGTAAGTGTTTTCAAATTCATTACGCAAATCATAAAAGAAATATTGAAGAGAACAGGGCACATGATATAGCTCTTCAGAAAATTGACTCCCACCACTTGGACTATCAAGTCACTGAAAGCCAAACCTTTGCTGCAGCCTTTCAACCACTGCAGAAGTCACGTTATAAAGACCTCATTTAGATTACTTCCCTGGTTTACRTAGTACAATGTCAAGTGAAATAGTGTCAAAAGCCTTACTGAAGTCAGAATGGATCACGTCTAATATTTCTTTCTTAGCCTTTCCACCAGTTACTCCGTCAACATTGGAAATCGGACTAGCTCGACATAATTTGTTCTTGATAAATCCATTTGACTATTCCCTCGCTACTCGTTAAATACTTGCAAATTATTTACTAATTTATTCCAGGTTTTTTTAATGCCTGGTCTATAATTATCAATAACTTCTCTTTCCCTGYGAGAGACCGCATCCATCTCTGCCCATCCCTAGTTCTCTCAGACCCTCTCCCGCCCTCCATGAGCTCTTAAAAAATACAGCACTAATGATTCAAAGTTTTCTTTAGCTAATTCCTCAAGTACTCTGAAGTAAATTCCAACAGATGCTCCTGACTTGAAACCACCTACACCTTTAGCCTCTTCTTCATTCTTGCCCAGACTTTCGGTTTCCTTCCTAGAAAGCCCTGAGCACTCCCCATGTAAGCTCCTCCCTTCCATTTCTCTCCTTCCCACCCCAACATCCCTTTTCCTCAAGTAAAAAGCTTTTCAATGGTGATAGACTGTGTCTTACCATCAACTCTGGTTTTGTTTAAAAAAAACAACATTACAGCTGGGCATGGCTGCTGATGCTCTCTACGTTGCTAAACCATGAAGGCATTTGGTGGCAATGCCACAAAGACACCTCAGTGGGTAGGAAGGCTGAGAGATGCTCATTTCCCCTGGAGCTGGCTGGAGCCAGCCATTCCAGAGCGGGAGCAATTCCTCCTCCCTGGGGAAGGACAGTGGTGGCAATGCCGCTGCCTTCCCGCGAGGAGCAGGGAGGGGACGGGCAGCCATAAGCTCCGAATCAGCACATCATCCACTTCCCTGACCAGGCACTTCTGCAGATGTCTGTGTGCTTCTGGAAGGGCCCTGAGGGCCGCATCCAGGCCCTGGCTGCACAAACCCAGCACCGAGACGGCAACAGAAACAGCATTCACGTTTTAAAAGCAATGTTACAGGTTGAGCACAGTGTTGTCTTCACTATTAAATCAGTATCAAGATCACGTGAAAACTGACTTGCATAGCCTTTCTGCAGATGCTAATGAGAACCAGGAAAAACATAGCGAGTGGAGCTAGAGTTGAGTGAAATTGGTGTAAACGACTGAAGAACTGACCCGGCAGCCTTGTACACACACAGCCCCTGCGCTGCCGGAGTCACACCACTGTGGTGAAGAAAACCTCACCCTACGAGTCCCTTCTAGTGGTAGGAAAGCAAATGTCAGTCTAACATTACTGGCCGGTGATTTTCATAAAAGCCAGTTAAAATAGGAAATTTTGTATTGTTTTGGTTCTTTCATTCAGGAGTACGTGACACAGGAACACTCAGACTGCTGAATGAAGGACAAGAGGTGCAGCTTCCTCTCAAGTGAGAGAGAACGCGGTTGAAATAAAAGAAAAAAATGTATATTCAATTATACATGCCCTGATTCAGCTGAGCTCTAGTGCCCAACATATACAAAGCTCTCATTTGAGCTAAGCAACGATTTTAACTCTTCAGCAGTTGCAGAGAGCTGTCTCACCAAGGTGCATTTCTGAGGACCCTTTCCAGCAGGTGGGTTAGAGGAGTTGCTGCCTATTGCCTGAACTTGGATTTAAGAGGCACGAGCAAAGCTAAACACAGAAAAGCTTCGCTTACATAAAATATTCCTATAAGGGGACCACCTGCTATTTATGTCTGGCAAAGAGCAAAAAGCCATTCTGCAGGTGCAGAAAGGCGACACTGATTTGTGACAAACCTTCAACAGCCCCTGGAAAGCCACAGTGCAGCAAGGTGCGGTTTTCAGCTCTTTGGACAGAAGACAAAGCGAACGATCRGGTGATGACCTACATGCCAGCTCAAGAGCAATTAGCCTGGGAGTTGCAGCACTTTCACTACTATAGTGAAGTGCACTGGAGGATGCTCATACGGAATAGAAGCCTGCAGTGCTGGTTAAGTCCTCTCAAGTTGGGAGGAAGGGTGGGGAAAAAAAGGAAGAGAAGGGAAGAACAGAATTGATATGAATGGGACGTTATTATTCAACAAGCAAGCGTGATACGCTAAGATCCTAAGACATAGTGCAATAAAACCTCTCATTTATTTTTGAGGCATATTCTCATTACCATACTCTAGGCTGTATCAGCATTTTCATTTTTATCTATTTCCAGGCGATTATAACCCAGCTCTAAAAATGTGTTTGGGGTGAAAACTGGCACAGAAGCCTCAGCCTGAAAGGAGCTTTTCATTTCTGTCAAATAATTTAATTTTTTTGTCGGAACAAAATAGTAATAATAAAAAACGATAAAATTTAGAACTCCTAACCTGTATTCTCTCTGTTCAAGGCCTTTTATTTAAGTGTAGTGCACTACTGTTACACTCATCAGCAACTGATTTAATTTTTTCTTTTTGTAATGTAACATTTCTTCTGTTTTATTACTTTCTTCCCCTTTCTTCCCCCTGCACATTTCCTTCCTTTTCATGCCACATCTTTTCCTGTGTGAATTCAGCATTTCTCATTTTATTTCTTTCCACTTATCTCCATCATGTTCAGTTCCCTCTGAAATGCCCTCCCTTTTCTCATGTATTTTTCTCCCCCAAACCATCCCATCTCACACTGCACAGACCTGTTCCCTAAATCTATCCTATGCTCCCTCATTCATCATGATGGCTGAACTAAAACCAGCACGYGGAGGTGAAAATACCCCTCGTAGTATCAACGGCAAGAAGGAAATATCTTCTACTACAGCCACTGAAAAGGAATTGCTCCCCTCGATCTCTCTTAAGACATGGAGATGATGGAGGAGAAAAGCATCCCACGAGTTGCAGTAGCCCTGCCGCCGTGCCCAGCATGCCTTAGGTACAAGGGCATTTCTCAATTTTCTGTGAAGGTAAGATGGGAAAAGGGAAAGCTCACAATTATATCTATTTGGAGATTTCATGATGGAATACATTCGGTTAGAAAATGTTACTCTAGCAAAACTGAAGCACCTCACCTTGGATGACTCCTCAAGCCAAGTACAGAGTAGGCTTTCGGAGGCTTCAGATAACCAACTGCCTTGAGTGTAGACTGCTATTTCTTACCTCAGGAGAGCCCTTAAGCCCCAGACATCTCCACCTATTCATGGCTTTAGACATTACTGCACTATAAAATACTAAACAATTACTAATGAAAACGTTGGACCTGCAAGTTGGCTTTTTTTTGCGGGTGGGTTTTTTCATTTTATTTTTCTTTGGGGATGTTTTAGTGTTAATTCTCATTTGGGAAAATTGGCAGTGTTTGGACCTGGGACTTGTAAGTGGAAACATAACTCTTACAGCTCCCCATAAGAATGACACAAGAGGTCAGTCTGAGGTCATTTAAGGAGCTCATCCAAAAGTCTATGCCTACCTTAAAATAACCAAACAGTTGAGTACTTAATTTTTAAGCACTAAGGATTAATTAGAGAAACAAATCTTCTAGTTAAAAACAAACAAACAAACAAACAGAAAGACAAACAGGAAAACACTATTTTTAGGAGTAATGTCCCAGAACAGCTCAGCTATCTGTCATATTGCTGACGGTCRGAGCGCACAGTCTATTTACTTTCTTGCAAGCTTGATGGATACACTGCGAGCCATCCTGGTACCACATAGATTGAAACTATTGACACACATCATAAACAAAATCTTATCCTATACTGCGAGACCTTGGAAAAACAATGTTTCTCCTCCAGTCATACATTTGCCGAAATATGCAGACTGTGGATATATTTCTGCTTCTGAGATAGCCTATATTCATAGCCGTCATTCAGCTCCAAATCTGGTGCATGGCAGCTTTCAGACAACTCTGAAGATGGTACACTGCCACCTGAAATGAAGGGTTCTCACTCACAGCACACATAAATTGTATGCTTATTCTACATTTACAATGATTTTACTAATGCATTGCCCTCCATGCAAAAGATATTAAGCTTCTGAGGTGCAATTCAAAGGCCCCTGACTGCTCCAACCATTGTGGTCTCTAAGCTCTGTCACCTTGTGCTCATTCTGACTCCACGACCTGTGCCCCATCCTCGTC
Source organism: Oceanodroma leucorhoa (assembly GCA_030449065.1). Classification (NCBI taxonomy): domain Eukaryota; kingdom Metazoa; phylum Chordata; class Aves; order Procellariiformes; genus Oceanodroma; species Oceanodroma leucorhoa. Next base: position 4,777,500 of record JASVER010000078.1, read on the forward strand.
TCTCACTTATGCATCTTTTACATCCTTTCTGCATCTTGTCTCTTTCTCAAGACATACTGCTCCTATACCAACCAGCCTAGAGTTGTTTCATCCTCTTCGGTCCGATTCCTGAAGCTTGTTTTAATTTTCTCTTATTTCTGTAAGTTAAAGGCAAATGAGTAAGGTTCTCCAGCTGATACAGAGCTGAGCTCCATTCCTGCATCCACTACAGCTGTGTGACCCTTAGCAAATCACTTAAGGAGAGCTTCAAGACATAATATATCATTATGTCTAGAAAAATCACACGGCCCACTCCTGACAGCTGCATTTCTGGTGGGTTCTTTGCCCACARTCCCCTGATGTCCTCACCAACTAGCAAGGGCAGGTTCTGGTGGCGGACGCCCAGCCTGACTCAATACAATCCCGAGCGCTGCCAAATCACTTCTCAGAAAAGAGAGCTGGAATTCATATGACAGTCAGTTCTGGGAGGCCACACCTAAAGACAGAGTACACCTGCTGAAACTATACTCCTACCACCATTTAAAATCGTTGACAATTGCTAACCATAATAGCTAAGAAGCCAAATTATGTTTCAAAACCTATTATGCTGAGAAAACAGTGAGTGTGGCACAGAGTGTGTGTGTGTGTAAGCCCCAAAGAGCCCACGGTGCCGGGCAAGACGGGCAGAAAAGGACGAGGAAACGATCCGACAGCTCTGGTCCGAGCCCATCCACGGCCCAAACACACCGGGAAGCTCAGCAACAACCGAACCATCACATCGTGGATACTGCCTTACAGAAGTGAAATACAATGAGGTTTTATATCACATTTCTACTTTTTTTCTAACAGGACGTAGGTAAATAATTTAAGCATTTATTGAGTTAAATAATAAATGCAATTGAAAAACTATTCTAGAGCTCTGGATAGGATATATTTCTATCTGCAAACTTTCCCAGCTTTCTACATCCCTGTAAGAGTGTACCCATTGTTGTCTTCTCGTATTTTCTACAGAATTTGATTGTGTATTGTGTATCAGACAGCAAATCTTTTTTAAAAAGGCATTTAAGTTTTTCATATCTCATTGATCATAACTAACTTACCAAAACCCCATTTCTTTAAGAGATGTGGTTTGTATGTTTTTTCCTCTCTGTAGCTTCCCAAAGTTAAGATACAAAATCAAAGAAGTTCACTTTTGCAAAAAGAGGAGATGAAAACTCCATTAAAGCTTTATTTACAAAGATCAAGCACTCTGAAAAACTGAAGCAGAATTGAGACATCTGCAGTTACACTGAAAAAAACAAGCTAGATGGCTTGAAAAAGGAACTGATTTGATTCCACGGTAAAATACAACACAGAGATACAGATGATCTCCAGCAGTGTGTGCTGTGAAAACCTTAATTTTTAAAGTGTTGAAAACCACCATAATATGCCAAGTTAGTTTTACCAATGTGATAGTGAAATAAAAACCAGTAAAGTACTAATATTTTTTGAGCTGACTGACAGGACATTGAAAAAAATCAATTTAATAACCTCATCAAGGTGACTGGGATATCTGGAAAACAAGATGAGTTTTGAATAAAGCAAATACATTACAAGGAATTGCAAGAGGAGAGGGGAAGAGCCATCTTATGTGAAGTGTAAACAAGAACGATTTTTTTTTTGACAACTCTGTGAAAAAGGACCAAAAATTCAAAACTGTGAATATGTATTATCATAAATCTAAGTAAAGTCACAATGTGTAGGAGTTCAGTGAGTGTAACTGGGAACATTTTGGAACTATTCATAGAAACTGTAAGTCTTGAAATAGTGAAAACCACAAACTTGAATTAAAAAGTTTTTTTAAAAAATCAGACATATAAATTGAAAAAATGAGCAAAGTGTATAAGAGTTTGGGGGGGGGATCAAATTTTGGTGAATTATTACACCAGACAATGAAAATGTACAATTGTATTAATATTACAGGATAGTCTTTCATATAGAAATTGTATACAAAATACAAACACATAATCTACATTTATGCCATTTGTACTGAAGCAATAGCTGTTCAAACTAAACAAACCCTCTAAAATGGAAGGAAGGGAAAAAAGAGGAAAACTTGGGGTGACCTCAAATTTAACTTGGGCTGAATCGACACAGGAAAAGAATTCACCAGCTACAGAGATCACTTGCTATGAATAAAAACAATGCAACAGAACCTTTTAATTAGCAAGCATAAGCAATGCTAAAGGAAGGATCTGGAAAAGCTTCTGTTGGCTGTAGGACCAAGGAAAATCATTAATTGGAGAGAAACTGTAGCAAGCACAGTGAAAACTGAAGAAACGTATGGGATAAAACATGCTAGCATTTATATCTATTTTCTTAAGTTATTTTCTAAAATGTGGATATTTCCATATATTTTTGCTTGTCAAGGCAGACTCGGATGCAAGCTATTATCTGGACACAACGATGTACCATGACAGCTTTTCCAGACAGCATCAGTTTTGAACTAGAACAGCTTAGCCAATGGCTGTGGGGTGACCCAAAACCAGGGAATTCATTCAAATATAAAAGTGTATGTATACGAATAGTTATTTCACAACAGTAAAAATAGTTACAAATACATTTTAGCATAGTGAAATACCAAGTAGTACAAAAAGCAAACTACAAGGCCAAGCACAGGCCTGCTGCAATGAGCACGATACTTGTCATAATTATGGAAACAAATCCATTTATTTCAAGTCTGAATTTGGTGTCTACGTAACTCAATGAATCACGTTATTTTCCTTTTTTTTCTTAGAGAAACAAATAACGAACACTATATTAAGAGTTATGAGACATTCAAACTTAAAATCAAATGAACTATGATATTTATATCAYAGTAAGTATGGAAAACAACAAAGAATAGGGACAGCAAAGTATAATTCATATTTGAAATGCCAGGCTAGAAAAGGAACAGTAACAAAACAAAACAGAAAAAAACCTGCCAACATTTTCAATATTATCTGATCTTCATTGGATTTTTGAAGTTTCAGTGAGACCATCAGTACAAAACTGTATATAACCAAAAATCGCAACATATTATCAGTTTTGTAAGCTAAATTTCTGTTGTGCCTCTCTGAAAGCTTTTTTTAGTATCTTTAATTGTTATGAASAGTTATTCTTCAGTAAAATGAGGCTTTTAAATACTTTATCATTTATCTCAACACGTTGCTAAGCCTGAAATGATTTTCAGTTGCTCAGATTAAATGATTTTCTGCTGTGCTAAAAAACAACAAATAAAAAATAAAATACCTTATCACTGTGGGCTTTTTACAATTGCTTCAGAAAAATAAGCTTTGTGTTAAAGCCATGTTTAATTTTGCTTTATGCACAGCAGACCTCTACGATGGCTCTTCTAAGGCAGAAGATTAGTTAGCCAAAATAGTTAGAGGCTTTCCATGCTCAGTATTTATTTCTCCATCAACACCATCTTTCCCTTCTAACTACTGCTCCCTGTATCATCTTTAGAAACATCCAACCAGAAGTAGATTTTGTTCTAAAAATTAATTGTGCAGGAGGATATTGGCGCATTACAAAACCCTACCAAAAGTCTGAAGAAAGCATTAAATGCAACATCCACACTACATCTTCGTAACTTCTATAAAAATCACGATTTTTACAGGACCATAAGGGAAGCTGTAGAAATTGTGTCAGCTTTTGTCTGCAGCCAGACCAACATATCGAGATGCCTTTCTAATTGAAAGTAATGGGAGGTCTTGAACAGTGGAAAGTTCTGTATGGTACAAACCACTGGTAAGAAATACAGTGAAGAAATGCTTGGCTGCAAAAAGCCAGCCTACATTCACTGGATATTATTTTTTTTTTTTTTTTTTAGGTCTGGATCAGTGACGGATCAAAGCCAGCTGCTAAGAGGTGGGCAAGACTGGCCACTCTGACCTTCTAGAGAGATCTCAACACAGATTAAGAGGCAGGTTCACACTCTGTATAAACCTTTCCCCACCTACCCCCCAAAACAGTCGGCCCTCTATCCCAAGAATAAAAACAAAAGAACAAGTGAACAGGAGGCTGCTCTTCACACAGTGAGCCGCAGACCTGGGGAACTCATTGCCAAAGGATGCTGCAGTTGCTTAAATTTCTTCAAGAGGAGAATGGATGAGACCATGAAACAAAGACATGTTGATGGTTATTAAGTACAAAGTCACTTCTTCAAAGGTCCTAAAACAGAAAAAATAATTGAGGCTGGGAAAGCAGAGTATTGCCTATGCTTGCACACTCTGTTCTTGCTACTCCATAGGCATCTGCTTACAGGTGGAGACAGAACAATAAGACACTATGGCTATTCTTATGGACACAATCCGCAGTCTTCCAAATAGTGCCTTCATTTTTCTAGAGGTCATGGTGCCTTCCCTGCCTTGCACATTGTCTTCTTGGGCAATGGTTCAGGCACACCGTAGCCATAGTGTCTTAGTGCCTCCTAATGCAGGAGACACTTCTCTCACCCAGACTGCTGAAGAGTGATGGTGATCCTCAACTCAAACACAGATCCAAACCATGTCAGCCACATAACTCCAAGTCCTGATACAGCAATCAAAGTGCACTGCAAACCTCTGCCAAAATGGCACTGCCCCTCACCCTGGTCTGTATCTCCTCACTTCAGCATGGAGTCCCAGCGAGTAAACTGCTGTAATACCCATCTTCAAAGCTCTTAGCTTTCCACATGGTGCAAACTCAACCAAGGCCAGACTGAGCTCTCTGCCTATGGCCTGGATCACCCCTCTCAAAGGAGCTTCCCTGATAGCCCCAGTCTTGCCCATTCCCTCCTTTCCCACTCAACCTGTATCCAACAAGAAACCTACCCAGAAAAGTGGGCAACACTGGATATTTCATGAACCTGCTGGATCACCCCCCCATGCCACTGCTCACCCTAACTGATGGCTGTGTTTGGCTTGGCCATCTTGTATTACCATGGCTTGATACTGTCTCGTGAACCAGATTAAGTCAACAGACCAACTTTGGCCATCTATGGGTTGCACAATTGAAGATGTGTGCATATAAAGAAATCACTGACCACATAAAAGCTCATCTTATCAACAATAACCCCTTTATTCTCTTCCAAGAGACAGCTGGGGGAAGTGTGCCCTTCAGCAGAAGCAATCCATAAGAGGTGCAGCAGAGCCACCAGCTTAGTCAGCAAGGGCAGAGGGGGACAGGCAGCCCATTCATTTTAAACAATGGGAGAAATAGGGCACAGGGAATACCGTGCCAAGGAGAGGTTTTACTTTATTATCAGTTTATAATTAAAATATTGTTATTATTCAACAGTATTTATTCAAAAGACATAAAAAAAGGGGAGAGATTTGGGTGAAGAAATATTGTCCAGGTTGTAAGTTTTGGGTGACTAAAATTGGGGTGTTTAATCTAATTGCCAAAGCCCAAGCGGCCTGAATTTCAAGGACACAGAGAACCTTCAGTTAACACTGATTTTCATGATGTTTGTGGTACGCTGAAGGGCTGGGCACCAGATTCTACAGCGACGAGAAATACTGCTTAAGGGAAAATATTTATCAAAAAAGGACATATTTCCTATTACTATTATGAAGAGTTAGTTCATAAATTGTATCAGTTAGACTTCTGTCTCCCATCAAATCTCTTAGTCGTGGAAATCTCAGGCTGCCTGAGTAGCTTTACCAGAATTTGCTCAACAGTTTTCCTATAAAAATGAAAGATATTATAAAGATGGATAGTCAGTACAAGTATAACTAATGATAGAGAAGTTCACAGGCAGCCTTCAGCAGCAGTTCTATAACAAGATACGCGGTCTGTCCTCATGAAAGCATGCAGTGATGGTTGGAAATTCACCCCTCACCACAAAACCAGTCATCCATGAATCGTAGCAGAAGTACAGTGAAAACTTTAGACCGTACAGCTCCATCAGAACAGTAGTTCGTTGTCATCTTCCTTTTGTTTTTTATCCCTCTGTGCCACAGGCTATATTAAGGATCTCTTAAGGGCAGAAACTGTCTTTTAATTACATACACAGGGCTTATTGCTGCAGGGCCCTTGCCTTGTTGGGACCCACATTATCCTCTAACACACAGGAGAAGAGTAAAGACAACAGTGTCCGTCTGTATTTCTGACCAGGCTTTCTCAGACAAATGCGTGCATATCAACATACAGTCTAAGGTGATAGGTTGAGCACATCCAGGACTACTACACTGTGCAGTCATCCCACATGGGTGCACATCAGCCAAGCTCCGTGCAACACATGCACCCAACTACTCTTCTCCAAGCAGTGGACCAACTGCACGGGACCCTTCCCTGAGGAATTTACATACATTCTTCTCGGCCATTGAAAATTTATCTTGCAAGGCCTCYCACCTTCTTCTTCCTAAGAGGAGACTTTTTGACTTGTGTTTTGCCTGTTTTTATTTGCTATCCAAAATGACTGTCTTACATACAACTTTACTTGCATTCACATGACAGTACACTGATACATTTTACTTTTCAGGATGAAAAACCCTCAGTATGATCTCTTACTTCTGACAATGTTTTCAGTACCTGATTACTTGTACACATTGAGAATGATGGCAAATAATTATGGTCTGCTGTCATCTTTGGCAACAGCAGCATTTTTCCTACCAAAAGACCAAAAAAAGACAGATGAATGATTCCATTAGCTATTCAAGCACATTATATGAAAAAAACATGTGGAATGATCTTTAAGGCAATTGCTTAAAATAGCTTTCTAGATACACAATACCAAAAGTCATATTTTTGTCTAGAGGACATCAAATAATTTTCTACCTTTTAGGTCGTAATATGCAATTATCCATTCAGCACAGAGCCTTACTGCTCTTGTTTGCAGCTGGTTGTCAAGGGGTTTTTGCAGGGGAAGGTTTTGATGGATCCATTCTATACAATGACAATGGTATGTTCTCTCACATACTACAAAGCTATCGAGTAGTTTTTTTAGAAACTACTGTTATTCCACTAAACATGAACTGCTTATGCCTCCAAGAAATCCAATTATTGTTCCAGTAAAGCAAAACACTAATGAKAAAAGGTAAGTAAAGGTAGTAATGACTGTAATAAATGTCATCAAGCAAAGACACCAGTAATTGAGTTATGCACTAACATAAGGAGATACCACCACTCGTGTGACAACCCTGAAGTCAATAGGGTTTTGCTGTAATGGACATAGCCCAGTGTCTCTACTCCTAAGCAGTCACGGCATAAAAAGGTGTTTATCACAATTTTAAAACAGCCATGTAAATTCAGAAATGCAGACATTAAACAGTGCTGCAYAGTTTAACACATGGATGAACAAGTAATTAGACTTACTTGTTTGCAGATTAAATGCGTGCAAAATAAAAGGCTTTTGTTCAGTCTGAGAAAATAAAAGAAACAAACAAAACAAAGAAACTGTTTTCTCACATTTGCACTCTATGCTGCAAAAAATAAAGAACAATGAGATTATCCTTTAATTTTCAGTACAGTCATGCCTGAAGGATTTTGGGAACCTTACTAGAGAACAACATAAAACAATGTGTCAAAACAAGAAAAAAGTGTACTGGATTGTATTTTCAGGAGTCACTTAAACTCTGGGAAAACTTACACATCATTTACATTTTCAGTTTCTTCAGTGGAAAGGAGAATACATYCCATCCTAAGGAGGTATATCACATTCTAACTGCAACATCTTCTCCTTGCCAGGTCATGTGAAAATACTAAGTAAACCACGAGATACCCCATTCTGTGGCTTCCTTTCTTAAAGGAGAGAAAAGTATGACCTGAGACCATGTATGAGATAGATCTCCCCCCCGCCCCCCCCTCCCCGCTTCACCCCTACCCACAGACTTCTGGCTATCAACACAAATGGAAAATATTCAGCCCTCAGTGAGAGTTCAGAATCACAGCCTCTGAGCCATCATTTTTAAATTCTGGTAAGCAATGGGTAATGTTTCCAGAAAGGGACAACCCCTTATTTTCTCACAAAATATCCAGGACTCAAACTCAGTCAGTCATACATAAAGATGGAGACTTTATATGGTGAGGAATAAGTTCCAAGTACTACAATGGAGGCAAAAAGAGAAAAGGAAGGATACCAAGCAGGTTAGAAATAAAGACAAAAAACCTAATTTTAATCCTTCAACTTTTAATATTGATACATTTATTTTATATGGCTACTGTGCAYATACTGCAATATCTTCCTCAAATACAGTATTTAATCAAAACAGGAGGAGGAGAAAGAACATGAACAGAGAAGTAGAAATACTCAGGCGAAACCTCCATCCTCCATTTACATTTCACCTCGTGGGTTTTGTTATATTAATATTATAATCATATGTGTAAGTTTGAATATTATTTATTCATAGAAATTCCCCAAATAGCTTGTGACTAGAGACAGAGGAAAAATCCCAATACACAAAGTACATAATGCGTAGGAAAAAAACAGGGAATCAAGACAACAGAAGAAAACAGTACGCGTACGCCACTGTGCTAGCCAGGATCTGYCACAGCACAGTGGACCCGAAGTTTCCTCAGCAGCCTGACAACACCAATTAGCATCTTGTAATAAGGCAAAGAGTATCACAAGACTCCCAGAAAACACCGTTTGGATGATTTCAGATGAGTGAGTCATTTTATCAGCTCATATTTTGAAAGTAGTGAGCTATTTTAGTCCAGCTAAAAGTGAATAAATCTTTAACTGCCTCCAACAATCTTTTGCATTTCTAGAATAAACTGCAAAAAGGATCGGAATGTTCCTACCAAGAGCATAAAGCTTCCATTGCTGCACCCTTTCTGAAGAGATTTAAAAAACTATTTTTCAACTGCACGTCTTGAAAAGGGAGCGGTTTTGCTTGCCTGCCTGCCCACCAGTAAGGAAAGCACATCACAATTTGGCAAGGAGGAAGCACGAAAGATGAGAGGAGCTGATTCACCCCACGCTAAACATCACTTGGTTCCCACCGGATCCTTATGCTATACTTTTCCTTTGTGTTATGAGGACAACTTCAGCAAGCACGACAACATAATAAAGCTAGGGAAAGACAACCCCATTATTACTGCTGCAGAAAATAAAACACAGATTAATGTCACTAATGCACATGTCAAAAGAGATAATAATGATGGCGTACAAATGAATCTTCTCATCAGGAGCAAGGAACATAAGCACCACCTAAAACTGAATAATAATTACATACAAATCAAAAATTACATTGCCAGCTGCTAAGCACACATTATTCTCAGAGATTACCAAAGGGTTTGTTTTCCATTTTTTCCCCTAAAACTTGCTAAGTCTTCCTTTTCTATTCAAGTGACATAAATTATAAAGTAGCGGAGCAGGCGCTTGCATTCCCTAGGAAGACAAATGCCTGCGCCATCGGGTAGCTTGCTGCTTACAGCTCTAACTACCCATTGTGCCAAGAGGAAGGTACAGATGTGCAGTGGAGGCTGGTAACAGAAAATGGCTTTTCTGAGTCAAAACAGAGGGACGGGTTATAAGTCGCGATAAATGCCCAGTTTTCATTTTCTGAAGCATTTACTAACAACGTGCCACATATTTTTCAGGTCTCTCCCTTACTTCTTAAGGCTTGCATTTATGCATGCTCTAAYCACTGATGTTGCCCTAAGATTCAACCAAAGGGCAGTCACGTTCAATAAATACACGAGTCATGTCCTCCCAATCTCAGCCAAGAAGAGTTTGGCATACAAAATCCTGCTTTGGTTGTATTCTTCTGATTGCATTCCTTGCTATTTTTATATTCACTATTTCATCTATCTTCCAAAGACACAATATAAGGTCAAGGATCACAATCGCACACTTTTTAAACTAATAATTTCTTTTACTCTGATCCTTTCTACTCAAGTTCATACCCTGAAGACATAAGTGAAGACAAGCACCAGACAGCTTCTAAGCAAGCTATTTACCAAAGGAATATAATTAAAAATCTAATATCACGAAGACAAGACCTAACACAATACATAAAAATAAAGCATCAAGAAATGTTAACCTTTACCGACGTTATAYTATATCCAGGAGTTTATCATCTGCATCCAATCTGTCAGCTGGACGAGACAATATTTTATTACTGAATGGACACAACAGCAGTTTGCATTAAGCAGTCAAGACACTAGAAAAAGACAGACCACTTTACGACCTGGACTAGAGAATTGCTTTCTCCTGTACATCTTTGCTTAGAATCTGCTATAATCATTTTTGTAGTCTGTAAGTACGGAGGTACATTAATCTTTCTTCTTTACATTTTACTGCACATGATCTATGAATTATTTCCTCTGTCCCATAAAGATTACAACCTTCCTATCTATATTATGACACAATCATAATTTTCCAGTACATATATGCTATTTAATAGAATGGGGTACGTTAAACAAGAATAAATAATCACCACAAATAAAAAGTAAATAATAATTAGGGTAGCAACTAAGTATATGAAATTTATTAGACAAGCTAACTGAAAATAACACTTTTGGCTGGATGTTAGTATGCCTTTTCTGCTAGCAACACACACAAGCACAAGATACCTTCATTACTTCACTCACAAGACTGCTGAATTTTATATTCTTCCAGACAGTACTTAGGATGTAATCATTTCTTTTTTGACAAACACTGCTAAAATCATGACAGCATTCTTAGCAGAAATTGGCACAACAGCAAAATGAAAAAATATCAACCCATTTTCTGCTGAACATTTATTTTCAGCTGGTCTGTAAAACCAAGATCAATTTGCTACTTACAATGATTAATAACTTCCTTGTCCTTGACAAGGCACTCTATAAATTGTTACAGGCACAACAGTACATAGCAATACTGTTAAGGTGTCTACTTACTGTGTATTTGTTAATATTTTATTGTGGCAATCTCTCATTTTATACTTGTCAGACATTTTTCTTATTTTTAAGTGGAATTTCTCACATTTGTTCCCATTGCACTTTGTCCTGTCACTGGGCACCACTGAGAAGAGCCATCTTCTTTACTCGCTCTCATCAGGTTCTTACACACATTGGTAAGCTTCCCTTGACCCTTTTCTTCTCCAGGCTGAACAGCCCCAGCTCTGTCACCCTCACCCTCCATGTGTCAGGTGCTCCAAGCCCATAATCATCTTTGTGGCCCTTTGCTGGACCTGTTCCAGTATGTCCATGTCTCTCTTGCACTGGGGAGCCCAGGACACCAGGAGACACACCCAGCACTCCAGGTGTGTCTCACCAGTGCTGAGCAGAGGGGAAGGATCAGCTCCCTCCACCTTCTGTCAATGCTCTGCCTGATGCAGCCCAGAGGCTGTTGGTCTTCTTTGCCACACGGGCACATTGCCGGCTCATGGTCAACTTCGCGTCCACCAGGACCACCAGTTCCTTCTTTGTAAAGGTGCTTTCCATCCRGTCAGCCCCCAGCACATACTGRTACATGGGATTACTGCTCCCCACGTGCAGGACTTTGCATTTCCCCATTTCTCCAGCCTGTTGAGATTCCTCTGAATGGAGCACAACCATCTGGTGTATCCGCCACTCCTCCCAGTTTTGTGTCACCAGCAAACTTGCTGAGGGTGCACTCTGTCCCATYGTCCACGTCATTAAAGATGTTAAACAGTATTGGTCCCAGTATCAATTCCTGGGGTACACTACTAGCGACTGGCCTTCAGCTGGACTTGATGCTGCTGATTACAATCCTCTAAGCCAATTTTCAATCCAGCTCACAGTCCATTCATCTAGTCCATAGTTCAAGAGTTTCTCTGTGGGGATGATATGGAGGACAGTGTCAAAAGTCAAGACAAAGGAACATCCACTCTCTCTACTCATCCATTCAGCTGTCATGTCATTGTACAAAGGTATCAAGGTTGGTCAGGCATGACTTCCCCTCCTTAAATCCATGCAGACTGCTCCCAATCACCTTCTTGTCCATCAGATGTTTGGGAATGCTTTCCACGATTATTTGCTGTATCACCTTTCCATTGACTGAAGAGAGGCTAACTAGCCTGTAGTTCCCTGGATCCTCCTTCTCATGAGCTCCTTGCTCATCCATGAAGGCCTCCTATCACTTTTGCTTGGTTTCCTGCACATCAGGATGGACCATGCTTGAGCTTGGAGGAGGTGATCCTTGAAAATCTACCATCTCTCTTGTCTCCAGGACCACATTTCAAGGAACTGTTCCAAGCAGGTCCCTGAACATGTCGAAGCCTGCTCTCCTTATGTCCAGGGTTGTGATTCTGCTATTTGTCTTGTTCACTCCTCGCAGGATCCTGAATTCTACTGTATCATGGGAACTGCAGCCAAGACTGCCCCAACCTTCAAATCCCTGGCCAGTTCTTCCTGGTTTGTAAGTATGAGGTCCAAGAAAGAACCTCCTCTCATCAGCTTTTCAATCACCTGTACTAGGAAGTTATCATCAGTGCACTCCAGAAACCTCCTGGATTACTTGTGCAGTGCTGTGTGGTTCTTCCAGTAGATATCAAGGTGGTTAAAGTTCCCCTGAGGACCAGGTCCTGCAAACATGAGGCTTCTTCCAGCTGCTCGAAGAAGGCATCAGGTACTGCTTCTTCCTGATGGGGCAGTCTGTATCAGACACCCATAACAACATCACCCACATTGGTCTGCGCTTTACTCCTGACCCATAAGCTTTCAGCTGACCGATCATCTCTCTGAAGGCAGAGCTCCATGCATCCCTGCTGCTCTCTCACATGAAAAGCAACAGCCTCTTCTCACCTTCCCAGCATACAGTCATTTGTAACTGCATAAGCAATTTCTCCAGTGATAAACTAATCCCAAAGGTGTTTCATCCGGAGTACTTACTAAATTGGCAATTTTTTAAGTACCCTTGTGATGCTGATAGATGCTTCAGTATTCATAATCAAATCATACCTAATACCTGTAATGGGGTGCTTCGGCACCAAGTGAGAACTGGGTAAGGTTAACTGGGTAAGGTTAACCAAAGCCAGGTGTAGCTCGCCTCCCTTCTCAGAAAAAAACATGGCAGTAAGTGTTAACTGGACTTAACATTCTGGGGAATTGGCAAGGAGTTCTAGCACCTGAGCCAACAGGTGTTCCAATTATTTCCCCTTTCTCCTTCTGTGAAAGGCAGAAGAACAGATTGTAATTTGTGTCACAAATAAGACATTCTGTACACTAAGGCTGATGTTCCCTGTTTTCACTCGCCTTTGAGCCACAACAAGAAGTGACATCCTATATACAAAATCATATTTCTATTTCTCTGTCAGCCTCAGTTTTCAATATTTAATATCCTTTTTCTTTTAAGTAACACATTTAGATCTTATGGGCAGCCCACTACAATGAGACATTGCCTAGGGATGACTGGTCTAGAGGGAATGAGGAAAAAAAATAAATCTGTTTTGCTCTACATTTCAAACAGACCATCTCTGTTTTAGTGGGCATTTCCCTTTCCGATATTGGCTTCTCCAGCTTAACTTATTTCTGAGCCATGTGCAGTGTTTGTGAAAAGTTAGTGAGCCACCACTGAGATGCCTGGCAGAGTCCTGACAAGGGCCTCTCTCAACTTGCAGCTTTTGGCTCAAATGTCCCAAGAGAACAAGGCAGAAAATACCTATGCACTGACATTTCCCTTTTCTGATGAAGGCTTTTGGTACAAACAGGTTTGGACTCTTTCTTATAAAAAATATTAAAAACACTCTGACCCTCTCAACTGTTAGGGAACAGAAAATAGCACAAATTTCTCATGCTTTTAAGGACAGGCTCCGATATGATATTGGAAACCCTGTGGATTTTAGTGGAATTTGCCACATCCTGTCATTTGCCAACCAGCTGTAGGCTGCATTTCATACATAGAGTATAACCCTCTACTGCGTCCAATGACTATAAGGAGCATATACACTGGACATCACCAGAGTAGAAGTCCACATGATGCTCCAACTTTGCAGGCAAGGTTCAGAACACAAGAGAAAATGAGGATTTTGACTAAAAAGAGTCCTGCCACAACTGGATAAAAGCTTAAATGTTTTCATACTTCAGCTGTCTCAGGCACAATAATAATTTTATGGTGTCTTTGACAGACAACCTTAAGTGTCATATCACATGAACTATCTCCTGAAGTTTAAATATCATCTTACCTTTCTTTGTTGCTTGGATTTAGTTAAGACAGTCCTATTGGGGATACCTTGAGGAATTTTTCTTCACTGGATTCATTTAAAAGCTAAAATTCCACTGGGTTGTAACAGCTTTGTCTTGAAAATTAACGTGCACAGACAGCAAACCTGCAGGAGTTTCTCCCACCAATAGCAGGCTTATTACTTGCACCGCATTTTTGAGCCTTAAATGGGAAGATGATAGGATAAGCACAGGCTCACATACTGCATCCTGGAACACACAGTATCCGTTAGACTCCTGTTTGAGGATCATCTACTTCAAAATTTCCTGATTTCAAGCACATACCAGTCCACCATTTGGCTAACCAAATGTTTCATGGCATGAAAACAGCTCGAGTCATGCATATATCTAGAGTATGAAGGTCATTTCGACAGACTAGATGAGCACTCTGTTTAAGAAGCTTGCCTTCTTAAAACTTCAAATGGGGCAAACTTCAATGGGGCAAAGGATGCAGCCCTGTTTCCAGGCCAACAAACCACACTAGGAGGTACATGCATAAGTTTCTTTCAAAAATGTATCTGGGAAGTCCTTTGACATTTGCATCTAGTTCACAATACCATTTGTTCTGATTCTCAATGTCAACTCAAAAAGTCAAAATTTCTTTTGATTTTTTTTTCTCACAGCATCTTGTCAAAGCACTGGCTTGCAATACTTTCCAAAAATAAAAGTTACRAAGATTTCAGCTGATAGTTTCCTCACCTTCTCCCTTTACAAACAGCCTTACCATCTTCAATGTTAGCAGAGCTGAGTGTGCAGCTTATGGACAGTTCCTCTATGTGAAGATAACCATAGCGATCTCCTTTATGGGCGCTGCTGTTAAAACCAACTTCTAGAGGAAATGACCACTACTCATGAGGGACAGACTTAATTTTTATTCAACAAGGACTACTGGGATGTACCTTCTGCAATATCCAGCTATGCGCTGTCTTGAAAGCAGGTGGTCATGGTCATTTAGCTGTTCCTCATAGGTTGGCAAGTTAGGAAGGGTGTTTGTTACTGATGGGGAAAATACCGAGAAGTAGGTCAAGTACAACAAAAGGTTATTGGAGGGGAACAAGGACATTCAAGAGGGAATTCAGTTCTTCCAAACATACATACACAAGTGGGGACTTTGGCAGCTGTGGCATCCAAGACTACACTGGAGGAAAAGCAAACAAAAACCAACAAGTAACCCCCCTTGCAACTGCAGAGGAATTTATCTGTGTTAGCCTCCACTATCTGCATTTACATTTTACAAGCAATCACACAAGTTCAGTGCTACTATTCCTAATTTAATTAATAAAAGCATGTGCATTTTAACAARCATTGGTTCTCCAAAACAGACTGCTCTCTACAACCCATAAAACAACTCACTGATCAACAGGAGCCCACTGCTACGCTCGCACTGGGATACGCGACAGGTAAAATCTTGAGAGCAAAGATAAAGTAACACAGTTTATCACTTTTATGGAGAGTACTTGGAAAACAATTTCAACTGTCTAGAGAACTGAAAATTAGTTTCATATTTACATACCTATGGTGTATGTGTACACTTGTGTGCATACATTGATCTCATGCCCACACCACTTACTTGGGTGAGTGACATAAAAGACAGTATTGGGCAGCAGCTATGCTTCCAGCAACGCCTAGCACGAAGGACCGACCACCTCTGGAAACACCTCTCCCATTTGGTCCACGTCTAAAACTGCGGCTCAACAGGGCTGCAGTGAAATCAGGTAGACATTTAGGAATATCTGTAGGAGATGAGGGGAAAAAGGATGCCCTGACAGTTTCATACACTCAGCAGAAAAGGACAGGGGAGTTGGGAATTTACTTTGGTTTGTAGGTTTACTGCACAGTTTGACCTGGCAAAYGCAAAACACTTCCCGATAGAGTTGGGGCTGCTCCCATGTGCTCTGGGGAGAAAGCTCCTTCTAGACCACGGGTTAATACTGTGGTCTCCTGTAGCTTAATCATCTCCCCTCTCAGTTCCTCTACCTGAAATTTGGGAAGCGAGGAGCAAAGGTGACTGAAAGGAAAAATGCTCTGAGGAAATAAAATTAATCCCAGAGGATTTCCTGACAGAAGAGTCTTTCAAGGCACTCTGACATGTTCTCGGGGCAAAYCCACCGTCACGCCTGGCAGTCAAGGCTCAAGCGATGCCTTGGCATTGCTTCATGCTTCAGTGGAATGCATCGCTGTGCTTCTCGGGGCCCGGCCATGCAGCCAGCGCTGCCTCAGCTCTGCCTACTCCCTCTCCTCACAGAGAGAAGAGGGACACGCTGCCTTTTTATGTATTTATGCTTTTTATTTATTTTATACATAAATGTGTTTAGAGAATATCTAGATATATAAAATGTATATAACTATATATGTAAGAAGGAAAAGTAACAAGAAAGGGTCAGACGTCAAGGGAAACCCAGGGTACAGCTGCATGAATGAGAGCAAGCACACCCAAGCTCACCCTGCTCTGCTCTGTTTGCTGTAGTGGATGGAACTACTTTTTTGGTTGATTTTTAACAGTATTTTTAATTCTCTCATAATTTTACAGCAAAGGTTGACAAAAGCAAGGACAACTAATTAAGTGGTTATAAAAGAAAACTACATAAAGTAAATATTATGAGTAAAAATAGAAGAAAACAATGATCTTCGATATTTTAATCCCTGCTTTACCATGCTGAAAATCTTGTACAAACATGAAAATGTGTACAAATATGGATGTTATCCCCAGATTTCAGCAGAGCAAAATGAAAAGATTTTGAGCRTCTTTGCATTATGGGAAATTCTAGCAGAGTAAGGCTTAAAAAAAAAAGTCACTGTAATTTCCGTTTTAGGTTTGTTAAACAGTCACATCGTAACATTTAATTGCATCTTTTTTTAATGTACTTTCTTGCTACATCCAGAGTTGAGACATTTCTCAGTAAAAGAAGAAAAACATTTCCCACAGTCACAAAACACTTTCAAAGCCTCAAGTGACAGCACAGTTTCAGTGATAAAACAATATGGGTTTGTAGCACACAATTGCCTCTACTGCACTCTATTAATTCTTGCCCACTGACATTACAATCACCCTCAGCATTGTTTGTATTTTAATAAACCTCTCCAGAGTCTGCTTTTAATTAGGGATATATATATACACACCAAACTCCTGGTTCTTACTCTTTTATTGGATAATTTAGCTAAATTAGTGTTCAAGAAGCACTGAAAATTCCCACTCCATCTAGCAAGATTTCCTCATTACCACCAAAAGCTTTGATTTCTGCAAACCTGCTTACAGTGTCCATCACTATGACTCAATGTATCTAACAGCTGAACTTTAAGACCATAGAGAATACAAGGAAAGGAACTGTTATGTCATTGCATCTGAATACAAATCTGATTATTTTTTTTTTTTAAGCTTAAAAGGTCTTATTTCTTCTTACTTCTTGGACCATAAAACAGTTCTTCACAATGGGCATACTGTTAAAGTCCTGCCATACATTGAAGTAGTACAATGATGCTGAATCTATGGCTCGCCAGAAGTATACATCCAACCAAGTGCTGCGTCCCAGCTGCCCCCTTCTCCAGGGGCCTCTTGGGCAAAGCCCGGCTGGCTTGCCCACACCAGCCCGGTTGTGGTCCATGCCCATCAACCAGCAGGTGCTGAGCACACATCGGATGGAAGAGCAGTTACCAGCTCCCTCAGAAGGGGGAAAGGTGGGAGCTCAGTGTTACAGCCAGAACAAAAAACATCTCTGCATTTGAACTATGTCTAATAAAAATACAAAGTAATCTGTAATTTCATTAGACTTAATTAGCAATTTTGTGAAGCCCTGGAAAAATCACCATTATGAACAAAACTCATGGGGAGATAAAGGACATGCAGCTGTACAATAAAAGGAATTCCTTCAGTACTTTAGTATATTGACTAACTGGATTAACCACGATCTTTGCAGAAGTAAATGCAACAACTCTTACCTACTTCAAAGGTCTCTTATTCAGGCCACGTTTCCACTAAGTCTAATCAACGTTTCAGTTGCAAAGATTTTAGTACACCACTCATATAAGGGTATGGGCAACCACTCACAGGCAGATGTTGTTTCTAAAGAAGCATACAGCTTCTGGGAGTTCAAAATGTAGCTCAGAAAACAATCACTGCCAACATAGATCCTACTGCCTTATAATTTGTGTTTTTAAGGCCGTTGTCTTCTTTGATGCTGGACCTTTGATAATTTGGGTCATTTAGAACTTCAGTTTTTCTTTTTTTTCTCCAGACTTTTCAAGTCGTGCGATGCAACTGCCATCTCTGACGCGAGAAACTATGGGAAATAACAAATGGATATGACATGGCAGCTTACCTTGAGCAACTTGAGTCCTCAAGGAAACAATGCTCTCTACTGATTAAGAGCATTAGTAGCGCTTTTTATCCCGTAACAACATGGATCCTCTCGACATAGTATCCCTGCCKCCCAAAGCATCTTTCCTTGAGCACCGGCYGGGTTGAGCCACAAGCTTGCAGGAAGCCCACTAACAAACCTTATGTTCTGGAGCCCTTTCTGACCTGCCTACCCCACGATTATAAGCCAGCTTCATTATGCAAATATCCACTACTAACATGACTGCTTTATCATAATGGATCAAGTATGTGCCTCTCTCAAAAACAAGGTATTATGAAGAAGCTGGAACAAATGTTCAGTGATTTAACGTTGCTCTAGAGAGCACTGCAAGCCACTCAAGCCACAGCACACTGTCCTGCACTTAAGTGGATTTTTAGGAACTKAGTGATTTCTTTCTTCCCAGAAGGCTGGAAGACTTTTCTTAAAATATCTCAAGTGTATGCATGTGTGTACACCCACACACGAACTAATTCACTGCAGTACACAGGAGACAACTACAGAGATACCTCTGTTAGTGCAAACGATTTGCTTCTTTTCCATGACCACAGTCATAGAAAGACATGCTACAAGTTACAGTTTCAGATTGTCACATGTAGCTATCAGAAATCTCTTGCAYTACCATGTCTGATGCCTCAAACAACCCGCGCACACTTGCACACATGTGTATAAATAAGATATTGCTCCATTTTAAAGCCCTTCCTCAGCACAAGCATACCTTGAACGACCTCACGAATAGTTAAACATGCAACTAATACACAAGAAATACACCGAAACCACCAAAGCGAATTCTATCAGCCAACCTCACACAGCTCTCTGCAACCCAGGCATCTTCCCTGCAACATCTGCTATTCCATTAGAGCRGCACAGGGAAGCCGCGGGGGCAGTGACAGCAGGTGCTGCAGATCTGGCCCTATATGTTTGGGTTCAATTCTGAAAAGAAGAAAAGCAATGTCCAAGCAAGATGGGGGTATGGGTTAACCCATTTAAAGCACTCCTTATAACCACTGCTTGTAACAAATTCCAAACTGGAGAATCTGCAGCCAGAATGTTCAAGAGGCACCTTACCTTCCAGTGCACCAGCATTACTATTACATTACAGATCTCACTGTGTTAATCATTAAGAGCCTGGAAACTCATGTTGAGAAAGAGGTATGATAGCAACACACGGATATATTCACTGACATTTAATATAGTCACTTTGATTAATTATTAAAYCTCTGAAATGAACTTGGTGCTTGAAGTGGCTTTTCAAAGGGTCCAGTATTCCCATTAGCAAATTAACTTTACTCTCAACAGCTGGCATTAGTTGCTTGGAAACAATTACATTATTTAAGACATCTAAACACACTTCATTTAATCCACCAACCCCCAGATTGGTTTCCCCAAAACTGATAGAGTCATTCCCTGTTCAATAGATTTACATATTTTTGGTATTCCCTACACAGCTTGACATTAAATTTTCAAAAATAGCATCTTTGCAATCACTGAACCTACACTTAATTTCATCCAGTACGCTGAGCCATTTTCAAAGTTGAAAGTAAGAAGAATGAAGATTGCTCAGAAAGACAATTCAAATTTTACATATTTTTAATATATAAAATATATAAATAAATACCTCTCTCTCACAGATAGAATTTCTATTCAGGCACAAATACATGCAGATGAATATAAATTATTCAGGCTAGCCAATCAGTCAGTACAGGAAAAGGTAGTGAATCAAAACACCAAATATATCTAAGGTAAAAAATATAATAATTGCAAGKTTTTTTTGTTTCCCTTAATTCAGTAGGTGTCTCTTTAAAAAAAAAAAGTAATTTCATACAAACAGCCAATATCTAACCAGTATTAATTAGACAACAAAAAAACCTCACAGCTATTAGCATTTTACGACTGTAAACAAAGAGTAAATATATCTTGCTGACAAGAATTAACTATTTTTGGTTTTTTTCCTCACCATTTTCAGCAAAGCTTTATTTTTCCTATAAATGTTTTAAAATGCAGTCTTCCCTAATTCTCAAGAAAGTATCGGTTAGGTGAGTAAGCGCAGGATCTGATTTGACCCAAAAAGGCTAAAAAAGGGAGCTGCTGCATCACCGGTGCCCACGCACTAACGGGGCTTTCGGGAAAGGAGAAGGGGGAGAACTGGGGCTGGGCAGATGCAGAGAAAGCCACCTCGGTGCGGGACAGGCACCTGCCCGTGGCCACCCCGGCGGCTGGGACACAACCTTCAGCCTTTGCTTTGGGAGCAAAGCCAGGAAGCCCCACCAGCCCCTACCACCACCTGAACCCTGGCAGCTTGGCATAAAACCGATGCACGTGGATCTTGAGCTTCAAGCAGTTAAGAAAAGCTAGACAAAACCCAGGTCTAATTCTTGGCCCAATATAGTCCCTCAATAGACCAAGATATGATGTGGCTGAGATATCAGAAGGAAGCTCTGGCCTTCTGCTGGACACTGTTCATGTCTGCTATAGCAGTGCTCCAAACCTGTTATTTAATTTCATACCCTTCATCATCAGTCTTACTTGAGGGCGTATGTGGGCCAGTTAGTTTTAATTTTTATAGAAACAAATCTCATTCCCTCATATTTTTCGACATCTTGGTTTCAAATTAAATCAAGTCAGGAAGTGAAAACAAGTCATCTTCACTCTCTAAACAGTGGTGGCCCCACTGGTGGCTTAGTAAAAACAAGGTTTCCAACACAAAAATGCTGATGTATTATTTTTAGGCAGCTTTAGGTCTTAGAATACTTGAAAAACAAGTTGTAGACAGACTGACATT
Organism: Oceanodroma leucorhoa; assembly: GCA_030449065.1. Classification (NCBI taxonomy): domain Eukaryota; kingdom Metazoa; phylum Chordata; class Aves; order Procellariiformes; genus Oceanodroma; species Oceanodroma leucorhoa. Next base: position 4,798,728 of record JASVER010000078.1, read on the forward strand.
TTTAAATAATCTCATAATTCTGCATCTCTGCATGGCTCCTAGAGTTAAAGGTTACCCAAAAGTCACAAACCTTTTCCCCAGAGTAGACTCACAATCTTGAGATTGACACATGCTGTTCTGTACAGAAAAAAATACACAGAGGGGGAAAAAGCCCATCTATTTGCATCCATTTCCACACTTCATGAAATCCTACGTAGATAAAACTGTTCTTAGCCTTCACATTCATCAGCATGTCAAGATAAAGCAAAGCACACATAGAAACCACGAAATATTTTCTCTTCACTAGGACTGTATCTGATGTACCCAAGAAGGTGTCCTGAGGCCAGACTTGGTGCTAAGGCACATCTAGGAAAACAGTAMTTAAGCCTGCTAACGAACAGAGATGGGCATGGAATAAGCATCCTTGAAAAGCCTCCTCCAAAACCCAGTGGAAGCTCCCAGGCACCAGAAGATGTTTCAAGGCATCTCTCCTTGCTTCTGTAGAAGTGCAGCCTCGCACCAGAGCAGAAAAAAGCAGAATTAAGTTGCAGAATTAAGTTCTGGGATACTCCTGGCAGGGCTGAGGGCAGAAGTGACAGGGACCCTCTGCCCTGCTCAGCATGGGCCACACTGTCCTGTCTCTGGCACCTGCTCATCCAGTGCCTCTGCTCCCAATTCCACTGTAAACAGCAAAAATATATAGACCGACAATAAAATTTTGAAAAGTAACACCAAAAAAAGTAAAACATCCCAATTTTCTCCTACACTTCAATCATTCTTCAAGAAATGACAAGATATGATTTGCTTTACTATTTATCAGCAATTAGTAAATATTAGTAAAAGAAATTGCTGGCGTCCCCACATGCCAAGTGATGTCCATCAGATCATGAGCATCACAGAAGTATCTACCCCAGRAGACAGACAGGCAGCCTGCTGGTGGACAGGCCTGGGAGGGAGATGTCCCCAAACACATGCAATACGGAAGAATGCCTTCACATCGATTAAATATTTATTTTCTTATTCCCTATGGCAAAAATACAGAGCTGGGGAAATAATTTACAGATAGAACCCCAAAGATGTTTGAAGTGGTCGTAACCCTTGAGGATACAGGAACTTTGCCTTTTACGGAGGTTGCTCATTTTTTTCCCCTCAAGAATTCAAACAGGCTCGCTGTGTGGAAATGCAGCTTATCTACACTTGAGGAACAGCGTAAAGGGATTTTGTACATGCTGTTCTTGAAGTAAGTTTCTGCTCAAAAGTAATGATTCCCAAACCATACATACACACACACACACTTGAGTCGAAATTTCAACATCAAGTTTTTCTTCCCCCTAATAATTGCTCTCACTGGAGAAGCTCAGAGGAAAGAGCACCCGCGGCCCTCCCCCCCACCCCCAGGACCTTCACAAAGCAAAAGGCAGTCGCTCAGTTCTGCGAATTACTTAACTGCAGACACAGAGACCAAACTTTGTGTCTTTGTTCTCTGTTGCAATCTTAAGCTCCAGACTTAAATGATTTATTCCACAGTGATTGCACCTCAGAAGTCTGCTTTGTTGCAAGTTCTTCAGGTCTTGTTTTTCACACATCTAAAGAAACAACACTGAGCTGCTCCAGCAGAGAGATCAATATAAGCACACAGCTAATCTTTTGCCGCTTCCAGTCTTTTACACCCTACCAAAAAACCTCAAGCTGTCACTTACCCGCGTGTGCATTTTCTATGTACACGTACAGATGTGCTTACCTCCTGTCCAAAACTCAGTCTACAACTTCAGCATCCCTGCTGGCCTCCACACCAGCAGTCAGGTCATCTCTAAAGCTCCACCTGAAACCGTTTTCCTCCAAGTGAATAAAATAAATAAATAAATAAAAATCACTGTACTTGACAGGCCATTTAATATTTACTACAATACATCTATCTACTTCAGTTTTTGCTTCAGTGGAACAGCATTTTGGGGTCAGCGTTAAATAAGCCTCACCTTTTTCTTTCCCCCACCCCCCTTTCCCTCTCCTCCTTCCCAGCACCATTACCATTTAAACATTATTATTAATACAGGTTAAAATTTTAAATTCTAAGTGAAGGCTCATGTATAAAAGATATTGGCAAGAATAACTGACTTTTTCAAAGAAAAGAAATCAGCAGTAAACTGTATTCATCAATGATTATTGAATTCTGTGCTCCAGGCTAATGGTTCCTGTCAACAGTGGTCCTTCAGACCCAGGTTTTCCACTTCAACTTTAATGAACAAGGTTAAAATCATGCGTTGAAATGAAATAATGCAGAACTAATCAACTGGCTTTGTTTTTGAAGTCTGAACAATTTCACTTACGAACCAAAATGAAGTAAAACCGCGCATGCTTACAAATTATCTTAGAGCAAACAATCTGAGAATGCTGATCTCAGTCAAAATATCTGTTTATCTCTTCCAGAAAGTGTAACAGAGTACAGAAACATAACACAAACAACAAACGTGTGGAAGAAACTCTTAGAATTACTATTTTATTCTACCCATGCACAACATTTTCTTTGGAGTTCACTGCTACAGACCTTTATATCTAACCTCGCCAGTGGGGCTACTCACAACTAACAAGTTACCCACATGCCCGGCATTTGCAGGACCCAGTCTTTGGCTGGCCTACAGCAAGGCACAGCCAAGACAATATAAAACCTCACAAAAAACACTGTCAACTCTACAAATCTGCTTGATAAAATAAACACCRACCAGGAAAAGTGCAATCACTGCCGACAGCTTTTTGAGAGCTTTGTTTTCCATGCAGCAGCTATAAATAAACAAACAAATAAATCTCCCCATGCATTCTAAGATGCACAGAAAAACACACTAAAAACCAAGACCACAATCTCTGAATAAGGCAGTTGAATTTGCAGATACAAAGGCTACTCGAACTTTACTTCCTCTGCTTCTTCCCCGGACAGCTTCCTATTCACATGTTTTTTGACCTAGCCTTAGGTTAAGGCCTTCCCAGCGCCCTAGGTCAAGCCAAAAGGCAGGCCATATACATCCTGAGCTCTAGACTATGCTGGCACACCCACAACCGACCATCCTCCTGGTTTGCTGAGCAGCACATACAATTCTGTTTAARTAAGTCAGTTGAAAGAGCAGCTGGCAGTCACAATATTAGTAACTTGCGCTTTTTAAAAGAAAAACACATACTGTAGACCACGAGCACGAGTTTTCTACTTTGTATTAATAAGACACACACCCCTACGTATCCATCCTTTCTAGTCCGAATGTGACTAGGAAGCCCTTGCGTGCATGAGGGTTTAAGTGACTGCAGATGGGATGCGTTACCTTCCTCCCCTTTGCGATATGGTTTGATTTTATGACAAACCTGCAAGAAAAATCTTTCTTAGATTGCAAATTCAGGGAATACTGTGTTCCATAACTGTATTTTTCAAGTACTTAAAAGGATTTCAGGATATGTGAAGAAAAAGGGGTGCCAGGCTTGTAATTCAGAAAATTAATGAAATTTCCACTTTGGGAAAATAAACAAACCAATAAAACAGGGTCACTCAATTGCCCAAGGCCCAGTTGAAGAATTAAGGAACTATATACGGGGGGGGGGGATAAAAAAAAAAAAAGCCACAGTACACAGTGGGCTGAATGTAATACCAAAATACCAAAATGTCTGTTCTCTCATTTAGATATCATCAYCTAACCCCTCCCTCTATGCTGTGGTCCTTGTTACTATATTAGACTGGACTTCACAAATGGATAAATTTTCCAGACTCCACAAGCTGAAATTAGGAGCCTACAGACAGATAAACCATCCAGTGATCTTCTGGGAAGCACTCATCATTTCCAATCACTACAGTAAWCAAAAGAAAAGAATCAGGGTAATTCACCTATTAAACTATTACAGATTTTTAAATATTGGTGGTTTCTCAGATTCTTTTTCAAGTTTAATTTAGCTGTCCATTTAAAAAATACAAATTGCTACCAAGAAAATATGAACAGTAATTATAGGAACAATTTCAACTGTTTAGAGAAGCAGTTAAAATGAGCAGAAGTGATCATGAGTGTTTATTAATTACCTTCTGTAGGTTACTCAAAATCAAGTTAAATTTTTCTCCTTATTTGTACATGTCCCCATATCACTTAGTGGTAGTTTACATATATCTAAGGCCATAAAGCTGCTGCTACTTATCAGCCATTAATAAATCATATAAGACATACTTACCAAGTCATCAAGACTTAAAAGATATTTTATCACAAAGTAAGAGATCACTGACCAAAACTACATTTTCCTTACCTGCAAATCCACTGACAATTTACCAGTGCATAAAATACTAACATACCGAACCTATGTAAGAATTCGTTCCAAGAAACTACTTTCACAGAATTTTTTAAATTGTCTTAATGAAATATCGTGAGAAAGATATAGGGTTTGAGCATTTTCCATATATTAAAGCTATTTTCATACAACGGAGCAGCGTTTTACCTTGGCCACCTTCTCTACTCACACTGATGTAACCTCCTAGTAATTATGCCACCAGCACTTCTGTCATTTTCTATGAGGAAGAAAACAACCTACTGTGAATGGACATGTGGCTGTAAAAAGCCCAATTATCCGTACAGCACAAAGGACCACCAATGCCAGGCTGCAACTAGAACGGCCTTCAACAGTTTTGCTCAGTCTCTGGAAACAATTTGCATGACACAATCTGCCCTACAAAATCCACAGCCCTTCAGATTCATTGTAAGAGCCCAAATTCAGAGAAGTAGTCAAAAAAAAAACAAAAGAAAAGAAATCAGAAACCAGCACTGTTTTCTACCCGTCCGAGAATAAACCACAAACACTGAATTGCAGCACACAAATCAAGTACCCATCCCTTGTGATGTGCTGAGGAGTGGCAGTATTTTAAAGGGACGGCCATACTCCTTCCAGCAGACAAACCTCTCCCTCCCTGATCTCCTCCACCGCTTTTAGGGCAGAGCTGGGTGCTCCCTGCCTGAATGAGCCAGCAAAGATACACATGACGGTTGGGAGACCAGTGGAATGTTCTCAAACCCACTACATGTCTAAATATGCTTATATTTTTGTAATTACATTTAGAGTGTACCTAGAAAACTGTAAGCRAATCATTAATGCCCTAAGCTTGAGAAGGCTTCTTTTTCCAGGCAGGGTATGGCATAAGTGAATGGCAACAGATTTAGAAGTGCTGGGGAGGCCTGCGTAACTCCTCTGGAAATCCGGGTGAAATATGGGTCAAGTTACAGAGAGGGCATTTCGGAGACTAGCAAAGCATCACTAAATTCACAGGCATTGCAGAGAGGCCAGCAGATCCACCGTCTTGCTGCACTCCACTTCGTTTAATTATTGATGGGCAGTTATAACCCCCAGCCTGAACAGCTTTGGTCTCTCCATTTCGGAAGTCACTCCCGTGACTCACAGTGTGGCAAACAGCCCTTCTCATTTCTGAGCATCCAGCGGTGACACAGCTGGCACGGCAGCCTGCAGCTCCTGCCGCCACTCGTCTCTGAGAGGGCCCTGCTGACAACACAACTTCAACGGGGAACCTATAAATGGGGCGTGGGTCATCAGGACTTTAAATTATTTCCTACTCTAACCTGCAGAAAGCAAGGGCAAAAAGCTACTATCACTCTGTATTTAAAATATGTATTTGTGTACCATTCATTTTTTACTGTATTTATTTGTAATACATTGAGAATCCTTTTTTTTTTTTAAAAAAAAAAGAGATGCTACCAGCTGACAGAATAGCAACAAGGTGTATTGTTGAGCAAGGAGTTTCCCCCTCTGGGAGAGGGACACTGTTATCAAAATAACATAGATCTGAACAGCCACAGAGCTTGTTAAATATACCCAAAGGAAGCATTTGTGAACAAATTTGAAAACACAATTTACTGAGTTAGTACTTCACATGGTATCTGTGCACTTTTGGTTTCACTTTCTTTTTCATAGTTTCATTCAAACAGTATTTCCCCCAGAGTTGTCTTTAATCTCTCTTTTCTCCTTTCTGCCTTCCACAGTCCTTCTTTCTTCTCCAACCAAAGTTCCATTTCATAAAATCACACAATAATTGGGGCTGGAAGGGCTCTCTAGAAGTCCTCTGGCCAAAGTCCCCTGCTCAGAGCACTGCCAGTTTTGAAGTCAGATCTAACTTAAATAGGAAGATCAGGGTGCTTGCAGTCTTGTCCAGTTAAGTTTTGAGCATCTCCAAAGAAATTTCTCACTGTCCCATAAATATCTTCCCTTCCATCTTCTTTGTCGTCTTCAACTCCACACCCGAGCATCTACACACAGGTCTTACAAGCACCAGGGCTACACCTACAAGCCTAATTTTGACACCTGGAAAACCATCTCTGATGACCTATCTCCAGTGTCAGCTTTATGCAGAAGACGTGGTGTCCATGTGCCTTACACAGGGGCTCCAGATTTTATATCGTGTTTAGCGAGTACGGAACAGGCTAAGCAAATCTGAAGGGTTCGTTCCTTGCTTTCGCTCTGTGGGGCTGGAGGAGCAGAGCAGCAAGGTCCTCCACATCCCGCAGATTCCTGAAGGGTGGTGGGATCTCACACCACCTCTAGCACCCTGCTGCTCCCATTCAGTTTGGCTCTTCCCTTGGCCAGCTTTCCAAGGATAGTTCTCCTCGAATGTCTCTTATCACCTGTTCAAAGTGCCCAGGGACAGCAGAAAAATAAACCTGATTCCTCCCTCCTCTGTCCCACAGCTGCCCATGGTGCTCCCAGTGTCAGCACGGGGACTGTACTAAAAAAATGCACTGATGTGCTACAGGTGTGATCAGATCCTATGGCCGCTCACCAAAATTTACTTCTGCCATCTTAACACCAAGGAGATTTTGGTTCATTTACAGCAAGTATTATGACCATAAGCTGCCATTATGAAATTTCCACTGCATGCTAAAACCCAAGGAACTGCTGCTCCATATTCTCTACTACATGCACACACACACACAAACTATTAAAAGAGCAAACTGCAAGCTGCAAGTGCCAGATTTAAGAACTCCTAACAAGCCTGAATTTGGCCTCCTTTTGCATATGCATTACAACACAATCTTTAATTACCTGATCTCCTACTTGTTCACGAGACCTTGTCTCATTTAACGCCCAGAATAAATGATTTTAACTACCCAAAAAATAATTCAAGACCTTGTTTTCCCCTCATTGGTCAAAGTGTAATTCCATGCCTTACTTCCCACACGCTATTCAAGCCCTTCTCTCCGGACAGACATTAATTTCTTCCTGAGCTCTTCTATGGTGCTCATGACTATAGCATTTGACAGCTTAGCAAACACGAATTTACTTTCACAGCATACCAGTGAAGGAGAGGTACCATTAACCTCATTTCACAGGTGGAGAACTAGAGCACAGAGAGATTATCATCAAAGGCATGCAACAATTTAAAGGTTGCAGCCTGAGATGCCTTAGGACTGAATTTTCAGGGTAGTTAGGCTTATATAATTTTTATATATATACAAACCATACTTCTCTTGGCATGCTACAGCAACTTGTGCCAGACATCTGCAAATTCAAGCTCTCAGGTCAGGGAAATGAAGGATAAGCCCTGATGGGAGGGGTGGTGGGAAGGCAGGTACAACACTGCACCAGGACTCGGCGCAGCCTCCTCTACAGTGAATCTATCACAAGCACCGCAGCAAAAATGAGCACGTAGTCATTCATTAAGGACTCATTAAAGAGAGGCCAAATTAAGGTTCTATAGGCACGCTTAGTTCTACTGCCTTTTAAATTTGGAGTATGTCTCCTCAGAACTGCAATAGTCTTGCACACTGATTTCTGTATAATTTCCTGGGTTTCAGAGGGAAACTAGAAAATACTCTGAAAAAAAATCGGCAGTGTTGAGGTGCCCAGGTCATCAGCAGTCTGATCATCACGGGCTCCTGCACCCAGCCACAGCACTACCCCTGCTCTTTCCTGCCGAAAAGCATTAAACAAAGTTGCCTAGCAATTTCTGCACATACAATGAGGACTACCAAATTCACCAAATACTATCTACRGTAAACAGGTGTTTATATTCATGCTGATGATTAATTATAGCTGCTGGCGTGCCCTACCGAAAAAACACAGCACTCATTCAATAAGTGTTTATAATCTCAACAGCAAGGGGCTTATATTGTTGTTTCCTTCTTCGTTCTACTAATTGCTTTAAGTTTTCCATTGCAACTGAAGGCCAATATTAAAATTGACACCTCAGTAGCTGCTTTTACCTCTCTCTCTAATCTTAGTTCATAAAACCTGATGTTTCATTCACTTCACAATATCCTAGGGGACAAAAAAAACGCATGACTACATGTTCATGATGTAAATTGATGAAGTCATGATTAAAAACATGAACTTACACATTATATCAGGAAGTAGGAAGTCCGGGTCTCTCTAAATTTCATTGTTTGAACCTGAATATCATATATCCTAGATATACTAAAATATAAAGGGTGCCCAATTCTCAAAAACACTGCAGGTACAACCTCATACCAGCAGCCACTATAAGAGGGGAAGACCTATAATGAATACATTTCCTGAGCAGGGTCAATCAAGACCTTTACTTTAAGAAATCAGTAAAGAATAGGACCAGCAAGCAAATGAAAGAAAAGTAGCACAGAAATTGCACACTYGTAATTGCTAGCAGGGAGAAGTGTTTATGCTTCATGCAAAGAATTAGGTAACTCAGGTCTCATTATTTCAGTGACTTAAAATAAATAAGCTGGTTTCCCTCAAGTAACTGTAAAGCAATGTTTTGCCATCCATGCTGTGCGCTGCCCCATGAGTCTAACGGCCATTTGTAGAAGAGCCACAAAGGGTCATTTAAAAAAGTAATCACATTGCTAACAAACTCAAATTGGCTGTTGTATTATGGCTTTAGAAAAAAAAAAATGTAAAATTTCTGTGGCGTGTTTCATGGATAACGAAAATGTTACACCAAAACCGGCACAAACCTGCCTGGCCAGAAGAAACGCATTGCTCCAGTCCTGCGGGGAACACCACAGCCTCGGGAGCCTCACTGACAGACCCCGCGCCTGGGTATCACACTTGTGCACATGTAACAACAGCAATTTAATTATCTTTGAATTTATATAAACAACATAATGCAGCTAAGGCCACTATTCAAACAGCTTAAGCACCTACAAACACAAGCTCCATCCCAAGGATTACATGCTTGTAACTAATATAAAACAGGAAAGGAGTAAAATAAGATTTTAATATATGCATATTTCTTACAGGCTTGGAAGAACTAAATAATTTCACGGGATGCTCAAGAGCTGCTAACATTCTCCTTTTTATAACCCATTCCTACTGGTTTGCTATCTATAAAATGAGAATAATATGTAATTCTTCTCTACCTCTTGAGTTCTTCTAGAAAGGATACATTCACTAACGACCATGACGAACAAGATGGTAGATAAATGGGGTCACCTCTAAAACACCCACATAGTTCATCAGAAGTCAAGAGACCCTTTGCAAGAGGATGGTTGTCATGAAATACAGAACTGCACTTGATGCAATGACCAACTGTTTAAAAAAAAACAGAATCTAACACACATGAAGGTGAAAAAAACAACAGAAACAGCATGAGGGTACACCACCTTGATCTAAGGAGTGCCTGAAAGACAACAGTCACTTGCTACCACTTTTGTTTCATTCACAAATCTCTGAATGGGAAAGTTGATACTGTCTGTCCCAGCCGTAAAGCTCAAATACAGTTGTCTTATTTATCACGGTGCCTGACTTGCAAACTGACAACTGGATGGTGGCTCTGTGGCAACAAAGTCTCTCTGCACATGGGCATCGCATCCTGTTCCTGCTGCACTCGTGGTCTTGGGGTTACCCAGACCTCAGGAAAAAAATGACTTATGGAAAACAGACAGAAATACTGAAGAATTATAATACATTAATGACAATCTCCAGGGTCCAACAATCATGAAACTGTCATTAAAGAGAAGGAAATAAGAAGCTTTAATAAATTTTAGTTATTTTAAAAAAAAATATTTTATTGTGTTTTCAAGGCCTGCCATATTCTCTGCTCAGGTTACCAAGCCTTTTTTCTTGTAGCCTGCAACAAATGTATTACCTTTAGTTTCAATGAAAGCTGAGATTTTACTGTACTGATGTGACAAGATCTGGGATCAGAGGAGAACCCCCCCCCCCAAGCACACACACACACATCCAGTTAAACAGCAGACTAGCAACATGCACTCTTTGTAAAATGAAAAGTGGTCGTCCTGCATTCCTCACCCTTAGGATCAATTAACATCTCGGCAACCTGAGCTAGAGATATTCAATGCCCTTGTCACCACATTACTCATAAAACCACTAACTCTTTTACAACCCCAATCAAATCTATGAGACGGCCGCAAAGAACTATTTGTACCAATTTGTGAAATGGAGAAAATCTTGACAGGAACGATGCTGCTATTGACTGGAGCATTAAGAAGCCATAGGCATATCACTTCCCTCGGCCTTTTGCCTTAATGCTATTTCAGTAGCAAGTCTCTTCTATCGCTATTTAATACAGCTTTAAAGCCACCCAGGTTATGAAATGCAAACACACTTTTGTTAGTAAGATTTTGGCAGCTGAGGGAGTTTCTGCACCATAACATTGAGTTGTGCTGGAGAATAACACCCAAGTGGAGATTTTCTGCTGACACCATCCCAAATAGCATATCCAGTATTCATTTTAACTAATTATTCCCAGATTTCAGTCAACAAAGATGACATCTTCAACTTGAAGTTATATAATACTTTCAGGTTTTCCTTTTTGCCTTATTATGCTAGACTAGGAGTCAAAAACCTTATCTTCGCTTTCCAACGATGACACAGGGAGAGAGATAGGACAATTGATGGAAAGAAGGGAAAGATCATCACATGCATTTTGGAGGCAAATTCAAAGAGGTTGATTGTCCTAAAACTGAGCAACCAGATGATTCTTGCACAAGAATTGTGGAAGAATTAATAAAGGGCATCACAGAGAAAAACGATACATGACTTTACCGCAGATACACTACAGCAGACTACTTTGTCTAAAATATCAATGCTCTTGTCAAACAACATATATTAGGCCTTGACAAAGGACAGAAGAAAATTATTTGTGGGACTCTGTGACTAAACAGAACATTTTAAGATCAGGACTAAAAAAATTGGAACCTTTTGGGTTAGTGGGAGTTTACTAGTAGAATTCTTTAAACATTGTTTTTTGGGATTATTCTTTCATATTTTCATTGCATCAACACAGAAAATAAAACCTTTATGACAATGGACTATGCTGCTGACATGTTGGGAGGAACAACATAAGAAGAAGAATAACCAGTGAAAGCAGAGTCTCTTTCAGGAAGAGATGGATGACAGAAACATAAATAAGACAAAATTTAACAGTAAGCCTTTACAGCAATGCCCTCTGGACATGCATGGGCGGATCGTGACAACCACGTTTCGTGTAACCTACGAGGTTCCAAAATCGGTTGGAACAAACCCAAACCCTTCCAAGTGTTTTGCAAAATAAAAGACTTAGTGCTGAAATCAGATTGAGGTGGGGGAAGGAGGAGATTTGTGTTTCTTTTGGTCAGAGGTGACCAAATCAGACTGGATCCCAATGTATTGGGTTTGCATGGCCAGGTTTTGGTCGCAGGGAGGCTACAGGGGTGGCTTCTGTGAGAAGCTGCTAGAAGCTTCCCCTACGTCCAATAGAGGCAATGCCAGCCAGCTCCAAGACGGACCCACCGCTGGCCAAGGCCAAGCCCATCAGCAACRGTGGTAGCGCCTCCACCATATAACATAGTTAAGAAGGGGGAAAAAAACCTGCGCAACACCAGCAGCAGTCAGAAGAGAGGAGTGAGAATATGTGAGAGAAACTCTGCAGACACCAAGGTCAGTGAAGAAGGAGGGGGAGGAGGTGCTCCAGGCGCTGGAGCAGAGGTTCCCCTGCAGCCCATGGTGAAGACCATGGTGAGGCAGGCTGTCCCCCTGCAGCCCATGGAGGTCCACACTGGAGCAGATATCCACCTGCAGCCCGTGGAGGACCCCACACCAGAGCAGATGGATGCCCGAAGGAGGCTGTGACCCCGTGGGAAGCCCACGCTGGAGCAGGCTCCTGGCAGGACCTGTGGCCCCGWGGAGAGAGGAGCCCATGCTGGAGCAGGTTTGCTGGTAGGACTTGTGACCCCACGGGGGACCCACACTGGAGCAGTCCGTTCCTGAAGGACTGCACCCCGTGGAAGGGACCCACGCTGGAGCAGTTTGTGAAGAACTGCAGCCCGTGGGAAGGACTCACGTTGGAGAAGTTCATGGAGGACTGTCTCCCATGGGAGGGACCCCACGCCGGAGCAGGGGCAGAATGTGAGGAGTCCTCCCCCTGAGGGGGAAGGAGCGGCAGAGACGACGTGTGATGAACTGACCACAACCCCCATCCCCGTCCCCCTGCGCTGTTCGGGGGAAGGAGGCAGAAAAATCAGGAGTGAAGGTGAGCCCGGGAAGAAGGGAGGGGTAGGGGGAAGGTGTTTTAAGATTTAGTTTTTATTTCTCATTACCCTACTCTGATTTGATTGGTAATAAATTAAATTAATTTTTCCCCAAGTTGAGTCTTGTTTTGCCTGTGACAGTAATTGCTGAGTGATCTCCCTGTCCTTATCTCRACCCACGAGACTTTCATTATATTTTCTCTCCCCTGTCCGGCTGAGGAGGGGAGTGATAGAGCGGCCTGGGGGGCACCTGGCGTCCAGCCGGGGTCAGCCCATCGCACCCAAAAACACCTTCCTGCTCAAGACAAGGCTGAAACTCAAAGGTCTTAGTAAAACAGCCTGACTTCAGCGAAAGGATATATGTCATTTTTGGGAGCATTCCAGGCAGCTCTGCCACACAGCATTCCTGATGTTCGCTATCAGTCTTGGTAATAATGTAACAAGGGCCTTTATCATGCAAAGCCTCATTAAAAGGACCAGGTCCAATGGCAGTGGCGTAATGCTGCGCAAGATAAATATAACACTTTTTAAAACGTTTTATGCAATAAGCACCAACTTGTCTGAGTAGGTTGGGTGGCAATTTCATCACCCATTATGTTCACACTCCAAACTCTCACCAAAATGAGTATGACGCCTGCACTACTAATGTCAATATGTGTTTGTATACCAAAATTATTATTTTAGTTATTCTAGCATTACATAGCACAGAAAGAGACTCTTCAGAAAGATAGGAGAGCTGATGTTGCATGTCAAAACAAGGACATCCATTTAACTGAACCCAGATGGATGAAAATGTCCAAGCAAAAAGACATCTGACTTGGGAGCCGGGGTCTCTTTTTTTTTACCCAGGGAGCTTTAGGCACTACTGCACCTTCCTTTCATCCAGCTGTGTCCCAGTATCACAGCTAATGTGGTCTTCCATGACAAAGCTTCAGAGGAGTAAAGACAGTATACCTAACAGCAGGAGCTACAATATCCCAATATCCAGGCACAGCTGGGCTGAGGACAAACTAAAGTCACCTTTTTCCTGTGATTCCCAGAGGCCTATTCTATTTTTAACTTTGTTTTCTTTCTGTTTGATCCTTTGGTTGTTCTAATGTAGTTTCTGCATTTTTCCATTAATTCTGCCTCCAGACAACACTCTAAGCAATACTACAAAGGAAGGGAAGAGAGAGTAACAAGCTCATAAAGTGATTGGCTCAGACAATCTTCAAATGCACTGGCTAATTGGATATATAACTCATAAACGACGACAGAGGGATGGATAACAACGCAGGGAGAGGAAACTAAATCTAAAAAAGCTCCAACTCCGTTCAGTTGCATGAACAACAGGTCTTCAATTTCATTAGCTCTGATACTCTGAAAATCATACCAATAAATACGATYTTATTCTCAAGCATGCATTCTTCTAAGCATACGAATGCAGAAGGAATGGCTTTTAAAGGCTCTGCAATTACTCTAAATTTGCACTGTAAACAGCATAACACCAGACCATAATTAAATTAAATATTGAACATTTCATTGTCCCCATTACATGAAATTCAATTTCAAGAAAGCATTTATAGTAGCACCAGCAGCATCTTTTCACATTTTGTACATTGCCTTAAGTAACTACCACACCTATACAACCAAAACAGGGACACGTATAGCACATGGAAAGACCAGACAAAAGAAGCTCTTGAGGAGCAATTGTGTTTGATGTGGTATCTCTATAAAGACTCCACAGCCTCAATCTCCTATGACATGTTTGGTTTAAGTAACTGCAAGAAGTTGCAAGCTCCTTGTGCATGCAACTCCATAGGACTGTGCACTGTTTTGACCATGCAATCTGAGTAATACAATCACTGTTGTAAACACCACTTCAAAATCTGACACACATCCATCCAGTCTGAAATACTTATGACCTCCACAGACTGAAGTGTGTGCTATCCTTTCATTTTCTAAGTAGAATAAAAGGAAAAACCTATTAAATATTTGGCTCAATCTTAGTGCCTTACATTAAGTCAAGAGTTAATAATTTATTAATCAGCATTCAAGAAATCGTTATTACATGTGACAGTTTTTCAAGGGGTTTTGCTTTCTTATTTAAAAAACCTTCAACAACAACAATCAGCTAGGGAAATATTTTGACATACTGCTTTGACACATTCCTTTGATTTACATATTAAAGCAAGAAAAAGTTACGTGCGTTCACTAACATAACACTTTTCCGTTTTTCAGTGCTAAGCAGATTAAAATTTTTAGTTCTCATGTAGAAGATTTCGTGGTAATACGTTTACCTGTGACAACTGTACTGCCCCCCAAAATAGGTCTTTTCTTATAAGAACTCAGTCTTAACAACATAGATGAATTATGAGATTATCAGCATAGTAAATTTTCTTTGAAATGGAAAGAGATCAAGATTGTATTAAGGAGAAAACGAGTAAACAACCAAACACTCTACATTAGTTTACTTCTGGAAATAGGCAAGCATGGTGCACTGGGAGAAAACCGAGAGGAAAAATCTCTTGCTTCCTAATTTTCCACAGGACAGCAGCACTCTGGTGCTGTAAAGTGCAATCACATTCATCGCTTTGTCTTAAAACAAACGTAAGGTTCTTATAATTTACTTCAGCAAAAYGGAAATGAAGCCAAGTGATGCAAAAAGATACCGACAGCTACTCATACAGTACAGAACAACAAAAAAAAGTGCATCAAACTTCAGCTGCTCAACAAAAGGCACAGCTTCACTGCAAAGCTCCCAAACCCCCGGTCAGAACAGCAGAAACCTCTTAAAAAGGTAATTTCTGTGCATGACTGGTTCTACTGCCAACACCTTGCCCTGGGCAGGGGCTGAGCGTGGCTTCCCTCCCACCGTCCCCGCAGGTACCKCTGGGCATGTCCCCTCCTCTGGGAGATGCCCAAGGCAGACCGGCAGCTCCGAAGCCCAACAGGTACAGGGGACAAACCCTAACCAGCTGCAGGGAACAGCGCGCAGTTTGCACAGGGACTTCCGAGCAGGCGGTTTATTTTGGTTTCGGGCGAGCTGCTGCTGTCACGTGAGCGCAAGCAAACAAAACCCACCACTTAATTCCTCACGAGTGGTCCTGGACCTGCAGCGAGGCAGCAGCGCACCTGAGTTACTCGCTACTGAAAAGACCAGGTCACAGCAGAGGCTCAGAGGACTGACTCTCCCTCAGCAACAAACATTAATCATCAATTCCAACTCACAAATGAGTGATCGCTGCCTTTACAGTGCTTTAAAAATATCCACCATGCGGCTTTCCAAAGGCATTATACAAGGGCTACTGCCACCCTATCACTTCTCAACATAAAGTGTTTTAACAAAAGGTTTCCAGCCGTCAGACTCAATTAACTGCACCCGAAACCTTACCCGGGTTTGCAGACAGACCCCGCTTACTTTGAGAGCGGCCGTGCCACTTCAGCTGCTTTGTGTTGTTCATCAGCAGTCACAGAGATAAAGCCCTAACAGGAACTGATGGTTTAATACTCGCATGAGGCTCAGATTCTAGCAAGCAAGGAATATTGTTTGCAGGTTTGGGTTTAGGGTTTTTTAAAATCTTAAAAGCATAGCATTTATCACAGTCAAAGGAAAATGAGGTTATGCAAAATACTTACTTCGAAAATGCTCTGAGGCATAATAGTAGACATCCTCATAGCCCTCATGGTAATCCTCCTCTGGCCGGTACTTTTTGCCTTTTCTTCTTCTCGATCTTCTTATCTGCTTGACGAAGCCCAAGAAGCGCTCCATCTCCTTCCTCAGCAGCGCCAGCCGGCAGCCCCCTTTGCCCTCTGCTTCACAAAGAGCTGTCCCAGCATGAACCAACCGCGAGCACCAGAGCAAAGCTGCTGCCTCCGACCAGCCGCTCGGGTACCATTAAAAAACCCCTCCCTTACCTCAGCTGTGACTGGGAAGCATACTGTTTTCCCTTTAAAAAAAAAGGGGGGGGAGGTGGGTGGACTTTATCAAATCTACTGACTGGAATATTTCAACATGAAAATAGACAAAGGAGGAAAATACTGAAGCAAAAGGAGAAAGTCAGGATTTCAAGCAGTTATTAAACAGCAGAGGACAAAGTTGAAGAGACCTGCCTGCCAGCAAGGGGAAGCCCAGCACTGAGAGCTCCCTGTCCTGTGTCTCCATCATTTGAAGAGGGGCTGGGAGGCGGGGATAGATGTTAGTCAATGGACTGAACCATATCTAAAGGCAAAACAGGTTTTCATTCGTCAGTTAAATGCTGCCCTCGTATTTAGCTGAGCACAGGCTCAGCAGCCCGTTTGATTTCATTTGCTGTAAGAAGAGGAAACACGCCAAACTATTTCTGGCATCGCATATGCTAGATGAATAAATAGCAAAGTGGTTTAATCCATACACACAGCCCACTCACCGGCAAGTGTGTGCTGAATGTGTTAATTGGAGCAGCAGGGAGAAAGCTCGGCAGCTGTTAAAAAATGACACATATACCCACTGGGCATCAGTGTATTCTAATGACTGCTAGATCGAAACATTAAAACGCACTCCAGACAGGTCTCCTATAGAGCTGGCCAGGCTATATGGCAATAGGCAAACAAAGGAAGCCGCATCACGAGCGTACCACGATGATACTCATTTAAAATCCCAGCAGAGTTTTAAAAACTTTAAAAATAAGGTACAGCAGACTACCCTTTGCACAGGATGATAGGAGCAAAAAGCCTGAAAAGGCGCTGGCTCCCTTCTCTTGCTGCGTGCCTGAATCCCACACACATTCCCTAAGCTAAGGCTGGAATTTCATCCCTGTTTCTGATGAAGTYTCCCTCCCGCACAAGAACAAAAGCAGCGTCTGCTCAAATCCTATCATGTTGACATCCGCCACAGGGTKTTTTTTTTTTAACTGCGCTCCCATGAGGAGGTCTCTAGCCCAGCGGGACCCCTCCTGTCTGCTGGCACAAGTCCGGGATCAATCAGCTGCCTCAATCAAACCACGGGCTGACCATGGTCACCTGCACCCATGCTCGCAGGAGATACCCTTTTGCTCCTATGAGCATGAGGAAGTCAGAAAGTCTTCCTGTAAAACAGACTTTACAGGATCACTGTCTGGAAAACGAAGAGCAGGCAGAGGTGGGATTAGTTTCTGGTGATGGAGACATTTCAGTGAGTCATTATTTTGCAAAGAGCAAAGCAGAGCAATTTTTTAAAAAGCGTARAAGTAGTAAAGCAAAAGCCAGGATTGCAATTCATCATTGTTTCAACAGAAGTACACACAGATTGAGCAGAATTGAGTTGAAGTTTTTGAGTTTTGAAACATGTAAAAAGTTACTAGTAGAGGTCAGCTAGACCTGCTACCTGAGGGTCCTAAAATAAACACATGCTGAAAGCAGGCACTGGAACTCTTCTGGGCTTGTTCCAGCTTCCCTGGTATTTTAAAACAATATTGTCACAAAAACACACCCATTTTATCCATAAAAGCTCAAAAAACCCTGGATGCACTTACCAAGCTCCCCATAGGAATACAGACTCATCCTCCTTGACCTTACCAGCCCCTGCTTTTCCACTGTGAAAATGCAGCCACTGTCGCTAGCTGATGAACACCCCGAGGGCACTACCAGAATTATTTTTAGTGTAACTTCTATAAGGAGGTCGTGTTTTATTACAAGTCTGGTTTTATCACACAGCTTTCAACTTTCAAAGGGTAGAGACTTTAGAGGAATATTACAGGCATATCACCAAAAATAAAAAAGCCAATAAAACTTTTTATATGGATCTTTAAGAAGGGATCACTGTATGTTCTGAAGGTTTCAATTCATGTGTCTTTTCCGTGCTCTGCCACCAAGCAGCAAAAACATTACATTAGTATCATGAAACATGAAAACCAAACAAAGACGTAGCCTACAGCAGAGACAGCATGCTCTCTTTTCAGAGAGGGAAATGTTGTTTTGATGCTATATTTGCTCCTGCAGAGCACTCTCCCCGACAGATGTGCAAAAAGTTATTTGTAGGTGTCAGAAACACCCATCTTAAAGATAGAAGTCTTGCAGCCATCACTGTTCTCTAAAGGTAAATTATAAAGTTCAATTCAAAATGATACCAGTACTTTTTAAAAAGGATAAAACTTGAAACTTTCTCACTTTTAAACTATCCTCTAAATGAGAACTGAAAACTGAAATGGAACAGACACTTGGATTTCACCAAGTAAATACGCCCTTCTCCAGCGCTGCTGTTGCTAAACACGCTGCTGCAGCAGAAGCTTCTGCTGGAGAAGCGGCTTCCCGGTCCCCAGCACACCCCAGGGAGACTTTGGTCCTTTCCGTAACAAGACCAACACAGCAAATAAGCAGACAAGGGAGCAACCAAATGCTCTCAGCTAGCACAGTAAGCACCAGATGTAGTACACCAACTGCCTGACCATTTTCTAGGGAGAACTGATCTAAATTTGGACAAATTTTGAGCTTTGGAATGCGTGTCATTACTTTGCGCAATAGACCTTCCCTTCTCTTCCCCGTGCTCATGAAGTGCATTCCCCAGGTGCATCATATACATATACGGGTAATTTAGTAAAGCAGAAGAAAAATGCACTAAACAGTATTATTGATCAGTGCTCAAGGTAGTGACTCCCACATATCTTGTATGTAAAGCATGAAGAGGTTGGGGGGGGAGCACTAGCACTCCTCGGATAAGCACAGCAGGTTCAAGCTCTGCTGCTCTTCAGTGTATCCCACCACTGTCTACAAAGATAGGCTCCATTTCCCACGCCAAAGGTGCAGAAGGTTCAGGGCCAGGGTGGATGGGGCTTTGAGCAACTTGGTCTAGTGGAAGGTGTCCCTGCCCATGGCAGGGGGGATGGAACTAGATGATCTTTAAGGTCCTTTCCAACCCAAACCATTCTATGATTCTATAAAGGTGCAAAGCAGATGTTGCCCACAGTTCCTACCACACAAGCTGGCAGCCTTGCCACCACGTAAATTATACACCTGTTTCCTTTTGCATGAATGCAAACAGCAGAGACAAACAATTTCAGCTTTTTTATTTTTTTTTTAACCCTAGAACAAGCTGAGCTTTTGATAGGATTTTCCCCACCCTAAACTATTCAGGTATTCAGGGCAATTTAAAGAGAAGGAAATACCTTAACCAAGGCCAATGTTGTTATATATCAATAGGAGTCAGAGTATTAAGTGTTTTACTATACTATAAAGATTTCTGAACAAAACTTACGTTTCATATGCATTACATACTACCTCTACTGCTTGGCTGAGAACACTGGAGACATTCATTAGCTACTCCTCATGCCATACCTGTAAATATTTTATCATAGTCCTAGTTTCAAACATATAAGCAGAGAATTCAGTTTCACAAACACACTTTACTGTAGTTAAAAAAAACCCAAACAGCTAACTACTGCTTTCCCCATTGCTCAGGATTCTGCAGCTTCTTGTGGTGAACAACTCACTCCTCCTTGGAAATGAACACAGCTATTGCAGCCTTCTGCTTGAAAAGGAATAAAAAAGCAGAAACATAATAGACACATATCACAGTTCCAGAAAGGCATATTGACTTTATGGGAGAAGCASAGAGAGAAACAAATATTGGCTTTCAAATTTTTAAAACGTAGAACATCAGAGATGACAGTGAGTTCCATCCCTTAATGACAAAGAGAATAGGATAATTATGCCCAGAGGGCATAAAATTAGGTGTCGGTTGATATTCTGAAGCTCGCTCTGAACTCAAATTTGGGGAATCAATTTTCTAGTGTGACAATACCACAACAGAATTTACAATGTAAATATGTCTCAAGCTCTTTGGCTCATCCTTTCTCCGTGAATACACCTACTGCAATCAAAGCAAGTGCTTTCCAAGGTGCCTTCCTTAGAAGAAGCAAGGACTATCATGCTGTCTCCAGCATGATTTGCATAATAAAAATTTTGCCAACTGACACCAATTAGATAATATTTACATTCTCCATTCTGATAACTAATTTGTTTAAGTTAAGAAGCTGCTCCTCAAACTGGATCTGTCTCAGGTCAGTGACTTATTGGAAAAGTCTTCACGGCAGTAATAAAACAAATATACCATTAAGACACTGTCCTTTTCAAATAATTAAGGTGAGGCACAAATGCTCTTACAGCCATGGACGATTCTCTAGAAGACATTTAAGCATTTAAGTTTTAACTTGCCTTTCTATCCATAGCAAAGATTAGGTCTCTCATCTTGTAAAATATCTGAATTTAACTTTTTACATGCACAAAGTCAACTATGTGGTTATCTAGGTAAACTTTCACAGGGCACATACCTATTTTCTACAGCACTTTTTCCAGTATTTGGGGAAAGCAGTAGGAAAAACATTTTGGTATCCATGGATAAGCCACTAAGGTAGTAAATATTTAACAAGGATTTCCAGAGTAGGCTTGCAAACATGACGCTTTGAAACCAGAGCCTTCTGGTGTATGAAGCAAGCCTCTCTAACGTTTTGTATCATAAATACAGAATGGAACAGGCCCCAAAGATTAACAGTTCTAAGCAGGTATTTTGCATCCTGTTCATCATCATGTTTCAGTGTTTAAGAGAAAAACATCTTAGATGGGCGAACCCTCCTGTGTCTCCCTCTGCTTCTCTGGGCAGCCCCTAAAAGCCTTCTGCTGAGAGAAGGAACGCTTCCACTGGGAGGCAACCATGCAAGAGAGCACACAACGGCACCCACAGAGACCTACCTGCTACCTACATCTCTTGGAAGAAAACCCACAAAATTATAAGTGCACAGTACAAAAATTAAGATGAATATAAACAGTTCTTAGAGGTTGGCTGAATACAGAAAATAGTTCTTTTCCCTCCTCTGTCAAGCCCCGAACCATAAAGATAACCGCAAACCTCAAAAGGGAAGAACAGACTGTTTCTTCTCTGGCTCTTTCAAGTGAGGGATGTCTTTGATAATCTGCGGTCGTTGTTTCTGGCGACCAGCAATAACAGACAAAGGAACTATTCTCCTTATTCATCTTACAGTATCATCTTGCCTGACCTTCTRGTTTTTCAAGAGCAGATGCTTGTTTACGTGCCATAATTGCTCATGTTAAGGCTGCAATGTTCCACTCAAAACGTGCCCTGAAAATCTTGGTGTAAAACGTGAGCTTATCTATTTGAAAATTATCAAATGCCTGTAATTTGCAATCTATTAAGCACTGTAAGAACTTACGATCCATATACGCAGAAGCAGTGCCGTGTACAAAGCCAATATTGTGTGCGAGGAGGGACTAGCAGCCCACCACCCCCTGACGTACCACATACCACCTGGAACCCCTCTGTCTGAAGCAAGCTTCTGAACACAAGTTCCGTGCTCTTCCTAAAGACGCCTGGAGAGACCATCAAAAGCATGGGACATATTAAATATTACACTGCACATCTCTCTCATTTGACAATAGAAAAAAAAAAWGCAGAATAACCAGTGCACTATCTCCGGAATATTGCTGCAGGAGAACTGGATGGTGATAAAATACTGCTCATCCACTACTGTTATTTTTAGACCTAATACTTTTTATATACTGTTAAATTATCAGTGCTCTGATTTTAACGCATTACACTCAATTTCACAAGTCATTCATACATTCTTGTTATTCATTGCTTACACACAATCATAGACTACTATTTCCTTCTGCTCCTGAATTAAAGAATGCAAGACTTAAGAGCTGGAGTTCAGCTTTTCGGTCACCTAGTTGTAAACTAAATGGCAAATCTTTTTTCTTTTTTTTTTTTTTTTTTTTTTTTGCACGTGAACACACATATTTTCAAGA
This sequence comes from Oceanodroma leucorhoa, assembly GCA_030449065.1. Taxonomy (NCBI): domain Eukaryota; kingdom Metazoa; phylum Chordata; class Aves; order Procellariiformes; genus Oceanodroma; species Oceanodroma leucorhoa. Next base: position 4,820,930 of record JASVER010000078.1, read on the forward strand.
GAGACTTGCAATTGCCAGTAAATACTTGGAGGAGTTCTTCATTGTATTTGATCATATATATATTATTTCATATTAACATTCCCAATGTTTGTGCTTTCTGCAACAGTTCCTCACATGCAAGTGTGCACACAAAACCGTGAATGGCAATGCAGTGAATGAGGATAAAGTAGAACACAAAGGACAGAGGAAGAGGCTACATTCATTTAGAGGGAATTGGGGGGCTGCTTGTGCGTTTAATGCAAGAACGCTGCCTCTTGTATATGGAGAATGCTGAGAAATCTTTGTAGCACTGTTTTAAAAGGGTCACTTGTCAAGTTGAATTTCATGCAGAATGTATGCTTCAGGGAAAAGAAGCTTTTTTTTTTTTCTTTCCCCTCTTCAATTCAGCTGAAACAGTTTGCATATATTCTATTTTTCTTCTTCTCTTTCTAGCCTATTTGGCTTTAAATAAGTGACTAATTAGAATACACGAATATGCAGAAACAAACGTTAACCTGACCACCACCAAGGAAATACAGCTTAGGTAAAATTAAGTACAAAAAAAGTTTGAGTTTGCTTAATATTTTGTGACACCAATAATCATTCTACAAGAAAAGCTAAACAGAGTACTATAGCCATATTTAAAACCCCTCAAGGGCTGAAGCAGTAGACTGATATTTTAAAATACTAAAACTAGAACATAATTCTTTGAGAAGTCTGAATTAAAGGTGTTTTCATCTTTCTAAATAAATGTAGCAAATGGCTAGAGGGAACACTACCAAGATTTTGCATACTGTGTCTGTTTTATGCACAAAGTATATCTCAAATCAACTATGAAATACATATGGAGAAGTGGTTTGGAATATGGATATGGTTTTTACTCCTCACTGAGTAAAAAACGTTATATTTCCCCAATTTTCCAGTCTTCAAAAACTGCACATTTCAATTCTAACCATAATTAAAATGTATGCAGAGCACTGGAAAGAAAGAATAATTAATTAATTAAATGACAGCTCACTAGAACAAAAATACCTAGCAAATACATTAAATGAAGTTCTTGCATAAAAGCATCAAAGTATTTTCTTAGGCTGCACACCTTAGACTACAGGAGGTATAGGGTGCCATCAGACAAGGTTGAGGTAGGTGGATTTCACAGTTAATTGACAGCGGAAGACCTGAATGCGATGTGTGAGATTTAAGGCAGGCTACAGGAGAATCCATCGCTGGACATCTCTTTCCATGTAAAGGTTTATGCAAGAGACTTTTTATTATGGGACATGAAATAGATTTAGGGTTTTTTTACCTCACGAGATTAGCAAAAAAGGTTGTGGAAAAGCCTCCTGCTCACCCTTCCATAGATGCATCCTACCCTACTCACTGAGACTCTTCCCCACCATCCATGGCCACAGCCTCATTGAGCAGTGAGCTCTAAACACACATACACACACGTATTCCCACAGATTATCCCACCCTACTTCCACGGGCGTAGAGAGGTTTCATCTTAAAACACAAAGGACCAGCATTATACGTAACACTAGAAAGAAGCAACCTCCACATGCCATTTCATAGAAATCCTCCTCTCTGCCCATCTTCTGTCTGATATCAACTCTCTGTATCAGAGATAGCATATGGAAGATCTAGATTTACGAACTCTTGGGTGCACAGGAATGTCTGTACTTCCCAGCAGCACCATGACGGATGTTCTACCTCTTCTCTTACTAATACTTAATAACAGTAGCCATTTGGGAGCAATGAAAAGCTTGTTATGTTTCATTATTGAAAACATCCACCAGTCATGTATTGTGCATTTCTCTGATCAAAGAATTATTGAAACAGAAACTTTTGTAATTTGTTTAACAAATTGAAGGAGCAGTTAGAAGTAATAAAAGATGGGCAACAAGAAAGAAATCTGTTGGGGAAGACTGCAACTAGGAAACTGGAGCAATGAAAAAGCCCCTCTAGGAAAAAACACAGGCATCCAGAAAGTGATTTGTATCCTGAACCCCGTATGTTTTATCATGGTCAAGATACAGTGGATAAACAGAAAAATTTTATTGCAGGTGAGCTCTGACAGGAAGAAAATTCTGCTCAACAGTCACGAAAAGACAACTACAGACGAATTCTCCATTACAATCATGTGAATTTACAATTAAAGACTATGTAAATATATACGCAAATTAAACCATCCATCTGGAGTCCCCTGCCCTAGAGGTGCAGGCCAACATGATAGCAATGAAGAATCCAGTTGTTCAGATGGATTAACCCTTCTCCTTCTCTCTAAATAATTCTCCACACCCAGTTGTTCCCTTTCTCTTTTCAAATCCTGAGTTTTACGTAATTCCTATTGTCCTTGCACAATCTGAAACCGCAAAGCATACCAAGTAAAAAGAACACAAGACTCGAAAGGCAAAAGGACAACTTCACATGTAACCTCACATTAATGAGGCCTGAGTATTACATGTCCACAGAACTGAAGGATCACAGTTTCCATCCACAAGCCCTCGGTACAATAGCAAGGCCCATTGAACATTAGTGTGGTACTTCATCTCCCTCACGCCAACCAGCAGTTTGGGAAATGAGAGCTGCTGACACCTCTTTATGGATGAGGTTTGACTTCCCTTCTGACCCCATCCCAAGGGCACAGAGCAGGTTCTGCAGTTCAGATTGTAATTTGTTTCCTAGTGCAAGTCTATCTTCTTCCATCCAGGAAAAAAAAAAGAGAAAATCTGCTTTACGCTGTTGTGAAGCGGTTAACAAAGAAAATATAGACAAAGCAAATACACAGACTTCAAAATTGTCTGCTCCGTTCTCCTCCATGAGACTGGTGTTCCTGGTTTTGAATGTTAAGAGGCAAACCACAGGGATAAAAATGCATTACATCCTGGGCTTGTAAAGCTCATCCACTTCTGCCACGAGTTTTGACATTTTCTGCTGTAAATTCACTATTACAATAACAGCTTTGCTATATAAGATTGTGGGACTAAATACGAAGTGATCATTTGTTCAGTGTTGCACCCTTCACAGGGTAATGATACAGGGTAGAGGAAATACTTCTATTTTTGTTTGTAAAAGACTATGAGATCATTGACCTCAGCATCATTCCAGAAGCGATAGGATTATTGAGGCTTCTTCTCTTTGAAAGTGGATAGTTCCCAAACAAAAGATTACTTGGAACTTACTTTCTGTGGCACTTTGCAGAGACAAAATAGCCTAATTTTTCAARCTCCCCTTTGATGATGCTTTGTACTTCAGGATTTACTTCGTTCCTCTCTTGTGGCCCCTCCTTGTCATTGGTAAATACAAATGCTTATCAAGGTGTTCTCAGGAAGTCATCCCTAACGCATCCACTTTAACATATATTTTCATCCTCACTCTCTCTTCCCTGTTCCCTTCAACCAGATCCATATCTTCAGGTGTTGCTTCTTTCTTGGTCTACAGGATGTGTTGCAGGAATCTGTTACTGCAGTTATTGGAGTTTTTGCTCCTTATGATGTATTTGGACATCTGAGTAAAAAATGTGCATATCAAGAAACACATAGCATCCCTCTTGGCTAATTATGAAAACCATAGCAAGATGCATACACTGCTCAAAGAGCAAGTTCTGTATTTCCTAATGCATACATGAAGTGGTAGAGCTTGTAATTAATCACCTCAAGATTCAAGAGACCAAGATACTCAAAGACTTCAGTTTTTGTCAACACTAACCAAATGATAAAAGAAAAAATTAAGGAAATTTTACACCAGACCAGATAAATTATTATCAGTCAGTGTACAAAACTGACACATCTAACTCCACTAACCTAAAGAGTTGTGTAACTTATTGCAGATATCACAGCTGAGAAGCATTTTCACTGTTTTAGATGCTCAGTATATATCTATAGACAACAGTTCTAAAAGATGAAAATTCAGACTGGATGTGTATTTTACAAACTGACTTGTTAATAATTGGCATTTTGATTACTCAACCATTAAAATTTTGCTCAGAAGCACTAAAGCAACTCTGTAGACACGCTTATGCATTCTCCCTGGTTTTATACCATACTGTGCAGGGAGTATCACATGGTATTGACTGACATTTAAGATTCTTTAATAAACTATTTTGGAATTTGCAATTCTTCTTTCTCCTTAAAAGAACCTTAGGTCTGAGTTTAACCCCTTAAAGGTCTGAGTTTAACCCCTTAAATAAAAGGTGTTTCAGGTATTTACAATTTACCATCCTACTCTCTACTCTTGGAATTGGCTTGCCTGTAAATTACTCCATGCACTACCTATTCAGGTAGAGATCACAGCCTTTTTGTACTTCTACAATATAGGATCTCAATCTACAAATCTCCTAAGAGCTTAACCTCACGCACTGTCCCACTGAGCTGAACACGATGCCCAGAGGTAGCGAGCGCTATGATAATGAGCAGTTGCTGCATCAGACGCTCACATGTGCATTGGTATTGCCACATCCTAACTTCAGATGCAGTTGTGCAAGTGAAATGAAAATAAGCTCACACTGGTTTAAAGAAGAAAAAAAAAAAAGTTAACTTTTTCGTTGGACCTAAAGATCGCATTCTGGAAGCTGAGGGTGACAGCTTGACATATCATTTTCCAAGAAGTCTAAACAACCACAATAAATTTACAAATGTAGACATGCCACACTGTTAAGTTTCATTTCACGCTCAGTAAGCAAATATTACCAAACTGTAAGTACTGTCATCCTCTGTCTTTTTAGTTAGAAATCTTGTAGCCAATAAAGGTTTGACCTTGAAATATTTCACAGATGGATGAAGTCACTTAATTTGCTAGTCACTTTGTTACAGATTTTGCAGAACTGCAAAGTTAGGTCACATTTACTCTAATTTCACTTTACAACAACTTTATAAATTGCGTCATCAGTAAGAGTCACTAAAGTGCATTAATGAACCATGTGTCTGAACTGTCATGAAAAATTCAGTTTTGAAATTAAAAATGCTGAGAAAACACAGAAGCTAAAGATAATTTTCTTTATATTTAGTAGTCCTAGAATTATTTTTAGTGCAAAAACATAAAAAGTGAACCCGTACACTATTTTTGTGGAGATCCTGATACACTGACAAAACTACTAGAAATTTTCTTTTTACCAAGCCAGTGGAAATATATGGCCTTGTGTGAAGGGATGACTGTTGCAGTACAGAGATGTAAAATTCTGTTCATCAGTTTTTTTATCATGGGCTGAGTCCATACTGATGTGTATTTTAAAGGGAAAACTAAAGGAAAAATTCTAACTCTGTTTACTTAAGGGATAGCTATTATTTTCTGATACTCCTACTGCATTTGGTGTACTACACCAGAGTCACTATACAAAACAAACAAACAAATATATACAACTGCTAACTTTTTAATGATTTAGTTAGCTAAAAAATCCTGTTCTGTTACAAGACATCATAACTCATTACCACTTCAAATCTCAGTGAATACATTAAATCACTTTTTTGTCAAAGAATAAAAACTCATCTCGGTCTAATTGCCAAATAAGACGACTAATTGAATAAGAATTGCAAAACTCTGAAAAGGACTTAGGATCTCTAATGAGTTGTAAACTACTGTAAACAAACAAGGAATTTGAAAAATAAGCATTTTGCATCTTCCATGAAAAAAAGAAAACAAAAAGCAAACAGAAGTTAATTGGAAGTACTGCTTGGTTGCTTCTAAGCATGTTCTTTTTTGTCTCAAATGATTCCCTTCTGAAAGACCCACCATCTCCACCCCACCAAGACATATCCCAATAACTGATTCCCCACATGGCATAGAGCTACTCTGGAATCAGAAAGACTCTTCAGACAACAAAATTAAGCTCCATCCTGCCCACGTCTGGAAACAGTCTCTCTCGCACTTTCTTTCCCTCCTGCCTCTATTCTTACATAGAGAAGCCCGTTCGATCGGAGTAAGACCGCTGCCCAGTGCATTGACTCATACTGCCTTTTATTCCCACAGCCATAGTTTCCATCTAAGTTATCCATGGTTTGATTTTAGACATAAAATGCAAAAATATTTGGGCCAGGCTCTCTCTTGGTCAGTAATAAAAAATAACTGTTTGATTTTTTTATTTTGGTTACTGTTACCTTTAAAAATGACTTCTCTGAACACTGTCATCTACTGAGGCCAATGGGAAAAACTGTCATCGAATCTCAAGGAGGTTTTTGTCAGATCCTGAATTCAAGCTTTAGGGGTTCCTCTACAACAACCTAAAGGGAATCGCATGGAAGGGCAGGTGGGGGAAGACCCTTTATTTTGCTGCTTATGTTCTTGATGTCATCAACTGCTACACATGAGCACAGAGTCCAAAAGCTGAGACCTGGCAGGTAACGCCAAAAATAAAGCCTACAAGAGTTAAGGGAGAAAAAAACACTTGCAGATCTGGCCTGGAAAAGTGACGGCTCTTTAATACAGTATTACTTGCATTACAGAACTGATGACCATCATGGTGCCATTTTTTTGTAGCAAAAACACAGGAATGGAAGAATTTCTGTCACTAATTTTGGAAAAAGACTAACCATCTGGTTTGGGAAGACTAGTCTATACTCCTTAATAGTACGTATGCTAGTCAGGCTGAAATAAAGTCCTATACTAACGCAAGCATTAATGATTTACGAGCAGTACTGTCTTTTATTTTACCTAGTGTATTTAATAACCACTTGAGGGGAAAGATAAAAAATTATGAGTGACATTTAAGTTTCTCAAATGACGATTTAAATTCATTTTAATAAGATGGCTCCTGTCTGCCAATGCAGCCAACCTTCCCAGAATCCCTTCTGATGCCACTTTGTGCTGGTTTTGGCTGGCGTAGAGTTAATTTTTTCCATAGTAGCTAGTAGGCGGCCATGTTTTGGATTTGAGCTGAAAACAGTGTTGATAACACAGGGATGTTTTCATTACTGCTGAGCAGTGCTCACACAGAGTCAAGGCCTTTTCTGCTCCTCACCCCACCCCACCAGCGAGGAGGCTGGGGGTGCACAAGAAGWTGGGAGGGGACACAGCYRGGACAGCTGACCCCAACTGACCAAAGGGATATTCCATACCATATGACGTCATGCTCAGCACATAAATCTGGGGCAAGAAGAAGGAAGGGGGGGACGTTGAGAGTGATGGCGTTTGTCTTCCCAAGTAACCGTTATGTGTAATGGAGCCCTGCTGTCCTGGAGATGGCTAAAGATTCCCTGCCGCTGGGAAGCAGCGACTTAATTCCTTGTTTTGCTTTGCTTGCGTGTGTGGCTTTTGCTTTACTTATTAAACTGTCTTTATCTCAACCCACAAGTTCGCTCACTTTTACTCTTCTGATTCTCTCCCCCATCCCACTGGTGGGAGAGCGAGCGGCCGTGTGGGGCTTAGCTGCTGGCTGGGGTTAAACCACAACACACTTCCAAGAGGTGAAAGGGAAAATGTGACACTGAGTATTAACTTGGCAGCATTGCTTCCATAAAATACATTGTTGAAGGCATTGTGTGCCTACTAATATTTGATACACTGCTTTAACACCAGCTTCTGGACTAAAGTAAATGAGAATTTCAACTTGTAGTTCAAGTACAAGTTTAAAGCATAAAAAATTTAGGAGAAAATCTTGAAAATGTAATTTAAAGACATTCCTCAAGTCGAAAGGCAAAATCCAAATAAAGCCAGACCCTTCCCTACTAACGCTTTGCGCTTACCTTCTCCCCTATTTTTCCCACTTCTACAATATTTAGAAGTCTTATATTGGCAATATTGTTCAGTTCATCAAGTAACTGTCTTGATTTCAGAGTCTTTCAATCTTTGTGCAATGAGAAGCTAATCTATAGAGTGGCTACCATTCCAAATGATCCATATTTCTTGGATCTTTTCTTGTGAAAAGAACAAGAAAATCAAAATACACACCCATTCACAAAATGCAAGGTGAAAAAACATTTCATATTTCTGTGAGAAATCAGCTCAGGACTCGGATATTAGAGCTGGACTACACTTTTCGCACTGGGCAGAGCACCGCTGACTTTAAGCCAAGCATCACAGCGATTCAGGGGGTCGCAACAGGTACCAGCACCTTGAAACCATGAAATGATGCATATGGCTTAACCATTGTCTCATCCTACCAGCTTCTTTACAGTTCTCACTCATCCACCTTCTTTTGCCCCTAGATGGGTGGTCTGAGCTCAGAGGGCCAAAGATCACAGTATCACCAACATCAGGAGTTATACACAGACTGACAATTGTTCACCAAGGGAAAACATTTTAAAGGCTTTTTTTTACACTCTCAGAAAGTTAGTAGGTAGTGAGTGTTCCAACAGATGAAGTCACAGTATGTGAAACAATATTAAATTGGCAGCACAGAGTTGCAGTGGGTTGTCTAGAAACACGGTTAAGCTAATGCCTGCATACATTTGCTTAAAAATGTACGCAGAACAATGTTTAAAATATGTTAATGGTCTGACTGCAAGTGAAGAAATGCAATACTCTAGCCACATGCAGGCCTTCTTCCAAACCTATGTGTATTTATTTTTAACAGGCACAYCAACATCCATTAAGCACAAAGAGAATTAATTTATTTTGCCCAGTCACAATTAAGGTTAATATGGCTCAGACTCTTAAACGTTAGTTTAAAACTGGACCTAAAACTAAGGACAAGTCATTTGCAGCCATTAAAAGAGTCCATGGCACCTTCATGCAAGACAAGTTACTACTGCTGCCATCCTGGACAAAATCTCTGCAACTGTTGGTAATTCCACTACATTTGCACAAGGCAGATTTTCTTCACTATTGCAACTAGAGAAGCTATAGCTTGACTTGTGATAATTCAACAGTCTCAAAGCCATCAGTAGTCATCTTTGAGAACTCATGGAGATGTGAGACAACTAAAAAAGGTCAACTTCAATCTCAAAAAAAAAAAAAAAAAAAGGCAGAGACAGGGAGGGAAGGAGAAGAAGATTCCAATACGCAGGAATATTCAGCTATATAAACCGAGGATGAAGAGCAAGTGATTAGGTAGATATTACCCTGAAAAGCATCTGGGGACCACAGTCATTCAGCAGTTGAACCCAGCTCCATAACATCCACTATTTGCAAACTAGGCAAACATACAAATATATTTAATAGGATTATAGCAGACACAAAGTTATTCCTCTGCTCTCTTCTATACTGGTAAGGACTCAACCAGATGTTTCYGTCCACAGTTAAGATGTTACGGTTCCAAAAAAAGTGTGCCTGGATTAAAGATATACGAAATTTAATCTGAAAAAAGAAACAAAAAAAGAAACAAAAAAGAAGGCAGAGAAGACTGAGGTGGAAACAGAATAAACAGAGTACAGAAATGTCGAAGGCCATGAAAAAGAAAGAAAACCTATTTCCCATTATCTAGAGAGATGCCTGGAAGATTCAGGTGGAACGTAAGGTAAGACATTCTTCAGATAAGGGCAGTGAAGTCTGGGATGGTCTGCCAGAAACCCCAAGAAATTCAACAAAAGTAAATGCCTAGTCCTGCAGCTGAGAGGGAGCAATCCCACTCAACAGCCCACACACCAACTGGAAAGGAAAGCAGCTCTGCAGAAAAGGACTGGGCGGTCCTGGTGGACAACACATTGAACGTTAACCTGCAGTGCATCCTTGTAGAAATGAAGACCAACTCCATACTGGGCTGAATCAGTAAAAGCACAGGCAGCAGATAAAGTGAAGTGATCATTCTCCACAATTCAGCACTTGTGAGACTGCATCTGCAGCACTTTGTCCCATCTGGAGCTCCCCAGTAGAGAAAAAGATAGACATATTGAAGCCAGCCTGGTGGAGGGCCACCACAATGATAAAGGGATGGAGCACACAATGTATGGAGAGGCTGGGGGGCTTGAGTTTGTTTAGTTTCTAATCTTTAGAAAAAAGATTAAGGGAGAATCTAAGTGCTGTTTTCAAGATCATGGAGAAGACAGAGCCAGGCTCTTCTCAGTGGTTCACCATGAAAGGACAAAAGGTAACAGACAAAAGTTGCAGAAAGGGAAATGTCAATTATTCCAATTAGATAGAAGGGGGAGAAAAACTCATAATAAGGGTGGTAAAACACTGAAGCATGTTGCTCAGAGAAGACTTACCAACCTTAGAGTTATTCAAAATGCAGCTGAATAGGGCCCAGAGCAACCTGACGCAACTTCGAAGGTAGCCCTGCATTGAACAGCGGGCTGGACCAGATGACCTCCACAAGTTCCTTGCTACCTAAATTATTCTATAATTCTTTGTGATACAGTGTCTGTGAGGAACGACAAAGACAGTGCCTTGGGCTAGGAGACCAACTATACAGTCTCCAGAGGTTCATTCCAGCTTTTTTTCCTGCAGTGCTGAAGACTGAAAGGTACCAATAGATCTTCAGACAGAATATGTGTTTTCTCCTTTTGCATGAACAAGGCCTCATTTATTTTAGCTAACAGATTATAACCATAAATAAATACACAATATTCCATACTTAGAAATTTAATATTGATAAACTCAGAAATTAATTTTAGGTACCAGACTGCATGAAAAACAAGGCAGGGGGGGATGACAGTGGAGCAAGTTACCACAGTCAGGATATAAAATAACATTTTCAAATACTTCCTTATCCCCTCTGCAATTCTCAGAGAGGCTCACAGGCACTTTGCTGACAGTCAAAGCTGGAACCTCCGCTGAGTACTGGGGCTGGCAGTGTGTAGCAAGAGAAAAATACACAGCGCACAATCATTGCCAGCAACTTCAAAATCCTTCTTAACCTTCAAGGCCTCCGCAGCACAAAAGACAAAGGGAGATTGGCTGTATCACATAGGGAATTTACCTGTGAATCTTCCAAAAAGACTCAAGGAGGGAACAAAAACCCTTCAGCTGATCACCTATAAGCTTTCTAAAGCTAATTTTACACTGGAAGTAGATCATACAGCCCTATTTACTGTATACAGAGTCTCATGGCCACGGGTCATGTATGCAGGCCATGGAGGAGAACTAAACCTTAAGCTGATACCTTCTAATAAAAGAACTGAAGATATTATAAAGTCAGAAAGTTCTGTAACATCCTCTCTCGTATCTGGATATTGCTTCGAATGTTCAGAAGCAAAATAAAAATGCTTCTTTAAACTTAAGACCAACACGGATTTCCTTTAAGGTGCAGATGTAATGCTTTGTCCTCACTGGAAATAAGCTGTTGATAAATGTGTCGTGAAAAAAAATGAAAGAGCTTGGAACTGCTTACATTTAATCCATTAGTGGCATGAGAGACCACAGTAATACCGATTACCTAACATGACTGATTTTATCAGCTTAAAAGAATAAATATTGCTTGCATGATCAAGGTCCATAGTTTTTGTCATATTTTGTGTAAGAAAACAATATGACTGCAGGTAAAATACTGGCCAGCGGTATCTTTCCATTTTGAGATTTTTTTTTCATAACTCTCTTTAAAAGGCAATATTCCCCTTCCTCCAACTAAACCTGTAAAAGTCTTTCAACATTACAGTTCAATTTAGATTCAATACTCCAGCACAGTTCCCAAACTCTATGAAGAAAGCCCTTTAGATGCACCTCATAGGCAGGTAAAAAAAAAAAAAAAAAAATAAAAATAAAAAATCTTATTTTCATATATGCAGGAAGCAATAGAATGCTCATTTTCTGAGAAGCCTGAAATCTCAACCTGCATATAAACATCTATTTTATATATATATCTCCTTTTACAGTAATTTTCATTATTTTTGGTGATTCAGCTATATAAAATATGCATATATATGTACTACCCACAGAGAATAAAGGCAGAAACTGGTACGATTTTTAAACTTGGAAGTGTGTATGTACAACTTGAATGAAATTAACAATTGTGCTACAATTTAAAATTAAGCAAATATATATATAGCTATGTACTCCAGAACCTATATATGTATGTCTAAAGACATGCACACAGAGACCTTTGATTGAAATACAAAATCTAGGTTTTAAAAGCTTAAGGTTTAGTAAGATTCTGATAGTTCCATACTTATCTAAGATTAACTTTTCTTACTTCTACCATGGTAAAAATTTGCTTTTGTAAAACATGTTGTTACCTAGGAAACAAGAACAAAGGCATGTGCAATACGAATAAAAATTCAAAAGCCTTGGATGAAACTACATATACTAAAAATGAGTAATTTTTCTCTCACTTCCCTACATCCGAGTCAAAGATTTCATCATTGCTATAAAAAATGTATTCATGACCTCAGTAATAATTTAATGGTTAAAAAAAAAAAAAAAAAAAAGAAGTGTTAACCCTCCTAAATAGTAGGAAAAAAGAAGAATTTTATTATTTTATACTTGTTATATCTTTTTCAGCAATCATTGCTGGCAGTTTTACTCTTCAAAACCAACTGGCATCCTGTTACAAAAATTTTAAACTAATGGTACAAGAGAACAACATAACCCTCAGAAGTTCACAGAAAACGAAATAAATTATTCCCAACATGACAAATTGAGAGAAGTGCCAAGACGTTTAGCAGAGGCTCTCTCTAGCCTGAATGGTCCCCAACAAGAAAAGAAATCTCTGCTTCAATTTACAACGGAAACCTACTATTTGCAGGTGTAAAGTTCCAGAGGTGTTTTTCTTTGTACTATAGATCTCCCGTGAAAAGAAGAAATTGTCACAACATTTTTGTGTGCTATCTGAACATGACATTTAGTTACTGACAGAACAACGCACACAGCCAGACAGCAGTCTTTGTCAATAATGATACTTCTCACATAAATGCTGTTTGGTTGGGTTTTTTTTTTTTAGATTTTATACATTAATAAACTATTGTGCATCTGACAAAAAGAAAACATCATTCTTTATACTGTTCGTTCTAATGAAATCAGTTTGCTTTACAGAATATGACAGAGGTGCTTTGTGGCGAGCTCTGCATTGCAGAGGTAGGAAACAGATCAGAGGGTTTGTTGTTGCAGTCACTTCTCAGAGGTAAGAATCTTGATCCATCAGTTTTTATATTCTGCAGTGCTATTCTAATGACTTCAAACACTTGCAACTTCAAAATCATTGAATAGTATCTCTTAAACAACCTAGAAAGTATCAAATTCTTTTGCATGGAAAATAATAAAAGGCTCCGAATAACATCAAAATAAATGCCTACCCATTTGGTGTATTCAAAAGGCAAAAACCTTAAAAGCTACCCAAGAGGCTAGAAAAATAAAGCATTAAATGTTAACCCTACTAGTTACAAACACACTCAAATATAAACAGCATGCACGTGTGTCGGAAGACATGTTTTTGTCACATTTAGAAACAATCATGTGAATTGTCATAGTCTCCAGTTGTCTTTCTAGTCTCCATTCCAATAATTTTGTTTGACGTTTCATACATGAAATGTCTCTGTGCTTCCTCATGCTGTTCATCCCACTTGTCTTTTGCTTGTCAGATGACGTCTCTTGCAGTCTTGCCTTTTTTCTTCCTCTTTTTCAATTCTCCAGACTTCATTAGCCATCCTTACCTTTTCTTTATCCTCCAAAGATAAGCCATCCTTATCTTTTCCTTATCCTCCAAAGATAAGTCATCCTTATCTTTCTTCCCTTCCAAACTCAGTTTCACTCTTCTTTCTAGTCGCCCATACTGTTTTCAATGACTGTATAGCCCACTGCTTTTCTTTCCCACAGAGAGGTTAAACGTGCCAGCAGAAATACAGCAGGAACCGAGAAGAGCTGCTGAACATCTCGTGTTGCCACTGTGCAAGAACGAAGTTGAAGGCTCTTCCAGCCAAATGGCATTTCAGCCACCTCCTTCAGCACCTGCCCTTGCTCCCTGCTCACTTCACCCCCAGCTCCCCCATCTCTCTCTTTCTGTTATGCCACTGCCTCCCCATACTCTCCACTGCCTCTGATTTTTGCTTTCTACCACACCCCATATATGCATTTTCCCCTAACCCCAATACTCAGATTTTATAAACACACACACGTGTCTGTGTCTTGACATACATATTTATAAAAATATAAAGCCTCTGCCTTTCCTTACTACCTTAACTTTATTTCTGCATGTATTTTTTTCTCGAGAAGACTCATGGTAGCTCATACTCAAGAAGCACAAACTAAGCTTACTTTTCTTATGAGCTAGTTAAATTTACACAGCCAGATTCTAATTCCTGGGTAAATATTCCAGATATTGCAACAACTGTACTAATTACAAGAGAACATTATTTCTGAAATACTAATTTCAGCTGTTCCGAGCCCAAGAAAACTGCGTCTCCAGCTCAAAGACTTCTGACTCCTTTAGTGCCAAGGCTAGCAAACTTTCAAAGCAGGGTGACAGGCAGCTGTGCTTTTGTTTTTAAAGTTTTTAAAGTTATAAAATCTGGTAACTTTTTATCAGTTACCCTGCTGATAAAAACCCAGGAACTGGGAGATGCTGCTGAGCATCCCATTGCGCCTCGCCGCAAGACAGCAGCTCCTGACTCCCGCTGAACCAGGCTCCCTGACTCCAAAGATGGCTCTGCTGGCACCAAGGTCAGGGCAAGCAGCCCCAGCTCTCCCCTCCCTCTCCCCACACCACCTCGGCAGCTCCCGTCCCACCACCTCCGCGCCGCTCCCTTTGCTGAGCTGGGAGAGCCGTCCAGGACATCGCACTGTRAACCAGGACAGGGATCAGATCCAGGTTAAAAATAAGCTTTCCTAGGAGAGTCCAGCACCTACGCTATAGGCAGCTGTCCCCTCCTCTTGTGTGCCTTACAGAAATTCTGAAAYGGTGGCACAGCTGTAGCTTTAATGTGGCCGTCTGCCACTTGAAAAGACATTTTCCATCATTAGACTGTACTTATTTTGGAAGGAACACTGAAATCTACAATATTAAATTAATTTTCTCTTATTTTTCTCCGTTGCTGCTGCAGCTGATGTACATAATTCAACCTACTCTTTGCAAAAAGGGCCTGAAATTCTCCATTTCCGCATCCTCTTGAGTAGACTTTTTTCTTCCTAAAGCTCTGCAAAGGCTGCCCGATGCAGATCTCTCAAGTTGTTTTCACTGTCATCTGTGAAGCAGATTCATTTTCTTTTCTTCCCCAGCTCTTGCTCTGTAAAGAACAACTCCAGGTAAAACCAGGAGGGCATTCACGCGAGTGACAATGTCATTGCCATGAGCAATGCTCACCGCCACGAGCAAGCAGGGCAGGCTGCTGCACCTCTGCTGAGCTACGCCACGGGTGGCAAGGCAGCACCTATTCGTGCCAGACAGAGGCCCAGGTAAGGACTGGGATCTCACCACAAGAAATGAGCAGCCATTGCTAAACCGGTCCGAGCTTCCTCAGTGGAGGACAGACTATTCAATAATAATTTTCAGGCATCTATCACTTTTGGACACAGAGAGATATAGGAGCGCTTAACTTTCCAACTCAATGCATTGCTGAGACAGGTTTTTTAATTATTTGGCTTTGACAAGGATCTGAATGACGAACACCTAAAATGAATTTGAAAGCTGGGATCTCCATCACTGAGCCTTTCTCTCCGATTCATACCTGTTTACATTTTTGTTCATGCTTTTTTGTCCTTTTTTTCATACAACCCCAAGCATCAAGTCAAAAGATTTGATTATGAGAGATTCAGGGAATAATTTAAGAAAAAGAAGGTACAGATGCAAAATGATGTCCTAGGTTAAGCGTTTGGAGTTGGTCTGCACTGAATGAATTGGCTGATGGAGTTATTTGGGTAGCTTTTCAATCAGCATGTGAATGGTGTCCTGTGTACCAGGACTGCATAGAAGAGTGACAATATACACTTGTAGATTCAGGTAACCACAGAAAAGAGCCAATTTTAACTCTTCTGACCTCAAAAACGGGCACTGATAGAGAAAGAAAAGGAAAAAAGGAGCAAAAGCTTACTGCAGAAATGCCTTCAGCAAAACCAGCTATTAAACTAACCTGCAAAAGTATATTAAACTGTAATGCAATGGAGACAGAAGGTTCATCCTCAAAAGTCAAAGAGTCATCTTACCAAGAATTAAGRTGCAAATCAATCAGAACTTACATGAAATAGGTTTACATGCAACTTCTAGTGGGAAAGGCTCGTCAAGGCTGGCCCCAGCCAAACCCCTGTACTGTGCAGTGCAGCATGGGTACCAACGAGAGACTTGTGTGATGGCACATGCAAACCCAGGTTAGTTATCAACAGGTTGCAACATTTTCTGCTGGAGTAGAAGGATTTTTTAAACAGAAATTTTACTCTTACTGGTTGACAGTCTTGTCATGGACCTGTCCAGGAATACTTTGATTAATCTAACACAGAAGTAACTAATCTCCATTAAACGCAGCACCTGCCAGCAACAACCAGGTCTGAAAAACGCACAGCTCTCCACTCGCCTCCCCTGTCCAGCACAATGAACACGCCCTGACAACTTACACATCGGTACCCCCGTAAACATCAGCATAACTGATCAAGCAGAAATCATCAGGCGATGAAACTTTTACTTTAGCTTTTGAATTTCTTCTTCTCGGAATATTACTTATGAAACCGAAGAAGGAAAACAGCTTTATAAATCTCATCAGAACTACGGAGGGAATAAGACCAGGGCAACATGGGAACATTCACTCATGTGGGTTCATGCAGACCTCCTGCCCACAGGGGATATGTCTTCTCATGCAAAGGTCTCGCAGCCAGTAAGTCCACCTGAGGCAGTGAAGGAGCCAGCACAGTCCTGCTCCGCTGCCAGTGCCTGCCAGCTAGAAGGTGACCATATCTTTGTCACTTTCTGAGAGGTGTCCCACAGGCAGTCAGCTTAGTAGGGTCTCAGGACCCCCTTCTTCAAGGCTTGAAGGATTCTGAGCTATAATATTCAACATTAAATTTAGAACTATCATGCCAAATTCCTTCAATGCAGCCTTATACCAAAGTTTTTAATATTTGCTTAATGGTGGACCAAATGATCTCCTCATTCTCTGCCAGCCAAGAGACCTGCCCAGCCCACACCTGGAATTAATCACCCTCTTGGACAGGAGCAGATGATCTCCAGTAGATCAGACAATCTGTCCCCTCCTGACACTGAAAAAGCTGACAGTTGCTAAAAGGTGCTTTCCTAAATTATTGTCAAAATAAATACAGGCTCTAAATTAAAACATCCACCCACTCTATCAGAAGTCAGATGAAGTGGACAAAAATAAAATAAGCAGTCTCTATTTCAGACATTTATTTGATCAAGAGGTTACTAACTGTATCATCGTTGGGGAGAGTCAGTCCCAAAAGTAAAAAAATTTTTTGTACAAATTGCAATTTTTGTACAAATTTTGTACAAATTCCAATCAGTTTCTCCTACAGAGCTAAAGTTTCTAACCATCATCTCATTTAGGGCTTAACCTTGTCTGCTCTGAACCAAGACCACTCTGCCTTCCTCTACTGACCACATGGAGAAACTCGTTGTCTTAGGTTCATCAGTCTTTACCTCCTTCTCCAAACAAATTGTTTTCCTTCAGTTTAATTCAATACTGAAGAGTACCCACACAGCATGGCCATAGACAGATAGGGAGTTGCAGTTTGGATGCTTCACATCCCATCCTTCCTTTGATAGTATTTCCCATGGTAAGACCAGGATCATGGGACTGGCTTGATACTACACTGAACACAAAATTTCACAACTCGAGATGAATATTCAAGCCAAGAGATGAGTCCAGCCGTAAAGACTCAGGTCACAAAGTCACCAAATGAGAAGTCCCACCAGACATTGCATCAGTCCAGGTGGATTTTGTTCAAATTCACTAGGCCCCAGAATAAACATTTCAATATTGATAACCGATTTTCTGGTACTCATTAGCTCAACATAAGGCCCTCCCTGTAAAACAAATAAATAAAAAACCTCATCGAAAAAGAATGACAAAAATATTAAAAATACATGTACTGGGAGACACTTTCAAGTTTTGTAGAAACTAATTTTTCTGATCTGAAAATGCAAAAAGACAAAGTTCTGATAAATCTTTTGAGTTTAGACATAACAAAGAAAATCTAGGAGAACTGTTCAAGAATCAGGGAAAAAAGGACAAGATACACCTAACAGCATGAAAGAATCTGCTCTAGCGAGAAAAAAGGAGCTTTGTCACGTAATATTAGAATAAATCATAGAATAGAATCATAGAATCATTAAGGTTGGAAAAGACCTCTAAGATCATCGTGTCCAACCATCAACCCAGTACCCATGCCCACTAAACCATGTCCCGAAGCGCCACATCCACACGTTTTTTGAACACTATTATTGTCTTGAAAGGTGATACCTAAACCAGCTAACAATCACATAGCCTCCTAACATGTTTTTATTAATAGAATCACAGAATACTTGGGTTGGAAGGGACCTTTAAAGGTCATCTAGTCCAACCCCCCTGCCGCGGGCAGGGACATCTTCAACTAGATCAGGCTGCTCAGAGCCCCRTCCAGCCTGACCGCGAATGTTTCCAGGGATGGGGCATCTACCACCTCTCTGGGCAACCTGTGCCAATGTTTCACCACTCACATTGTAAAAAATTTCTTCCTTATATCTAGTCTAAATCTACCCTCTTTTAGTTTGAAACCCTTCCCCCTTGTCCTGTCACAACAGGCCCTGCTAACAAGTCTGTCCCCATCTTTCTTATAAGCCCCCTTTAAGTACTGAAAGGCTGCAGTAGGGTCTCCCCAAAGCCTTCTCTTCTCCAGGCTGAATAACCCCAGCTCTCTCAGTCTTCCTTCATAGGAGAGGMGTTCCATCCCCCTGATCGTGTTTGTGGCCCTCCTCCGGACCCGCTCCAACAGGTCCATGTCTTTCCTCTGCTGAGGGTTCCAGAGCTGGATGCAGTACTGCAGGTGCAGTCATGTCACCCTCATTCTTTCATAGATACCAAGGATGCAAATGGTGACGATGATCCCCAGAACCAAATGGAAAAAATCTGCAGCCCAAACTGATCCAAGAAACTTGTGGTTAAAACCAGAAAAGGTGACTTCTGAGTGGAAATCTAGTTTTTAAAAGACTCGCAATAAGTGGGAACATGCTGTATTTCTACAGATTTACTAAAATGGGCAATTACAGCATTACCGGTTGCATCTAACTTCCAAATGTTCAGTTATAATTCATTAAACATAAATTATATGGAATGTCTGATGTTATTTTCTTTTGGTATAAACACAACAGCTTTAAACTCTACTGGCACATGTGCAAACACATGCTTTCCTGTAAATATGCAGCAAAAATCCAATGATGCATCAAAACAGCACCAAGACAGATCAAGAAAGGGCTTCTCCACTGCTGGGTTAACAACTCCCTTCTTTCTGTCACCTGGACAGTTGTTCCCTGAGCCTGCTCTAGTTTGGCACCAGTTGTCTCCTGGTCCGCTTGGCTTCAGTGGTGTTCTTACTAGGTATGCCTCAAATGTTTCGTTTGCCAGTTTGACTGGGAGACACTACTGGGGATCATGAGAATTTTCAAAGTAACACGACACCAACAGAAATGCAAGGAACAAGTCAGAGATTAAGTCAAAATCAGGGTCAGAGCCCAGCAGAGGTCTTCAGGAATGCAGAAAAGATGGCAAACGGGTTGGGATGGTATGCATGGACCTGTAAGCAGCACTGACTATGATTAAAATTACAGCCTCTCCTTCATCACATTAATTGCATTCTGTGTCATGCTCTAACTTTGCTATATGACAAATATTTTCTTCCTAACCCTTTCACTCCGTTCACCCCCTGAGAGCTAGCTACACAGTCTGGTGTGTCTCCTGAATGGTAAAATGCACTGCGTGAGTCAAACCTGACACRAATATTGGTGCTGACTGCCAAGTCCCATTTTGTCAGCACTGGAAAATCACCTGCCCAGCAGCCTGAGGAGCAGCAAGGTGCCACCACTGCTCTCGCGGCCCTGCCGGGGCAGAAAGCAGGCGGCCGAGGCAGGGGGTTGTGAGAGGCATTTTGTTCATTAGCTTCCTCCTGATGGGAATCGTTATTCAGAGCATTTCTGGTGGGCTGCCACTGCCTTGCGTAATGGCATTCAGCTGTTCATACCCTCTTTGCCTCTGGTTTGCACTTGCCAAAAGCCCTCAGCCAGGACCACACCACACAAAGGACTTCAAGTGTGGCATCAAGGAAAGTCGCAGCACCTGGCTCAAGTAAAATAAACAGAAGCCCTGTCACTGCAAAAGCAGACAGGAGCTTGTGCCTAGGGCTGGTCCCCAGTGCCCTTCTGGGCTCAGGCACTTTCTTCACTCGTATCATCAGCAGAGCAGAGAAAAAAAAATAAAACGGGGACGGTAAAGAGGGAAGGGAAAGAACATGTCCAGAGGCTGGCTGCCACCATGGAAGAGAAATGCACGTCTGCTCAGGGACTTGGGGGAGCTGCCCATGCGGGGTGGAAAGAAGCATAGGAACTGGCCAAAATATGTTAAAGGATGCAAATGATATGGGGGCAGAAGCCACTCTGATGCTTACAGGAGAACGAAGAAGAGAGCAGCTCCCACGCTACCACTTCCCCTGAAACGTTGTGCCACGCAACACCCTGGTTTCTCAAAAAGGTTTTGCTGTTACAGACCACGGGCACACTGGATATCATCCATGTGAAGGAGATACAGTGCACTGAGGCACAGGCCCTCCAAAACAACCCTGGGGAGGGGAAAAGCCTTCTGCACAGCAGTAGAAACTTGTCCTCTAAATAAGAGCTGCAGGAAGAATCCAAATGCTGGGAGAGATGGGTAAAGGCCTGTGTGAAAGGACTTCATGCCTTCAAATTAGCCCCTCAACTTTCATTTGCTCATCCCAAATTATYGCCCCAATTGCTTTCCTAAGTGAGTTTCATCACAACCCGCAGAATCTATCAGATAAAGCCTGCTGCACACTGCTGCAAAGCCATCAGAAATAACTGAGTTTGTTGAGCTAAACAATACCAGCAATGCCTTATTTTTCACCCTCCAAGCCTATTTATGTCATCTCCACTAAACTTCCTAGATGAGAAATCAGTAATCCCTCACTCTGTTTTTAAGATTCCCAAGAAAAAAAAAGTTTTGGTATTTTGTTTAAGGGGAACATTTTTCGTGTGGGATGGAGAGAAAGAAAATATATGTTACAAACAAAACTGTTCCCTAGAAGAGACTCACCTACCCTGGTCTAAGCTATTTACTTCTTGTTGTATATTTCCAACCCACCAAATCCAGAAAGCAAACAGCTGCTTCTGCTGACCCCAAGTTTGTAAAAGCATGTAGACATTGTCCAGTTCTGATGACACAAGTCCTGCAACTACAGTGTTCCACATAGAGTTTCTTCCAGCTATAAGCCATACAGAAAATTTGCTCCTAACCTCCTTGATGCAGAGGAACGATGGCCAAGATACACTGGATATGCTGTTTTTTGAGAACTCTGTGAGCATCCCACTGGAGAAAGAGGTCTGTGCCATCAGCTTTTGGTAAGCTGGGAAAAATATTGATACCAAAACAGTTTACTCACATCTATACTTACCCAGAAATCTTCCAGTTAATACCTTTGGGAGAGACATATAAACGCCAAATTGGCAGGTGAACTGAGGTGAAAATTATTCTAGAGAAGGATACTTTGTAGCAGGGATACCACCCAACCTCCTAAATTCCAATGAAAATCTTGCAAATAAATAACACTAAAGCAGCTGTAAAGTAACAGCAAATACAGAGGTGGCCCCTCGTGAAAGCCAGAGAGAGCAGCAACGGAACCGAACCTCTGGGACCTACCACCTCGTATAATTAAAGCTGAAATCATTATGCAGCTTTGTTGGCAGGATTCTCAGCAGATCAGCAGCAGCCTTTTCCCCAAAGATAGCGAGAAGCCTGCTGAAGTGTCCTGGGACGATGCTATCCCCTGTGCTATCCAGCTAATGGGGAGCAAAGTGTTAGAGGATATCTGCTTAACAAACACTCGGACCTCCAGGGTGGGGATCCAAGTCAAAGGACGTGACGCAGAGGCAGGATGACGTTACGTTACCAGTTTGTCAAAAACCTGATTTTAGGTGTGTGTTCAGTCTCTGCAGGACTTCTCAAACAGGGAACCCCTCAGAGATGGACCATGTGCCCCTGCTCCCTGAAGCATCGCTTTTCTTCGTTTAATGAGGGGACACAAAGACTACTTATAAGAAAAGGCATATTGGTTTCGGAAGTTGACAAATCACTGCTGCAGGTGGTGATGTTATGAATTTTTAAAGCAACCCAATTACATCACTTTCATTGCCTGCCGCATGGCATAAAGGTCAAACACATACAAACATACATTTCCCTTTACAGGTTCAGCCCTGTTGTTTTTTCACTTCTCTTCCCTCACACAGAATTCCAGTGAGGAATCAAAGGGCTTTTTCTCTATCCCTGTGGCAGTAATACCACAGCTGACTTCTTGCCCACCACCTTAAATATCTATTTAAAGGTTAGCTACAGTCATAAAACAAGTACCCAGAGCAAAGCAAACGAGAAGAAGATTTAAGAAACAATTTTTACGCTTTATGAGCCATTATTTGAGCAAATGGCAACTGTCCAGTACTGAGACAAGGATTAGTGCAGAAATAAGATCCCATCTTATGAAAGCAACCCATAAAAAGAAACTTCCTCTAACCAAGCAGCTCCTCCATTAGCTAGGTATCACACCAATCAGTAATAAAGACTCCCTCTACAGTCTAACTCTCAATGGCAAGATCTGTAGTCAGTTTGTTCTTTCAGCAAACAGGAATTGATAAACATCGGTAATAAGTGATTAAGATCTGTTATTACAATGAAGAAAAAGTAGGTTTGATTTTGTAGAGGAGATGGGTGATAACCCACTCGTAGCAGCCTGGAAATTGGGCGGCTGAGCTGCGTACTGTACATGTGGGGCCTTTGGAAGCGGTGCTCAGGCCAGCCTTTGAGAGTGCAAACTGCGTCTCATACAGCAAAAGTAAATTCAATGCGCCTTGCACCTCTCCTGTGGTTGACCCATGCCAGTGGTGCTGGCACCTGCATCTGAGATGCTAGTTCAACGGCTTCTGGAGGCACCTCAAAAAAAAGGAAATGTTTTATTTGAATGCCGTCGAATTCTGTGAACACAAGGAAATGCAATGGTCGCATAAAGGTTTATAAATCTGATTTATTTCTGAATAGCCTGATCTCTGGTAATGAGCAGGGACTCAAAGTCCTTAGCTTGCCTGCAAAGCTACTCAACACCTTTAACCTGTCTGCTGAGTCTAATGGAGGAGGCAAGTAGAGACAAAAGAGTCTGCCTGCAGATCTGATTTTGCAAAAAGAGACCCCTCGTTAGCACAGCTACGATGACAGAGAGACATGTGCCAGGACCCCAGCTCACGTTTAATCAAGCATCTRCTCTACCCCGATTCCAAATCCTCTTCTCCTCCACCCCAGCACCTGGGACAGACAACAAAGCTGTCGCTGAACTCGGCAGCACACGTCCCTGTGTTACAAAGCCATGAGCACAGGGTGCAAGAAGGTCACGGGCCCACAGATCACAGCTCAGAGCATATGGTGGATACATAACATTGCAGACATATCAAGTCCTACGGTAATGATAGAATCAAATGGTGTAACTCCCAAAATACATTTTGTACAGGAAATCAAAGTGAATTATCTTAATGATTTTGCCTACAGACATAAACAGCTGCTGCAAACTAGCATCAACTGAAGCAAAATTGAGGTGTTTATTCTCAAAAGCTGCTTATTTCACATCCACTTACAATCAGAGACTGATTATTTCCATTCCAGGAAGAACTATGTAATTTGAAATATATTTTTAAAGTACACCTTTGATAAGAGTACCCACAAACCTTGAAGGAAAACTTGGGTCCACTAGACTAAGCAAACTTTATGGCGTGGTCCTTAGGTCTATAATGCATCAAAATGAAATGCTAAACAGCATGGCTTTCAGGGACTTAGATTTGGATCTTAGCATTCTTGCCCCAAGCTATTTATAGGTTCAGGCAATTTGCTTTATATTGTATTCTCTTTTGGAAATACTTTTTCATACCCTCGTTTTACTTTGCTTTCACCACCATCTCCAGAACTGACACAAGTACGAAGTCTGATTAATAAAACTATTATCTTATGGCACAATGATCTTTCACAATAGTACTTTAATCTGCCTTGGTCTCGAGATGAAAAGCATTCAGAGGATGTGACTTATTGTTCTTAATTTAACCTTTGTTCATCAGCTAGATTTTTTTTTCTTCTGATCTTGAGAAATTGTTTCTAAATTTAGAATCAATGTCTACTCCTGAAATAATGAGAAAAAATTCACCTGACAGCTATAACTTACTAATAAAGTATAAAAGAACATCAAAGGCCTACTTATTAAAGACCATGCTCTGGGGCTAGCAAGTTTTGCCCCCATTCTAAATAATGAACAGATTATAAAAGATACATATTTTTAAGTCTTATTAAACTCTGAGTTTTGTCATGTGTTGTCTCCCCTCTCCTGCAAAATTACTATTGGAATTCTGAATGATTTCACTCAAGGAGGAAAAAAATGAAAACATGTTTTCCTGAAGAAATGAATTGCCCAGAAACCCTTCTGAAAGAGAAGTAGATTTTGATAACTGATGTCTTTAACTGTCCCCTAGACGAACAATTTCTTCAACTACAAGAATGCCCAAATGAAAATTCTACATTTGTAAAGCACAGATGGCTGGGACTAGGCACGGCACTTTGAAAAACATAAAAGCAATTAATTTTCTAATTACATTTCCAAAATAATCCTTTTTATAATTTTGGGGCTGATTAGAAATAAACTCTCTTTTCTCTCCGGTTGTGTTTTCCAGGCAGAGTTACCCAGACTATAAAATCACATCCCCACTTCCCACATTCACCATACCCCAGGGATGGTAGACGACAGAGCAAAAGGATTTCTGGCTGTTCCCAGGATCTCAGAAGGTAAGTGGATATACCACGAAGAAGCAAGAGCAAGACCAAATTACTAGGAGAAGTAGTAGGATCCAGGAAACTTAAGTCACAGAAAGGGATGCCATTCCAACTTAGGCTTAGCCTCACAACCATGGTGATTATCTTCACTTCAGATAGGACCAATTTAGACAATTTTCAACCTCATAGTAAGCAGGGGTAGGGGAGAAAAAAGGATCATTCCAGCTATGAATTGTTCCAAGTCTTTGTTCTGAGGAACATCAGTCTCCAGAGGCATTCCTTATTAATGGATTCCTAYGACTGACACTTTCTTTGCTGTGAAAGAGCAGCAGTAAAACGTGCGGGTTATGGATTCAGATGTAGAACATTCCTGCTTTCCTAGTTTAGGGTGCCTATTACTTATCAAATTATTATTTCATGACAAAACAAATGCTTTAAAGCCTTCCTCGTTTTTTTAATATTGTTGATTTAAGATAAGGACATGATTTGTTGAACACATAGAAAATAATCAGTTCAATTAATATAGGCCCATTAGGTCCTTCAACCTAGTCTGAATGCAAGGTACTCTTCAACAAACTGAAAATCTTTTGCCCTCTTTAATAAACCATGAATCATTCAAGGAGCTCCAACAACCAACAATGCGACGGCTCTGCCTCAGAGGATCCGAGCACTGCAGCCCAGCAACTGGGCAAAGCCCCCGATGCAAGGATGGAAATGGAGACCCTCAGTTTGGCAAGACCCCACCTTATTGACTCAGTGTTGGAGATGCAGTTAGACAGCAGTCTGCACACAACCTGGTACTCAGCGTGCCCACGCCTTGATTAAGCAGTTGCCCGTTAAACATCCAGGCAGGGATAAGCCTTTGTCAGTGTGCTGGTTTTGGCTGGGGCAGAGTTAATTTTCTTTATAGCAGCTTGTATGGGGCTGTGGTTTGGATTTGTGCTGTAAACAGTACTGATAACACAGGGATGTTTTAGTTTCAGCTGAGCAGTGCTTACACAGAGTCAAGGCCTTTTCTGCTTCTCACCCCACCCCACCAGCGAGGAGGCTGGGGGTGCACAAGAAGMTGGGAGGGGACACAGCYGGGACAGCTGACCCCAACTGACCAAAGGGATATTCCATACCATATGACGTCATGCTCAGCACATAAAGCTGGGGGAAGAAGAAGGAAGTGGGGGACGTTCGGAGTGATGGCGTTTGTCTTCCCAAGTAACCGTTACGCGTGATGGAGCCCTGCTTTCCTGGGGATGGCTGAACACCTGCCTGCCCATGGGAAGGAGTGAATGAATTCCTTGTTTTGCTTTGCTTGCGTGCACGGCTTTTGCTTTACCTATTAAACTGTCTTTATCTCAACCCACGAGTTCTCTCACTTTCACTCTTCTGATTCTCTCCCCCATCCCACCGGGGGAGAGCGAGGGAGCAGCTGTGTGGGGCTTAGTTGCCGGCTGGGGTTAAACCACAACAGTCAGGTAGACACAAGAGTTCATCCAGGATCTCTTCTACATGAAGTAAATCCACTGCAGGCTGGTGAACAGCAAAACCAAATCTGTAAGCATCTGCCTTGGACAGAAGTTTGTGCCCTGCCTGGCAAATTTTACCACCTAAATTATTTATTTATTTAGACCTTCATTCCTTTAGTTAATACAAATAACAGATGGACAGGAGGGTTTTTTTGTTTGGGTTTTCTGTTTTGTTGGGGGTTTGGGAGCTAATATTTTTTTTTTTTTTTGCTATGGGCCGTACAGGGTGAAACACAGAAGTGCATTTAGTCAAGAAAAGCAGCGCTACACACACTACACACTCAGAACTGCCAGCATAGTGACCCTTTTAAGATACGTCATACCTTACCTCTTGGAAAAATGGTTTACCCTGGGGACATATACAAATCTTTGAGAAGCTGTAGATTTTTGAGCATCTGCAGGGACAGCTGGTGTGATGGTTACAGCAGCTGTCACACTTGAATTATGAAATTGTGCATTGCCCAAGGAAAGGATCAATGTCATGCAAATCTCACAAACCTGAATTCAATTCACAAAGAAAATGAAGGTGGGAAAGATAACTGTTCCGATGTCGTGAGCCAGACTTGTCTGAATCACTCCATAATTTCAAATAATACATTACATACTATGTGCTATATACTGCATCTCTAAGGCTTCCATCTGAACAGTCATTTTATTTTGAAATGTCTACTAAAATTTTATTAAAATCTTTGGGGGAAAAAAAMCCCAACATTGGGGAAGCAAGAGGGCTATGGAGTTTTTAAATCAAACTTCACTAAAACATTTTTTTTACTCAGACCAAGCAGGAGATGTTGTCAGTCCTTCAGCATGGTTTTCCTGCTTGAGAAAATTATGCCTTGGTTCACAGCCGATTAGTTATGTGACTGACCTGATTTATTATGTACCACTGCTACTTCAAAAGAACAAAGAAACAAAAGTTACGTCAGTATAAATGACCTCTCTCTACTAAATGGTTAACAGAAATAATTACATTTACTATTTTTTAACTTGCTATTCAATATTTACTGTGCTATATGAAAAAAAACTCTATTCTTAATTAATTAATAAAGTAACAGCTGAGGCTGTCTGGTCACACATTGCATGCAGGAGCAGAAGGCTGCTAAGAAAGCCTTCTCCCTGAGACTCGACTTTGCTTTTGAGAGATTCCCACAAACCCAGGGAGCCCCTGGGACCCACAAGAGGTCACAGCCAGCTGCTCAAAACCCTTCAACACCCCACAGCTGGGTCTGGCCCCTTTTACAGCACAGTTACATCAGACTTTTGAGGAATTACAAAAATCACACCATTTAGTTCCTCCAGAAACCATGTTGGGAGGTTTGGAAGAAAACAGCCAAACAAGTGACAGGTACTTTCTCCCCCCCTCCCGCCTCCCGCCCTTTTTATTCTCTTTTTCTTTTCCCCAAGTAACTTCTATAGACCAAAGATCTCATGCAGTGCTAAGTTCTCCGTGTCAGGAAGTTAACAGCTCCCCCCAGCTCAGGAAGTGCAGAACGTGCTGAGGGCAGGGTTTCTGGATACCAATTCATCAGTGGAAATGCACATCTTTAAAAAAAAAATGCTGAAAAATCTTTTCTATTATTCATTTACATAAACATGCACTAAAAGTCCTCTATGTAAATAATCTAATATATTCAAAGACAAAAATCAATACTACTTTACATCCCATGAATCAATTTCAATACTGTTAAGGGATAGAAACATCATCCTATAATTTACCCTATACAGTCCGACCACTAATAATAACAACATGACTAGAAACTCATCACAGGACAAAGATTTGTTTTTTCTTGATCAGAACGTCTCTGGATTCAAATGGGGAAAAAAGTCAATTTAGTATCTTGTATCTGGATCATTAAATAATTTTTCCTCAAGTTTTCTCCCCATACATGTGTTTAAGACATGAAAAACAATACAAACAAATGTTTCTTCACAAGCGTTTACTTATTGCAAAATCCTTAGTGCTACAATCAAAGTACATACTACAAGGTACAAACGAATACAAAATCCATCTGATTTCAGTTTGCAATGGTTTGATTAATCATCAGTAAAATGTAAAGTTTACATGAATATATATTAATGTTTTTATTTAAAAAATAACTTAATTCATGATTTTAAACCAGAAGGAATTGCAAGTGAAGACAAGTTCGCTATTAAGATACTGCAGACCATCAGTATGCTAGCAGTACATTCCCTTCTCTCAAGAATTATGTCCACTTTGTAAAAGGGAATCACCTTCAGTTATTGCAACAAATCCAGCATGGACAAGAATGCTGAGCTAGCAAAATGTCATTTAACTATTGCCATGACGAACTGGCAAGCAGCAGAAATCAGAGAATATATTCAGAAGAGCCCCCAATAATCAATGCAACGAACAGCAAACGGATAAAGCATTTTAGTGTCCTTTCTCAGGATCATGCAGTTGATTAATTTACTAATAGACGTACACATACGAAGTTACCCATGTATATCGCTGTCAATTTTTAATGGAGGGTTCTCAGAAGTGCTTCGTGATTAACATCACACACCACTTCAGTTAAACAAGAAAGGCCATTAAACTCACTGTAAATACAGCCTGATTTAATCTCTTTAGCAGCACACTAACATGCATAGAAGAAAACATTCTTAAGCAATATTTGCYATGCTTAGAGAACCTTATCTGCACCACTCCATGACTATTGACAACAAACAGTTAATTCCTTGCATTCAGAACATTCTTGGTCATATTCCCACTTCAAACTTCTGCTTCTGATAACAGCAATGTGGCAAAGCAAATAGATTTTTAAGATTCTTTTTTAACTCCTATATACTTAAATGTACAAGAATCAAAGACCTTCCACCGACAACGTTCTGCTTATAAAGCTAAATAAGGATGCAACGAAACATGAAAATTTAAGAATTGCTACTTTAAAGAGAATTTAAGAACTACAGCCACCTAGGACATTATGAGGTACGATAAGGATTACAGTCCTCCACAGCAGATTATTCCTAAATCAAAGGTACAACCATGAGGCATGTTCCTAACCAACCAAAAGGATGTGAACTGGTAAATTTACTGGCTGACCATTTCCGCTTGGGGCCTATCAGTTCTGAAAAGGCCAATGACTCCTCCTCTCTTATTTCAATTTTACTCCCTAAGACCCAGATCTGTTCATTACTTGACCCCAAGACCCCTCAGGAAGCAGAAGAACCAGGCTGCAGCTGAACCACACCAACAGTAAGCTTCACAAGAAGAGAGTCGTTGGCTGTTGCTCAAAGCTTGCAGAGATGCTGTCTACTTTCAGAAGAGACACTGAGAAGGCATCAAACTGAAATCATCCTAAGGTTTCCAAACCTTTTAATTTCTACTTTTTGTACGGGACACACGTAACATTGACCCAACTTGCCCAATTTTGAGGCATGAATGACAAAGAAAACTTGCACCCACTAAGCCTTTCAGATCCTTCACAAATCATCTAACACTACGGATCACAAAATGCCGTCAACTCAACTCACTAGAAGAGGCTATACTTAGTTGAAGGGGCAAATTCCAATGAGGTGACAGAATCRCAGTGATGCTGAGTAATTTCTCACTACCCCCAGTGAAAAGCCATCCAGGTTTATCAAGCCTCTTCAATATATACCTGTAAGTGGGGAAAAAACAAACAGGCTGTTTAAGAGTTGTCATTCCTTACCCATCATCATTACATGCATCACTCCCCTCTGAATGGAGCAATGAGCTCAGTCTGTGTTCTTACATGGGCCGGGGGTAGCGGAAGAAGAGGACTGACGGGGAGATGGCAGCACCTTCACAGTAGACTCTCCTTCCTCGTAGCTGAATTTGCTTCTCGTTTGTTGATAAAATTCACAGTTTTGGCACATTTCCTAGACCCTCAGTTGTCCCTACATCTCCAAGTGGCCCTCTGGCAAAGCTTTTTACTGCATTCATCTAGTAACCCAAAAATATTTTGTTTTTTCATCCTGGAGCAGATTCCGACTTTCTGACTACCAGATGGAAGTACTTCCTTGCACAGCACACGCTGCTTCTGGAAACCACTGCCAACAGACACGGCGCTGTCTTGTTTGCTTAGCAGCGTTATCAGCAGAAACAACTTCAAAGTCTTTACAGGCTTCTTACTCCTTTCTGGATGAGACTCAATATACTGAAGTTTTCACATTATTTGAGACATATAWAACAAGAAGTCATATTTCTCTTTCACACGCTGTTATGACAGTTCTTAGACCCAAAGGAATTAGATTGGTGGTGGGATTCTCAGCAGATAATGGTATTATTATTTTCCCCTTACTGGTCTGGCGCAGCCCATTCCATTAGCTGAAAATTTGCCACACCTCGGCTTATTCCTTTCTCTGTATGAGTTTTTTCTTAAAATACATGACAAGTGTTTTTAGTAAGTCAGTCACAAGTACTGCAAAGATTATGGTCTAGTGCTATCAGGACTCCCACCCCAAGGCGAGGAAATAGTTTACATCCTGGTTACCTGAAGTTTGACACATTGTTGTGGGATATTTTGACAATTAATACTAATACATAAATCAACCATTGGGTTACCTGGGGATGTTACAAAGCAATCTTTGTGGTTGTTTTTACCAGTTGAAGGGAAAGAAGAAATAAAATTCAGAACTGCACGTTAAAGGTAGTTCTAGTACAATTTTTAACCATTTACAGTAAGTTCTCCGCACTCTGTCCTGGCAATTCCTACCCAGCTGAAGCAGCTCCCGGGGAAATTCTCGTTTAAAATTTCTACGTACTTTGATCTGCTGTGGTGCAGTAGAAGAAAGCTGTGTGTRTTGCTTTAGTTTCACTGTTTTTCAGTAACACCCAAGCTCTTATGCATTTAGCAGTAGAGCCTCACTGAAAGCTGAAAAGATCATTGGAAACAGCACTGAACATCATTACTAAAGAACCACCAATGCTTCACTTGACATGTATGCTACACAAGTTCACACAATTCTGCTTTAAAACACTTTGTCCTTCTAACCTTCCATCACTGTTTACAAGAAAATATGAATTCCGTAAACAGGTACAAACTCTAAATGAACACATTTTTTCTACCCAAACCTCTCATTCTATGGTTACAGCATAGTGCCATCTGCTGTACATTTGTTTATGTACAATTCCTCCAACCAACAAAATAACAAAGAAAACCTCATGATGGTTATTTAAAAACTTTGAGCATAAGCAGTCCTACAATACACAATTTTGTGATTAGCACTTTATACAAAAATAAGATCGAGCAGTGCATATTCTATTCTGCAAGTATACAAAAGGCTACACAGATGTATGCTAACATATGGGTGGCTGCTGAATACAGAAATCAAATGAGACCATAGGGAACCACTGCTTTTATTTCTCTCAGAAAAAAAGCCGATTTTTATGGTCACAGCTGGGGTTTACATGAATCTTCTTCAATTAAATATTAATACGCATTTTTAACTGCATTCCCTCGTTAACAACAAATGATGCCACAGACTGTAAGAAAACTGCCAATTTTCAGAGTTCACTTTGCTCCAGCTTACAATGACCATCATAAACATCTGACTATATTTTTTTAAATATATTTTAGGGTAAAACAGGAAGAAAAAAAAAGCGTGTCCTTGGAGACAGCCAATGAAATGTTCACAGTAAATCTTTGGGATAATATATCTCAGCATAATTACTTCATCAGAGCCTGCATTGAAATGAATAATATAGTGAGATGCACTTGCCTTACCTGTAGATATTCCTACTCCATCCTTCCCTTATCAAATGAATCACTCTCAAGGTCTCCCTTCCTTTTCTGATGAGAATTTTATCTTTCCTTGGAGACCATAAACGGACCTGCCTTTCAAGTGGMTAAAAAGTTCACTTTGGCCTAGAGAACAGATGTATTACTTCTGCCTTTGCCACTAGAGAGCCTGCAGGATTGGCTAGCAAGAGCGGCTAAAACAGCAAAAAAACCACCCTCTAGGTAGCACTCACTCGTATACGCACACATTAAAAATACCTGAGGTCTCATACTACTTTTAAACCTCTCTCCCCATAACTTATCACTGTGCAAGAGCCAAGGAAACGCAGCCAGGTTTTTAACGCAGTGCCTCATTACAGCCTCGGGGAGCTCCCCGCGGCCACGGGTAGGGAGGCACCCGCGGCACCCGCAGGGGTGCGGCAGCCTCCAGGCACCAAGTCCTGCTGCTGCGCTGTTACACCGCCGAGGTTTTATTGGAAATATTGGTCCACGCTTCTCTTCCTCCAACATGTTCTTATACGTGCAACTGAGTACCACAACAGTGTTCATAGTGGTTTGTATTTTAAATTAGACATGTGAACCCGTTCTCAGGAGCATTTGGTCTCCTGAAAACTAATTCCTAAAAACATAATATGTTTCATTAAAAGGATAGAGAATTAGATCTACTGCTTGAGGCATTTTCAGTTTCTTTATTACACGAACTGAAGCGTGCTGCATGCACAGACACTTCATGGAGGTTATCCCAGGAGGCTGTGTCTCAGTATTTCAAATACTACTTATAATTTCATCACAAGCAAATTTCTTATCAGACCAGGTGACCCTCAAGTTTTCATTTTTATGGTCACGAAAATGCTGGAGAACACTTTTTGTGCTCAGAAACTGGAAGGTAAACTTCAAATAGCAAAGAAATTAATTTTACATTGTGATTTTTCAAATGCTTGGGTTTGACAGCACTGCAGGTGGTTAATGACACTGCAGCTGAACTCTCTTGACTATCTCAATAATAGCAAATGTATCTAGCCTCAGTTTTGGAACGAGGAGGAAGCTGGAGTTCTCCAGTCTACACAGCAATAGCAGCAGGCATGGAGAAAGAGATTTTGAGGTGATGAAAGATGCTGCTGTCATATTAAATGTATCTGATTTGCCCACTGTGATATTTCATCGATTACAAATGAACATGCAGAGAAATAACTATAGAAGGGTACAAATATTTCTCCGGAGTCACACCAGACCTGCCATCCATGAAATGTATGCTGCTAAATTACTGATGCTGCTTGCAAATTAATGTTCTCTACAGAGAGAATTTTAGAGCAGCAAAACATTTCAAACAGCTAATTTGCGAGTTAAGGAAAATAGATAAACCTAAATTATTTTGATGAAAAAGTATCACAGTTAAGTCTTGAAAGTCTTGATGCACATTGTCTCAGCAAGAAGCAAAGGTTCCATGTCTCCTTCCAGCCAGCATCCGCAGAAGTTACACAAATGACAACCACAACAGGAAACTCAATCCCAGTTTTGAAGATAGCCAGAAACTAACACTCCAGAAAACGTGGAGTACTTCCTTTGCTCTAAAAAAACCCACAAATGAAAATAATAAAGAGTAAAGATACACTTAAAGTTGTACTCTGATATCCCCTTTGAAAATTAAACTGATTTTTGTAAAATAAATTTATAAATTGATACATTGCAGTTCATTTGAGAAGACAACTTTTCAAGCAAATCTGTTGAGAAAGTATTACCGTTTCCATCCAGAAGACAAAAGTTTCTGTTAAAGTCATGTTTTTATTAAAATAATAATTGTGATGTCCTATTTCTATCATTCTTATTTATGTAATACAGCTGCAGATATATTACCTACAGGTGATTCTCCAGGCTCTGATTTCTCCCTACCTTTCTCCAAATACCAGCTGCAGCAGAGTGCCCAGAGCACGAGACGCAGATCCC
The DNA here is from genome assembly GCA_030449065.1 of Oceanodroma leucorhoa. Classification (NCBI taxonomy): domain Eukaryota; kingdom Metazoa; phylum Chordata; class Aves; order Procellariiformes; genus Oceanodroma; species Oceanodroma leucorhoa. The sequence continues at coordinate 4,854,893 of JASVER010000078.1, forward strand.
CTGTACACTACATTTTGCTCTGCTGACTGTTACTCTGATCTGCTCCTACTTTCAGCCAAAGTCAGCTTCTGAGAGTTTCAAAGGTGAAGGTAATAAATACTGATTCCTTAACAGCACAGTTCATGTATGTTCTCTATTAGCCCTGTTTTTACTTCTTCTGTGTTCACACTCATTTTTGCAGGAAAACAGAACTGAGCGTAGTTGGTCTTGTAAGACCATTTGAATACTACTAGGGCTTGAGCATGAGCAAGTGGAGCCTTATCTGTGAGCCACAGTCTCTCCAGGGGTGTACCTGCTGCGGCATAGACTTATCCCCAGCCACAGTCGCTTCGAGGTGCACCGGCTCCA